>CM029012.1:294536816-294648099 GCA_016801055.1 Panax notoginseng | reverse complement strand
CAGTTTGTGTTGTCGTATTTTGCAGACAATTGTATTATTGAAGTTGTAGTTTGCTTTCTGTACCATGTATTTGGCGACTCAGAATGGGTGTTGTATACCTATTCTGGGGGGCGTCACAGTTGGTATCAGAGCTTAGGGATATGATCCTGGCTGAGATGTGAGACAAGAACTAGGAGGGGAGAGCGGGGAATTCCTTCGCTAGTATGACCTGACTAAGTTTATTTGGTGTTATTTGGTCGGTCAGAGTATAGGATAATATATGACATGACTATTAACCCTTGTTTTATTGGCAGTATTTAAGAATGGCAGCTGAGAACGTTAATAATGGAGTAAATCAGACCGTGGAGACACCTTTGATCACTACCAGGGGAACGTGCAACAGGAAGGCAATATTCCTCCTGTACAACGTTACCGAGCAAACGATGAATGATGGAATGTTTAGGAGCTTTTTGCAGTTCATGCAAAATCAGACGAGGGAGACTCGTGTGCAGAATAGGGGTGGAAATGATAACAACGCGCGGTTTGTCACAGAGCAAGCAGTTCAAAGAATTGGGCCACCAGAATTTAAGGGAAAGCCGGATCCGATCATGGCGGAAACGTGGGTCAAGCAAATTACCAAGATATTTGATGTCTTGGGATGCACGGAGGAACAGAAGGTTCCATTCGCACATTTATGTTCCGCGGTGAGGCAGACTACTGGTGGGAGTCTGTGAAGCGTACCCAGCCTGACGCACTCAACATGTCCTGGGAAACATTTCAAAAACTGTTCAATGACAAGTACTTTCCTGAAAGTATTCGTCATATGAAGGAGGTTGAGTTTATTAGACTGGAACAAAACAACATGACGGTGTCCCAGTACGAGGCGAAGTTTGCAGAGTTATCCAGGTTTGCACCTCATTTGGTCGAAAATGAGGAACGAATGACAAGGATGTTTTGAGAGGTCTAAAAACCCGAGATTCGGCAATATCTTATCTCTCATAAATTTTCTTTATATTCAGATGTTGTAAACAGGGCTCAATTATTAGAGCGAGATAATGAGTATGTGCAACCGAGGGACCACAACCAGGGTCATCGGTGGCGGCAGTCATCGAAGCAATGAAACCAGCAGGGAGGAAAACATTCGGACAAAAGCGGTAACCACTCTGGTGGTAATCGTGGTGTGATAATAGAAGGAGCGAGTCGGGAGGAGATTTCAAGAAGAGAAGTACAACAATGATAACGTGAAGACGTCAGCACAAACATCAACTGTTTCTAGGGGAGGAGAACGACCACCGGTCGTATGTTACAAATGTGGGAAAGAGGGACATATCAGCCCAAACTGCCCACAACAATCCAAGGTATGTTATAACTGTGGAGGAAGGTCATATAAGCTCGAGAGTGTTCTGTAGCAAAACCAAGTTGGGGATGGTGACTCCAAAAGTTATCCCGGATAAGTCGAAATCAGCGGTTCCTGGAAGGGCGTTTGTCGTTACTGGCCAAAACGCGAGAAACCCGAACGAGGTGATCACGGGTAAGCTAATCTTGAATTCTTGCGAAGTTTATACTTTACTAGATACCGGTTCTACCCATTCTTTTATCTCTCCTGCTTGTGCTCAACGTTTTAACTTGACTCCGGAGAAATTGGACTTTAACTTATCTGTTGAAAACTCCGTTGGGTGAAACCTTCGTTACATCTACAGTTTATAAATCTTGCATGATCCAAGTTGGCACTATCACATTACCTGTTGATCTTATCTCTTTAAAGATACTTGCTTTTGATGTGATTTTAGGAATTGATTGGTTAACCATCATCATGCTAAAATTGATTGTTTTCGTAAGGTTGTTAGTTTTCATATTCCTAACCAACCTGTCATACGAATTCAAACTACTAAACCACTAAAATCAGTCACTGTCATATCAAGCCACAAAGCTATTCGTTTATTGAAAAACGGATGTCAAGCTTTCTTAGCCCATGTTATGGATTTGAACAAAGACAAGTCAGATTTGAATAATATTTCTATTGTTAGAGAATTTTCCGATGTATTCCTGAAGAACTTCCCGTCTACCCCCGGAACGAGAAATTGAATTCTTTATTGACCTTGAACCGGTACAAAGCCCATTTCTAAAACCCCATATCGAATGGCTCCTATTGAACTTCAGGAGTTAAAAGTCCAACTACAGGAGTTGTTGGACATCGGTTTTATTCGTCCTAGTACGTCTCCTTGGGGTGCTCCTGTTTTATTCGTAAAGAAGAAAGGGGAGTATGCGACTTTGTATTGACTATCGAGAATGAACCATGTCACCATCAAGAATAGGTATCCGCTACCTCGCATTGATGACCTGTTTGACCAGTTGCAAGGAGCACAATTCTTTTCAAAGATCGATCTTCGTTCTGGATATCATCAGCTGAAGATTAAAACTGAGGATATTCCAAAGACTGCCTTCAGAACTCGGTACGGGCATTATGAATTCTTAGTAATGTCTTTTGGATTGACTAATGCTCCTGCTGCCTTCATGGATATGATGAACCGTGTATTCAAAGAATATTTGGATCAGTTCGTTGTTGTCTTTATTGATGACATCCTCATCTATTCCAAAAGCCGTGAAGATCATGAGCGCCATTTGAAGCTGGTACTGCAAAGGCTTCGTGAAAATAAGCTATATGCCAAACTGAAGAAATGCGAGTTCTGGCTTGAGGAAGTAGCATTCCTTGGCACGTGGTGTCAAAACATGGAGTATCTGTCGACCCGGCGAAGATTGAAGCCATACAAAGTTGGGAGCAACCGAAGTCGGTAACCGAAGTACGTAGCTTTGGGCTTAGCTGGTTATTATCGGAGATTTGTGGAAGGATTTTCTCGAATCGCTACTCCGTTAACTCAGCTGACTCGGAAAGATACAAAATTCGTATGGAGTGAGGAATGCGAGAAGAGTTTCCAAGAACTCAAGAGGAGACTCATTTCGGCACCTGTTTTGACAATACCATCTGGTTCGGATGGATTTGTTATCTACAGCGATGCTTCAGGCAAAGGGTTAGGATGTGTTCTCATGCAACATGGGAAAGTCATAGCCTATGCCTCACGACAACTCAAAGAATATGAGAGGAATTATCCTACTCATGATTTGGAGTTGGCAGCAGTCGTTTTTGCGTTGAAGATCTGGAGACACTACCTGTATGGGGAGAAAGTGGAGATCTATACAGATCATAAAAGCCTCAAATATTTCTTCACCCAAAAGGAACTCAACATGCGGCAGCGACGTTGGCTCGAGCTGTTGAAAGATTACGATCATACCATCCAATATCATCCTGGAAAAGCAAACGTAGTAGCTGACGCATTGAGTAGAAGATCATATGCGGGTACGAGTGCAATGTTGTTAACACAAAGGCCCATTTTGTATGACTTGCAAAGGATGGAGATAGAGATGAAGGCTCCAAGTACCCACATGATGATATCAAATATACGAGTAGAACCGACTTTAATCGATAAAGTTAAAGCTGCTCAAGCTACGGACATAGAGCTGATGCGTATGAAGAAGAAAGTGCAAGAAGGTGCTATTCCAGAAGCAAGAATCGATGAAGAAGGAATACTTCGAGTCAACTCCAGACTTTGTGTTCCTAACGATTTTGACTTGAAGCATAGAATAATGATGGAGGCACACAACACACCGTTTGCAATCCATCCTGGGAGTACCAAAATGTATCACGATCTTCGACATACATTTTGGTGGAGCAATATGAAAAGAGAGATCGCGGAGTTTATCTCGAGATGTTTAACTTGTCAACGTGTAAAAGCGGAGCATCAAGTACCAAAGGGTCCATTGCAACCACTTGAGATTCCGAAATGGAAGTGGGAACACATTACTATGGATTTTGTTACAGGTCTTTCCAAGGTTTCTCAAGGCATAGATGCGATTTGGGTTATTGTTGATAGATTAACCAAGTCCGCTCATTTCTTGCCGATACGTGAGACTTATTCCCTTGAACGTCTTGCTAGTATGTACGTGAACGAGATTGTGAGATTGCATGGCATGCCAGTATCCATAGTTTCGGATCGTGACCCAAGATTCACTTCACGATTTTGGGTTAGCTTGCAGAAAGCTATGGCACGGATTTACGATTCAGTTCAGCATACCATCCTCAAACGGACGGACAATCAGAGAGGACTATTCAAACTCTTGAAGATCTATTAAGACTTTGTGTCTTAGATCTCAAAGGGAGTTGGGATAAGTACCTACCATTGGTGGAATTCTCCTACAACAACAGTTATCAGGCGAGCATAGGTATGGCTCCATTTGAGGCGTTGTATGGAAGAAAATGTCGTTCTCCAGTATGCTGGGACGAGGTGGGTGAAGCAACATTGTTGGGACCAGAATTGGTACGCATTACTACAGAGAAGATCCAAACGATTCGACAACGTATACAAACGGCACAGGATCGACAAAAGAGTTATGCGGATCTTCATCGGAAGGACGTGGAATTTAATATTGGGGATCATGTATTGTTACGTGTTGCACCATGGAAGGGAGTTACAAGATTTAGGAAGAGAGGAAAGCTCAATCCAAGATTTGTTTGGTCCATTTGAGATTCTTGAGCGAATAGGAAATGTGGCATATAGACTCGCATTACCTCCAAGCATGTCTCGTGTTCATAATGTTTTTCACATATCTATGCTTCGTAAATATGTTAAAGACCCGAACCACATTATTGAGTTAGAACCAGACGAGATAGCTGAAGATTTAACGTACGAGGAGGTACCTGTTAAGATCTTGGATAGGAAAGAGCATGTCCTACGCACGAAGGTTATACCACAAGTTAAGGTTTTGTGGAGAAACCATGCTATTGAAGAAATGACCTGGGAGTTGGAATCAGAAATGAAAGCGAGGTATCCTCACCTTTTTGAAACATCAGGTACGTACGTCAATTTCGAGGACGAAATTTCATAAGGAGGGGAGGTTGTAAGACCCCAACTTATTAATGAATAAAATCAAATTTTCTCTAAATATTATTGTGAATAATAAGGGGTTAATTTGATATAATACTTTGGTTATGGGTGAAATGTGCAAATTTTGCAAAATAAGCAAGTGGTTATAAAATATTTATTTTTGGTCGGTGAATATTCGGTTGGTCGTGGAATATTCTTGCTGTCGGGGAATATTCGTACGACGACGCAGCCTTGTGTGGGCCCCATAACGGAAAGCGATTGGATGAAGAAAACGACAAGTATAAGTTGTTTATAAATAACGGCGTAGTTGTTACCGTTAATACTGTTGGAATACCGGTGGTTAAAATACAGTAGCACACGGTATTGCACCAATTATTGATTCTTACGTAAGAAGGCACTACTCAATAATTGTTACAGTAGTTATTATTCAATATTTTATTTTATTGATTCAATAATTGTTGCATTGATATTTTATATTATTGTTGTTTCAATAATTGTTGCTGCACAGTATTTTTCATTATCAGATCAATAATTCATATTATTTGAATAATATTATTAGATAACATTATTGGCAATGTCTAGAAAGTTCTGTCTAAGGAGAGGTTTGGTCATCTAATTGCGCGCCAGTAAGGAGAAATCCTTATTGGAAAGCCCCCTCTTTCCTGGGAACGGCCTGGTTGTCATAAATGTGATTCTGTAATATTATTTGTGAATAATTAATTATTGATTCATATGATAAGGAAATATTTATTTTATGTGGATATAAATGAGGGATATATTTTTGTGGTTAAAAATGAAGGAGTTAATGTTGAGGTGTTTTATCAGTATTTTTATCGGAATGGAGGTATTAAAAATCAAATCAGGGTTTTTGAGAAATATTGCGGGTGTTATAATTTTTAATCCGACCGTTGGATCGTGGTAATTTTTGGATATGTTATACATATATAAGTTGAGTATATGTCCACAAATTTTGAACCGTTAAAAATGAACGTATGATTTATTATGAATTTTACGAGATGACTGGTTCAGAAATTGTTGAATTTTCGGAGTTTATCATTTTGATGGAAAATTCTAGAATTGGTGGGCCCCACTTGTGGTTGGTGAAGAAATGTGCTGAATTATATTTCAAATGTGGTAGGTGGGAATAGTAGCAGGTAAAGCCATCAGGTTGCAGGTCAAACCTACCAAAATTTTCCTATAAATAGAGGGCTAAGTTAGAATTGAAAATCACACCAGAAACAAGTTTTCTCTCTTTCTCTCTCTAGATTATTGAGTGTATTTTGTGAGTATTTAGATACTTTGAGAGTTTCTATTCATCAGAGCAAGTTTCTTTCAGCCTTATACCGGTATTCCGACCAGAAGTACTGATATCTTGAGGTAAGGGATATTATTTTTTCTTAAATGATATTATTTTCTTCAATATCATTATGCTGAAATATTGATACAAGTTTTTATCAAATTTGGAACTTTTTGTGTCGGGGTTACTATTCACGTATACGGTACTATTCACGTATACGGACACTATTCACGAATACGGCACTATTCACCGAAAAATAAAATTTTTCCTTTTTGTCCAAGATGTCTATTATGGTTACTATCTTTGATTGTATCCATGTTTTGATCTTTATTTTTGAATTCTGCTTCACAATTGATTATTATGAAGTATTATTGATCTTGGATAAACTGTTATACGAATCCCTACTATTTGTCCTTCTGTCTCATTGGATTCGTTCTCTTTAAGATATTTTTCATCATCCTCAGTCCTAAATGATGATATTACTGAATATCTTTGGCCTGTAGTGCAAAGATGTATAATTACTTGATGAATATCTTTGGCCTGTAGTGCAAAGATGAACAGGTGTTGAGATGAACATGACCGACTGATGATACAAATGAATATCTTTGGCCTGTAGTGCAAAGATGAATATTTGGTTAAAGATGATTATTAATTGATGTTACAGGGATAAAATATTGATGATGGACTTTTAAATCTTAGAAGATAGTAGAATTCTTTCTCTACTTGACTCTTCTAATGGTTTGCTGTTTCCGCTGCAGTTGTTGATCTAAAACTTGTTGTCGATTATATTTTATCAGATTTTTCCCTGTTGAAGACTAACGATAATTTGTTGTATATTATCTTAGTCATAATATTCTTTACTGGGCTAGTTGAGCTCACCCTTTTCCTTTTTGTTCCATTTTTCTTCTCAGGAGGTGAGAACATAGCAGGATCTAGTCGGGGTATGGAGTGATGGTTCTAGAAAGATGTATTAGCAGTCCTCACTATTTCTGTAAAATAGTGTTTGAATAATTGTAATGAGGATTTATTTGAGTGTGGATATTGTCTAGAAGACAATATTTGTATTTAAACTCACAGTATGTGTTGTCGTATTTTGCACGACAATTGTATTATTGAAGTTGTAGTTTGCTTTCTGTACCATGTATTTGGCGACTCAGAATGGGTGTTGTATACCTATTCTGGGGGCGTCACATTCCTGATGCACATTATCCTGATTATTGATATGAGGTGAATCAACAGTCGCCTGTGCTCCATTGCTATTCTCAACATTCTCAGATGCCATTTTCAGATACTGCCACAAAATAAAAATTAATTGATATGTCATATTTTATCCTTATATTATAACCGACCAATTAAATACCATGTAAATAAACTTAGGTAGGTCATACTAGCGAAGGAATTCCCCGTCTCTCCCCTCCTAGTTTTTTTCTCACATCTTAGCCAGGGATCATATCCCTAAGCTCTGATACCAACTGTGACGCCCCCAAAATTAGGTATACATCACCCATCTTGGGTCGTCAGATACATAGTACAGAATACAAATACAACTTACTAATACAACTGTCGTGTACAATACGACAAAACATAAACTGTGAGTTTGAATACAAATATTATCTTCTAGAGAGTATTCATACTCAAAAGGAGTCCTCATTACATTTATTAACACACCATTACATAGAATAGTGAGGACTACTAACTAATACTATCATTCGGACCATCACTCCGTTCTCCGACTTGTCCCAGCTACGTTCTCATTTCCTGAAGAGAACAGTGAAAGAAAGGGTGAGCTCAACTAGCCCAGTAAGAAATATTATGACTAAGATAATGCAGAATAAATTATCATTAGCCTTCAACAATGTTAAACTGATAAAATATAATAGACATCAAGTTTAACTGCAGCGGAACAAGCAATCCATTAAAAGAGTCAAGTAGAAAATAAACTCTACTATCTTTTATGATTTAAAAGATTTTCCAACACTGTGATCGCTGAGACTCAGCTTAATAAAATAATCCACATCATCGAATCACCCCTGCACTACGGCCAAGGATATTCGTATATTCATTAATGGTCATGATCATGGAGTATAGAAGTCAAAACTTAACCAATTGAGTACAATAAAGAATAGAATAACAAAAGAAATCACCATGCATGCGATAGACCGCACAGACAGGTTATTCTAACAGAATAATAAATAATGGAACCAGGTCCGGCGTAAACGCACAGACAGGATATTCCGACAGAATAATAAATAATGGAACCAGGTCCGGTGTAAAACACACAGACATGATATTCCGACAGAATAATAAATAATGGAACCAGGTCCGGTGTAAAACACACAGACAGGATATTCCAACAGAATAATAACAAGACGGAACCAGGTCCGGTGTAAAACACACAGACAGGATGTTCCAACAAAATAATAATAAAAACGGAACCAGGTCCGGTGTAAAACACACAGACAGGATGTTCCAACAGAATAATAGAATAATGTCACCAAGTATAGGGTAGACCACGTATACATGTTATTCCAACAGAATAATAAGAAATGGAATAACAACAGTTCTCTTCATGAATAAGAAAGAATAACACCACATACCGTTTTAAAGACGAGCTGAAATAAGGAAGTAGTTAAGTAGCATAATACTCTTCTTCTCTCTCTCTATAGTTTCTCTCTATAGTTTCACTCTCTAGAGTTCAGTGAATTCGTAAGAAATAATGAAGGCATGAGCTGCTATTTATAAAAAAATAGAATGCATAGTAACTAATCCATGAACGGTCCAGATTGATTACTTTAATCTGACGGTCCATATTTAAAGAAAATCTTTTAAATAAAATATAATATATTCTATTTATAGAATAACTTTAATAAAGTATTCTGTTTTATATAAAAAGATGTTTCTGTTTTATTACGTTAATAATACGAATAAAACAAAACGTCATTATAGCTAAATAATTCATATTATTAACTGACAATAATTGAATCAAACTGAGTGACTTCTCACATAAGCATTAATAATCAATACCGTGTGCTACTATGCAATCACACGTATTACTGTACTTTTACTACCGAGTAGTTCAACAGTAACAATGATAAAATTTCTGCCGTTATTTTTAATAAAATATTTTTGTCGTTTTCTCAATCCGACAATAATTCCGTTGTGGGGTCCACCAATGATTGTGTCGTTGTACGAATATTCCCTGTTAAAACGAATATTCCCCGACCAATCGAATATTATATAACAACTTGCGTACTTTGCAAAATTTATAAATATTACCCACAACTATAACATTATATCAAATTAACTCCATAATATTCAAAAATGATATTTATAGAAAATTCATCTTTATTTATAAAAGTTGGGGTCTTACACCTAGTTGTTGGAGCTCAAGTCTGTCATCTGTGGGCTTCGAAACCCAAAAGGGAAAAATAAATTTCGTATTCATCCTACGACGTATCTTAATTATAATTCTAATTGTTAGGTTGTGTTTGTTTAGCTCTGAATGGCTTAGCCTCTGAATTGGTTAGAGGTTACTTGTTTGGTAAATTTCTTGAAGCTTCTTAATCGGTTAGACACAAAATTAATTCTAAACCATCCAGAGGCAGGTCTGAGCGAGTTTTTTTTATATAACAAAATTAACCTCGTTGCTGCTCTTCACTCCACCGTTCCTCCTAATTCGCTCGTTGGTGCTCTTGTCCTCAAGGACTGTCTAAATCGGTTGCCACCTCATCCCATCGAAGATTTTCAACATATTCTTTTTTATCTTGCTCTTATATTCCTCAATATCCTCGATTTCGTTCTTCTCACGCATCTAATTTTTTAACGATCGAGTCTTAAATCTGCATTCCTAACTCACTGGGCATCGTTGCCACATGTGTGACGCCCCCAATATAGGTATACATCACCTATTCTGAGTTACCAAATACATGGTACAGAATATAAATACAATCTTAATTATACAACAAGAGAGCTATGAGTTTTAATACAAATATTATCTTCTAGAGAGTATTCATACTCAAAAGGAGTCCTCATTACATTTATTAACACACCATTACATAGAATAGTGAGGACTACTAACTAATACTATCATTCGGACCATCACTCCGTTCCCCGACTTGCCCCAGCTACGTTCTCATTTCCTGAAGAGAACAGTGAAAGAAAGGGTGAGCTCAACTAGCCCAGTAAGAAATATTATGACTAAGATAATGCAGAATAAATTATCATTAGCCTTCAACAATGTTAAACTGATAAAATATAATAGACATCAAGTTTAACTGCAGCGGAACAAGCAATCCATTAAAAAAGTCAAGTAGAAAATAAACTCTACTATCTTTTATGATTTAAAAGATTTTCCAACACTGTGATCGCTGAGACTCAGCTTAATAAAATAATCCACATCATCGAATCACCCCTGCACTACGGCCAAGGATATTCGTATATTCATTAATGGTCATGATCATGCCAACAACTGTCCATCAATGCACTACGGGCCAATGAGGACTTTTACCACATCATTTGTAACATTACGGTCATGATTATACCGAATAATCCCTGGTCATAATCATACCAAGTCCATCTATGCACTGCAGGCCACAGATGACTTTTAACATTTTATAAACATGAGGATGATGACAATGATATAAGAATTCAATAAAACAAGTTCAAGAATTAATTTATCCAAGAATTAACAACGTCCAAATTGTCAACATGATACTGCTTTGTGGAGTAAAATTCAAGAATACTTAGAAGAATATTTTCATGAAAAGATACTAGATGAACCGCAATTATCAAGGATATTTCACTAATTTCATGGAGTATAGAAGTCAAAACTTAACCAATTGAGTATAATAAAGAATGGAATAACAAAAGAAATCACCATGCATGCGATAGACCGCACAGACAGGTTATTCCAACAGAATAATAAATAATGGAACCAGGTCCGGCGTAAACGCACAGACAGGATATTCCGACAGAATAATAAATAATGGAACCAGGTCCGGTGTAAAACACACAGACAGGATATTCCGACAGAATAATAAATAATGGAACCAGGTCCGGTGTAAAACACACAGACAGGATATTCCAACAGAATAATAACAAGACGGAACCAGGTCCGGTGTAAAACACACAGACAGGATGTTCCAACAAAATAATAATAAAAACGGAATCAGGTCCGGTGTAAAACACACAGACAAGATGTTCCAACAGAATAATAGAAGAATGTCACCAAGTATAGGGTAGACCACGTATACAGGTTATTCCAACAGAATAATAAGAAATGGAATAACAACAGTTCTCTTCATGAATAAGAAAGAATAACACCCCATACCGTTTTAAAGACGAGCTGAAATAAGGAAGTAGTTAAGTAGCAGAATACTCTTCTTCTCTCTCTCTATAGTTTCTCTCTCTAGAGTTCAGTGAATTCGTAAGAAATAATGAAGGCATGAGCTGCTATTTATAAAAAAATAGAATGCATAGTAACTAATCCATGAACGGTCCAGATTGATTACTTTAATCTGACGGTCCATATTTAAAGAAAAATCTTTTAAATAAAATATAATATATTCTATTTATAGAATAACTTTAATAAAGTATTCTGTTTTATATAAAAAGATGTTTCTACTTTATTACGTTAATAATACGAATAAAACAAAACGTCATTATAGCTAAATAATTCATATTATTAACTGACAATAATTGAATCAAACTGAGTGACTTCTCACATAAGCATTAATAATCAATACCGTGTGCTACTATGCAACCACACGTATTACTGTACTTTTACTACCGAGTAGTTCAACAGTAACAATGATAAAATTTCCGCCGTTATTTTTAATAAAATATTTTTGTCGTTTTCTCAATCCGACAATAATTCCGTTGTGGGGTCCACCAATGATTGTGTCGTTGTACGAATATTCCCTGTTAAAACGAATATTCCCCGACCAATCGAATATTATATAACAACTTGCGTACTTTGTAAAATTTATAAATATTACCCACAACTATAACATTATATCAAATTAACTCCATAATATTCAAAAATAATATTTATAGAAAATTCATCTTTATTTATAAAAGTTGGGGTCTTACACCTAGTTGTTGGAGCTCAAGTCTGTCATCTGTGGGCTTCGAAACCCAAAAGGGAAAAATAAATTTCGTATTCATCCTACGACGTATCTTAATTATAATTCTAATTGTTAGGTTGTGTTTGTTTAGCTCTGAATGGCTTAGCCTCTGAATTGGTTAGAGGTTACTTGTTTGGTAAATTTCTTGAAGCTTCTTAATCGGTTAGACACAAAATTAATTCTAAACCATCCAGAGGCAGGTCTGAGCGAGTTTTTTTTTTATAACAAAATTAACCTCGTTGCTGCTCTTCACTCCACCGTTCCTCCTAATTCGCTCGTTGGTGCTCTTGTCCTCAAGGACTGTCTAAATCGGTTGCCACCTCATCCCATCGAAGATTTTCAACATATTTTCTTTTTTATCTTGCTCTTATATTCCTCAATATCCTCGATTTCGTTCTTCTCACGCATCTAATTTTTTAACGATCGAGTCTTAAATCTGCATTCCTAACTCACTGGGCATCGTTGCCACATGTGTGACGCCCCCAATATAGGTATACATCACCTATTCTGAGTTACCAAATACATGGTACAGAATATAAATACAATCTTAATTATACAACAAGAGAGCTATGAGTTTTAATACAAATATTATCTTCTAGACAATATCCACTCTCAAAATAAGTCATCATTACATTTATTATCACACTATTTAACAGAATAATGAGGACTACTAATACTATCATCTGGATCGTCACTCCATTCCCCGACTAATCCCGGCTACGTTCTCATTTCTTGAAGAGAACAGTGAAAAAAAGGGTGAGCTCAACTAGCCCAGTAAGAAATATTATGACTAAGATAATGCAAAATAAATTATCATTAGCCTTAAACAGTGTTAAACTGATACAATATAACAACCATCAAGTTTAACTGCAGTGGAACAAGCAATCCATTAAAAGAGTCAAGTAGAGAATAAAATCTACTATCTTATATGATTTAAAAGGTTTTTCATCACTTTTATCGCTAAGACTCAGCTCAATAAATAATCCACATCATTAAATTATCCTTGCACTACAGGCCAAGGATATTCTTTAGTATCATGACCACGAATTATCCATGCACTACGGGCCAAAGATAATCGTATTTTCATCAACGGTCCTGATCATACCATAAAATAATTCATCTTTGTACCCTTGGCCGAAGAGAATCCATAGCCATAATCATACCAAAAACTGTCCATCAATGCATTACGGGTCAATGAGGACTTTTTTCATATCATTTGTAATATTACGGTCATGATTATACTGAATAATCCCTGGTCATAATCAGACCAAGTCCATCTATGCAATACAGGCCACAGATGACTTTCAACATAATATAAACATGAGGATGATGATAATGACATAATAATTCAATAAAACAAGTTCAAGAATTAATTTATCCAGGAACCAATAACGTCCAAATTGTCAACATGAATACTTCTTTGTAGAGTAAAATTCAGGAATGCTCAGAAGAATATTTACAGAAAAAGATACTGAATGAAGCGCAAATATCAAGGATATTTCACTAATTTCATGGAGTATAGAAGTCAAAGCTTTAACCAACTGTGTATAAGAGAATATATGAAACTGCAAATAGATTTTTATCCGCCATACGGTAATCCACGTATACAGATCATTTCTACAATTTAATAAGGAATGAATACAAATGATCATTCACCATGCATGTGGTAATCCATATAGTCAGGTTATTCCAACAGAATAATAAAGTATGGAATAACAAAAGGATTCACCATACGTGCGATAGACTGCACAGACAGGTTATTCCCAACATAATAATAAATAATGGAACCAGGTCCGGCGTAAACGCACAGATATGATATTCTGACAGAATAATAAAGAACGAAATAATAAATAATGGAACCAAGTCAGGCGTAATATGCACCGACAGGATATTCCGACAGAATAATAAAGAACAGAATAATAGAAGAATTTCACCATGTATGCGGTACTTCGCATGAACAGGTTATTTCAACATAATAATAAAGAATGGAATAACAGAAGAATTTCACCAAGTATAGGGTAGACCGCGTATACAGGTTATTCCAACAGAATAATAAAGAATGGAATAACAGAAGTTCTCTTCATGAATACAAAAGAAATAATACCCCTTACAGGTACAACCAATAATATCTCTTACGAGTACAACAAATAATATCCTTTACCTTAGAAAGAAGAGTACTGGATATAGGAGTAGTGAAGTAGCAGAACACTTTTTTTCTTTCTCTCTATAGTTTATCTCTCTAGAGTTTCAGTGAATTCGTAAGAAATAATGAAGGAATGAGCTTTTATTTATAGAAGAATGGACTGCATAGTAACTAATTCATGAACGGTCCAGATTGATTTACTTTTAATCGGACGGTCCATATTTAAAGCAAAATTTTTTAAATAAAATATAATATATTCTATTTATAATCTAATAAAACGAATAACTTTATAAAAGTATTCTGTTTTATATAAAAAAAATTTACTATGCAAAATACTATGCAGGCACTATGCAACACTATACATAATAAAATATAATATATTCCATTTATAGAATAACTTTATAAAAGTATTCTGTTTTATATAAAAAAAAATTTACTATGCAAAATACTATGCATAATAGAATATAATATATTCTATTTATAGAATAACATTATAAAAGTATTCTGTTTTATATAAAAAGTTTTTCTGTTTTATTATATTAATAATATCAATAAAAAAAAACTGAGTAACTTATCACTTAAGCATCAATAATCAATACCGTGTGTTACTATGCAAACACGCGTATTACTGTACTTTTAACACCGAGTGTTTCAACAGTTAACGGTAAAACTTCCGCCGTTATTTTTATAAAATATTTTTGTCGTTTTTTCAATCCGACAATAATTTCGTTACGGGGACCACCAATGATTGTGCTGTTGTACGAATATTCCCTGATAAAATGAATATTTTCTGACCAATCGAATATAATATGACCACTTGCATATTTTGCAAAATTTATAAATACTACCCACAATTATAATATTATATCAAATCTACACCATAATATTAAAAAAAATTTATTTCGAAAAAATTAAATCATATTCGTAAAATTTGGAGTTTTAAAACATGCCCCGAAACGGATTGGATCGATGATATTGGATTGAAATTGGGTTGGATTGATGATAAATAATGGTATAGCATGGATGGTAAAGACAAGGTGGATAAATAAGGGTGGTAGGATTCTTTGTGATTTACTATGGAAGCAGTAAGGTGGATTTATGGCTAATGATGAAAGAGGGGTCGATGATGGTTTAGGTGTTTAATGGAGGCGGTGATGGGAACATGTAATTAGGATGATGGGTTTAGTTTGGGATGGAGCTTGGGTCGGTTATGAGTTGGGGTATGGATTTGAGTTAATTTAATTTGTATGATTAAATTATTATGTTATGGTGATATTTTCATTAGACATAATACATTTTATTTTATCGTACTGTGGTCAAAAAATTATAAATATATATTTAAAATACTTTTCAGACCTTTTTGATTATTAAACATATTTTTACTTAACATGTTCAGAGGGTAAAAATGGTAAAATACCGTTATTCAAACATTTTAAAAAAATTACTATCAAACATCATTTTTTTCATTCAGAAACAATTTTGGACAGAAATTATATTTTTCAGATATCTAAACTGTTCATATCTTTAACACTCAATTTTATCAAACACCATCTAATTCTAATAATAATAATAATAATAGTGGTAATGGTAATTACAAGTTTTCAATCTTCCATCTACTCAAATTACAATTCAAACTTTCAAATTAGAAAAAATAAGGAGAATTTGATATTTACGCAATTAAATTTGACAGTTTCACAAATTATTTTCTCACATGAGGTGGACCCTATATTCATGTGGAGAAGAACTTGTGTAATTATCAAATTTACATGTGAAAAGAACCGAGCTTCTCATAATAAAAAAACTATTCATAAGGGTTTGGTTGCATGAGGTATTGAGATCTATTATTGCCAAAAAAAAATTATTAAATTTCAGTCGAATATAACAAAAAATAAAAATTACTTATAAAAATATCAATTCTCAAAATAAAATCTTACTGTTTACCGGGGTGGAGGAGTAAACTCATATTCTCCCGTCCTAATTCCTACCCTTGTCTCCGCAAGTAGCAGTTGTCTCATCACTAAAATTCACAAATCATAACCAATGCATACTTTTATTTTATATTATTAAATTTTATTGGGTGTTTACTTTTAGTTTAGCGATGCCATAGAATAGAGTAATCTAAATATATTGTGTTATTTTCTAATATTAATTGAAATTATTATTATTATAGTGCTACTAAACCAAACACACTAAAATTTGTTGAAATTATGCAGATATAGAGTTATAGTCCAGTCAATACACACAACATATTACTACTATTTGCTGGTCAAAAGATCAATATGCTGAATTAATAACAGCTTTTTCGGGTCACGTGCACACCAACATTTCGATAAGTTATATTGGACGCCTTTAAAGCAAAATAATGGATAGGTACAAATAATTAATACTACATTCATTCTAAAATTAGAGATATAATTTAATTTTTGAAGTCAAATGATGACATATTAAATTTTAAATTAATATAAATTTAATTTTTTTGGTAATTGAATTTATTTAATACAATTATTAGAATTATATAGAGTATAACAAAAATTATTTTATTTTAAATTTTTATAACTTATACTAATTTTAAAATCAAATTTATAACGGAGGGAGTCCAGTAACAAAAGCGGTTGGGTCCGTAGTTGGTTTAAATATAGTATTGGAAAATTGCTTGCTAATAGGCCAACAAAAAGCCCATCATCGATTGCCTCTGGTTTGGAAATGAATTGAACAGGCCGAAAATTTTAAATCATGCGTATTACTCACGTTACATGTTTTGCTAATTATAGGCTTAGCTACCTCAGTTATTCATTTTTAATTGACGGTCACGACTAAACAAACATAATATAAAAAAATATATATAACTAATGTTTTGTTTAATTAAATGGAATATATAAAATTTTAGTATTATTCTTTTAAAAGATAAATATAAGTAAATTAACATTTAATATTTAGAGATAATTAGAAAAAGCCAAGTCATTATTAATATATATAAAAAAAAATTAAAGAGGGAGGAGAAGGAATGGAAGGTATAAAATACAAACTACCCCAATAATGAGGTTGGCCCCACCCGTCCGAAATTCCTGTTGTTGGCACAATAGAAGGGGGGCCAATCGGTTTTTGTTCTTCAGGACCCAGAAAAATAAAAATTTATCTCCCCCTCGACCACCCCGAACTAATAATAGGAAAGAAACTTAAAATTTGAGTTGCTTGAAGATGACACCAATTATTAAAATCAATTCATACGAACCAAAGTAATGAAGAATATATTGGTGGTAATACTTGTCAAGTAATAATTTGATTACATTCATTAACAATTTGAATATATACAAAGTGCAGTATCATCAACCACCTTTAATTTTAATCTGATTGATGACGATGATGATGATGATCCATGTGGGTGGGTGGGTGGGTGGGTGGGTGCGTTGGCTGGTTGGGTTCAACTCAAGCCATTGATTGATTCATAAACAAGTAAATTAATTGGGATGGATTAATTTGCAGAGAGATTTAAAAAAAATCAGATGTACGGGTTGACGTGGGAAGAGTAGTCCCGAATTCCAGCACCTTCCCAGCCCATCCATTCCTCCCACATGTCCCAATCTGGATCGTACATCCCTCTCATAGCTTCATCATCCGACGCTACATAATCGTACATCTCTTGCGCCGGTTCCTCCTCCCTTAAACTGGTCATCACGGCATCATAAGCTTGGTTTATTTGGTGAAATTGGATCCCACAATTACTTCCTCTGCACACGTCTGGATGATACTGTAACCAAACCACAACAATTGTACGTAAACATAAATTTATCCAAAAATTAATAGATTTTAATTTAACAAAAAAAGAATATTTTTAGAGGGTTGTGTATATGATAATACATACCTTCAAAGCGAGCTGTCTAAAAGCTTTCTTGACCTCAGATTCAGAAGCACCCGGATGAATCTTGAGAGTTTTGTAGGGATCAGAGACGGTTGAAACACAGCTGACCCTCAATTTATTACCTTGATTTCTCTTTCTCTTCATCCGAAACCATGAAGCAGACGAAGAAGAAGACCCACAACCGCCAATTATCCCACCAACACTTGCCATTCTCTTTCCAAATACTATTATTTGTACCAGAAATCAAGATGTATTAATTTTAAAGGAATTGCGCGGTTGTTACGGCAAATTGAATACTGAATTTTAAAAACAAGGGTTGTTCTGAAAATAATTATGGAGGAGAATAGATAGTAGAAAGATAAAGGAGAAGAATTCAAATGACCGGACCTGATATATATATATATATATATATACACGTATATAAAGAGAGAGAAAGTAAAGGCAAGTCCTTATCTAGTGGCCATGAAATGATGATGTGTCTGTCGCCCAAGTCTATCTTATCCGACTTCTGACCCTTTATTTGGTCCCACCTATATTTTATTTTCTGAAAATATTTCGCCTTCTATTTATTTCGTTATCTGTCCAACAATTTTATATTTTTTATGAATTCCTCCGTATTACTTGACACTACCTGCACTATAATCCAACTGCTACTTATCTGATTCAGTACTATCTTATAACATTAATAACAATTTTTCTAATTAATTTTATATTTTTAATTTTAAAAAATAGATCAATAAATTATTATTCAATAATTTTTTTATCTTTATTTGACTCTCTATTTTAATTCCTATATAGGATTTTACTCCCCAGTGTGAAGGAGTCAAAAGACCGTTCTATATATACAAAATGACATTTTACACCCTTATTTGAATAGACAATTCATCAATCATACACATCTTGACATTTGTTACTACTTCATTTTCAAATTATAAACTAAATATTGACTTATTTTTTAAAAATTAATTTCAAACGTATTCAAATTTAAAATTTATATAAATTTATTTAATTTATGTCAATATAATTATAAATATTATAAAAGTATTATTAATTATAAATTTTATTATTTTCAAATTTTAAATGAATCATATTAAAATTAAAATTAAAAATATCACAAATTAACTTTTTAACAGTTAATATTGATCTTATGTACATTTAAAATTATAATCCATTCAATACTCACTCTATAAATTACTTAAAATTTAAAATAAAATAAAAATTATTTTACAGTAGAATATAATTGATAAAATATACTTTCTCTTTTATAAATTATAAGATTATTATTAATTTTATGCTTTGACTGTTGGAACTTTTAACTTTCAAATTTCATTATTTATAAAATCAATATAAGGAACATGTTGGGTATATAGTGACAAAATTAAATCACTATTTTACAGAATGATCCAATAACACTGCAGAGTAAGGATAAAAATAAGAAAATTAATATAAATACTCTTAGGACAAGATAGGATCGGACCGGACCGGACAGGTGTTGCTTGCTATGTTGAGTTACTAACATTTTATATTATTATTTGATAAATTATTTTTGTTAATAAATTTAGTAGTTACTAAAGAGATTCATTATATATTTAAATAATTAAATTAATATGATTATAGGTAAATTAATTTTACATATATATACTTTGTACTACTATTTAACAATCGGATGGAGTAGTATCTATGAAATTATTACACACCTCAAAACAAAGAGAAGAATGTAGAATTCAATGAAATGACAGGGTAAGATTTCGAAAACAATAAAAATATAAATGTACTAACTATAGACAGACGGTGATGTGGCAACACGACATATGGCCGTAAAAATATGGCACGGTATTCGGACGGCTCCCGTAAAATCTGACACTTTTTCGAAAATCAAGGAGTCAAAATATAACCTTTAAAATTGAATGTGTTCTTAAAATATATTTTTTGTCAATTAAATTTTTAAAATGATATTTTATGTTATTTTTGTTATTTTTATTGGATTTGACCCAATCTAATTTATTTTGACCGAATTTTAAATCAACTCGACACGGTGTGACCTAATATTTAAAAATATATATATTTATATTAAAATAAAATATATATTTTCTTACTAGTTTATAAGTAAAAAAATAAATCATTACCAAACAGAAGAATGGTGGCAAATGACTTGTAAGTCATTGTCGAACGGACTCTTAATTAAACCAATCGATTAGTCTAATTTTATGACAAAATTAATGATTTAGTCACTGTTGTTGATAAGTTTTACTTAATACTATCGAACTTTTAATTTTTTAAATTATTCAATTGAATTAATTATTATTTTTCAATTGAGTTATTTTGTTAAATCCGGCTCACGACAGTTAAATATTTCAAGCTATTATCGGACGTGGAGGTGAAAAAGAAAAGGAAAACAACAAGAAATTGACATGTCCTATCAGACGACACCACCGCCGCCACTACCACTTCCTTCCGCCGCCTCCAATCTCTCATCTGCAAAACCATTTCTGGCCATGCCCAACATCATCAAACCCAAATCATGGTCATCACGGACATTACCAGTATCAAACAATCCCAAATTTGAAACCTGACAGCAACAAAGTATCCAGATCGGAACAATCAAAAAATATAAACAAGTCATAAGACCCATTCAACAATCATTAAATCCTGATTTTATGAACAAAATGCACATATAAATTAATAAATCCGACAAAAGGAAACCCCAAATTCAATTACACAAGGGGGTACGACAATTCGACGACCCCAAAACCATAGATTCAGGCCTAACAATATAGAAGCAATCGAAACAACCACGTCAAATAATAGTTGAAAAAATTTAACAGCCGTGAGTTAGAGTTAACAAAATGAATCAATTTAATTTGAAAAATTAAAAGTTCGATAATAAATTAAGTAAAATGTGTCAACTAGTTTTGCCCTAATTTTATATATACAATTAATATTATCTCATAATATACTCTTACTATATATATATATATATATATATATATATATATATATATATAGTTTAATGTTGAGATTTGTTTAGTATTTTATTTATTTTAATAAGAAATTTAAAAATGTATATATATATATATATATATATCGGAAGAATAAATTTAAAAATATTGGAGACAACGAAAATATTTTCTTTGTAAAAATAAATATTTATATCTATAAATAGTACTACCTCCGTCTAATAATAAGTGTATTTTTAGCTTAAATCATGTAAGACCCTAACTTTTATAAATAAAGATGAATTTTTTATAAATATCATTTTTGAATATTATGGAGTTAATTTGATATAATGTTATAGTTGTGGGTAATATTTATAAATTTTGCAAAGTACGCAAGTTGTTATATAATATTCGATTGGTCGGGGAATATTCGTTTTAACAGGGAATATTCGTACAACGACACAATCATTGGTGGACCCCACAACGGAATTATTGTCGGATTGAGAAAACGACAAAAATATTTTATTAAAAATAATGGCAGAAATTTTATCATTGTTACTGTTGAACTACTCGGTAGTAAAAGTACAGTAATACGTGTGGTTGCATAGTAGCACACGGTATTGATTATTAATGCTTATGTGAGAAGTCACTCAGTTTGATTCAATTATTGTCAGTTAATAATATGAATTATTTAGCTATAATGACGTTTTGTTTTATTCATATTATTAACGTAATAAAACAGAAACATCTTTTTATATAAAACAGAATACTTTATTAAAGTTATTCTATAAATAGAATATATTATATTTTATTTAAAAGATTTTTCTTTAAATATGGACCGTCAGATTAAAGTAATCAATCTGGACCGTTCATGGATTAGTTACTATGCATTCTATTTTTTTATAAATAGCAGCTCATGCCTTCATTATTTCTTACGAATTCACTGAACTCTAGAGAGAGAAACTATAGAGAGAAACTATAGAGAGAGAGAGAAGAAGAGTATTCTGCTACTTAACTACTTCCTTATTTCAGCTCGTCTTTAAAACGGTATGGGGTGTTATTCTTTCTTATTCATGAAGAGAACTGTTGTTATTCCATTTCTTATTATTCTGTTGGAATAACCTGTATACGTGGTCAACCCTATACTTGGTGACATTCTTCTATTATTCTGTTGGAACATCCTGTCTGTGTGTTTTACACCGGACCTGGTTCCGTCTTGTTATTATTCTGTTGGAATATCCTGTCTGTGTGTTTTACACCGGACCTGGTTCCATTATTTATTATTCTGTCGGAATATCCTGTCTGTGTGTTTTACACCGGACCTGGTTCCATTATTTATTATTCTGTCGGAATATCCTGTCTGTGCGTTTACGCCGGACCTGGTTCCATTATTTATTATTCTGTTGGAATAACCTGTTTGTGCGGTCTATCGCATGCATGGTGATTTCTTTTGTTATTCCATTCTTTATTGTACTCAATTGGTTAAGTTTTGACTTCTATACTCCATGAAATTAGTGAAATATCCTTGATAATTGCGGTTCATCTAGTATCTTTTCATGAAAATATTCTTCTAAGTATTCTTGAATTTTACTCCACAAAGCAGTATCATGTTGACAATTTGGACGTTGTTAATTCTTGGATAAATTAATTATTGAACTTGTTTTATTGAATTCTTATATCATTGTCATCATCCTCATGTTTATAAAATGTTAAAAGTCATCTGTGGCCTGCAGTGCATAGATGGACTTGGTATGATTATGACCAGGGATTATTCGGTATAATCATGACCGTAATGTTACAAATGATGTGGTAAAAGTCCTCATTGGCCCGTAGTGCATTGATGGACAGTTGTTGGCATGATCATGACCATTAATGAATATACGAATATCCTTGGCCGTAGTGCAGGGGTGATTCGATGATGTGGATTATTTTATTAAGCTGAGTCTCAGCGATCACAGTGTTAGAAAATCTTTTAAATCATAAAAGATAGTAGAGTTTATTTTCTACTTGACTCTTTAAATGGATTGCTTGTTCCGCTGCAGTTAAACTTGATGTCTATTATATTTTATCAGTTTAACATTGTTGAAGGCTAATGATAATTTATTCTGCATTATCTTAGTCATAATATTTCTTACTGGGCTAGTTGAGCTCACCCTTTCTTTCACTGTTCTCTTCAGGAAATGAGAACGTAGCTGGGACAAGTCGGAGAACGGAGTGATGGTCCGAATGATAGTATTAGTTAGTAGTCCTCACTATTCTATGTAATGGTGTGTTAATAAATGTAATGAGGACTCCTTTTGAGTATGAATACTCTCTAGAAGATAATATTTGTATTCAAACTCACAGTTTATGTTTTGTCGTATTGTACACGACAGTTGTATTAGTAAGTTGTATTTATATTCTGTACTATGTATGTGACGACCCAAGATGGGTGATGTATACTTAATTTTTGGGGGCGTCACAAATCACACATACCAATACACAAGTTAAAATGGCAAAAATTGTAACGACCCCCAAAATAGGTCCATTCCATCCAACCTATTCTGAGTCGCCAAATACATAGTACAGAAAATAACTACAACTTTATTACAACAATTGTCGTGCAAAATACAACAACACGTATGCTGAGTTTTTTGGATACAAATATATACCAAATGTGACATTGAACACCATCATGTATCAGCACCTCACAAAGGTACCTTACATAAAGGTACAGTCAAAAACTGTTTTAGAAACTAGAATATTTGGGAAGTGCTCAAGGAAACCTTCGTACATGGGAGGTCATGTTTCTAGGTTATGATAGATATCATATGGCCACAGAATTATCCTTGGTTGACCCAATAGACCCCAAAGAAAAATGAGAAGGTTACTATCATATTCTTCCCAATGGTGAGTCTTCTCTTGACTTATCATTATCTCCACTGTCTTTAATCGTGAATTATACTTCAAACAAACACCAAGATTATATAGGTAGTGCCCATAGATATACTCAACAAGTGGATGAGCACAACACTGTCTTATGATGACACGAGATTGTATGTCATTAGACATCTTGTATGATAGTGACAAAACACTCTTCCAACGTTGGGTTCGTCTCACCCTATTTTCTTCACCAAATATAACTACTAAATGATGACCACCGTTTTATTCCCTTGTTACCCCCGCTCGACCCAGCTACACTCTTATTACCTGAAAGGAATTGTGAAACAGAAGGGTGAGCACAACTAGCCCAGTAAAAAATATCATGACTAAAGATAATTGAATTATCAATAGTCTTCATCAGTAATAAATCAGAGATTTAGAACATATGGTAGATGATAAAACTTTTCAACCATAGTTGCAGCGGAACGAGCAATCCATTAAAAGAGTCAAATAGACTATAAAGTCTATTATCTTCTCCATGTTAAAAATTCACCAACAATATTTTATCCCTGTAACATCAATCAACAGTTCTGGTCCACAATCATATAAATAACTCATAATCATAACTGTAGTTCGAAATTCCTCTTCTCATCCAGGACGAAGATAATTTTCATCACCTGAAACATCAAAGATCAAGGTTATACCAAATCACAGTTCCTGATCATAATCATACTAATAAATCCATCTTTGCACTACGGCCAAAGATATTCAACAACAGGACCGATGTTGCTTGCTATGTTGAGTTACTAACATTTTATATTATTATTTGATAAATTATTTTTGTTAATAAATTTAGTAGTTACTAAAGAGATTCATTATATATTTAAATAATTAAATTAATATGATTATAGATAAATTAATTTTACATATATATACTTTGTACTACTATTTAACAATCGGATGGAGTAGTATCTATGAATTTATTACACACCTCAAAACAAAGAGAAGAATGTAGAATTCAATGAAATGACGGGGTAAGATTTCGAAAACAATAAAAATATAAATGTACTAACTATAGACAGACGGTGATGTGGCAACACGACATATGGCCGTAAAAATATGGCACGGTATTCGGACGGCTCCCGTAAAATCTGACACTTTTTCGAAAATCAAGGAGTCAAAATATAACCTTTAAAATTGAATGTGTTCTTAAAATATATTTTTTGTCAATTAAGTTTTTAAAATAATATTTTATGTTGATTTTGTTATTTTTATTGGATTTGACCCAATCCCGAATTTTAACTCAACTCGACACAGTGTGACCTAATATTTAAAAATATATATATTTATATTAAAATAAAATATATATTTTTTACTAATTTATAAGTAAAAAAATAAATCATTATCAAACCGAAGAATAGTGACAAATGACTTATAAGTCATTATCGAACGGACTCTTAATTAAACCAATCGATTAGTCTAATTTTATGACAAAATTAATGATTTAGTCACTGTTGTTGACAAGTTTTATTTAATACACTGTCGAACTTTTAATTTTTTAAATTATTCAATTGAATTAATTATTATTTTTAAATTGAGTTATTTTGTTAAATCCGGCTCACGACTGTTAAATATTTCAAGCTATTATCCGACGTGGAGGTGAAAAAGAAAAGGAAAACAACAAGAAATTGACATGTCCTATCAGACGACACCACCGACGCCACTACCACTTCCTTCCGCCGCCTCCAATCTCTCATCTGCAAAACCATTTCTGGCCATGCCCAACATCATCAAACCCAAATCATGGCCATCACGGACATTACCAGTATCAAACAATCCCAAATTTGAAACCTGACAGCAACAAAGTATCCAGATCGGAACAATCAAAAAATATAAACAAGTCATAAGACCCATTCAACAATCATTAAATCCTGATTTTATGAACAAAATGCACATATAAATTAATAAATCCGACAAAAGGAAACCCCAAATTCAATTACACAAGGGGGTACGACAATTCGACGACCCCAAAACCATAGATTCCGGCCTAACAATATAGAAGTAATCGAAACAACCACGTCAAATAATAATTGAAAAAATTTAACAGCCGTGAGTCAGAGTTAACAGAATTAATCAATTTAATTTGAAAAATTAAAAATTTGATAATGTATTAAGTAAAATGTGTCAACTACAATGACTAAATCATTAATTTTGCCCGAATTTTATATATACAATTAATATTATCTCATAATATACTCTTACTATATATATATATATATATATATATATATATATATATATATATATATATATATATATATATATATATATATATACATTTTTAAATTTCTTATTAAAATAAATAAAATACTAAACAAATCTCAACATTAAACTATATATATATATATATATATATATATATATATATATATATATATATATTGAAAGAATAAATTTAAAAATATTGGAGACTACGAAAATATTTTCTTTGTAAAAAGAAATATTTATATCTATAAATAGTACTACCTCCGTCTCATAATAAGTGTTTTTTTTAGTTTAAATCACACATACCAATACACAAGTTAAAATGGCAAAAATACCCTTAATATATTTTCTTTGAAGTTGAAGAGTTAATGAGTGTTATTTAATTGTAGTGATTGAAAGATGCAATAAATACCATTGAATGCATAAGGGCATATATGAGAAAATATTGTAAAAATTGTATTGGAGTTCTAACACATCACTTATTTTGAAAAAAAATATTAAGCCTAAAAAAATACTTATTATAGGACGGAGGTAGTAATAAATTTTATCTAATACATTAAAAATATAGCACATGAAGCAAAAATATTTTGTCACAAACAAATATTGAACTTTGGACCTATGGCTAACTAGGTCAATAAGCTACCACTACACCACTTGAACTTTTGAATTAATTACATCGTCTCTGGTACTAGTTGCGGCAGACAGTAGCACATGGGTCAAATGAATGGCAAATGAGTAATTTTTAGTATCCATGACAATCGATTGTCATAGATGAATTTCTCTCTCTCTCTCTCTATATATATATTTACATAATTTTTTTACTCTTGAATTTGAACACTCTTAATTAATGGGTAAGATTAAAGCTGATTTTTAATTAATAACTAAATAAAAATAAAAACAAAGATTATTGTAACATAGTAGAGATATGTGAGAGTTGGATGATACATCTTGGACTTCTTTCATCTGACAGTTTGACAGCTCCATATTAAAGTTTTAGATGTTAAAAAGACGAAAATGTTTAAATCTAACAGTCAAAAAATTATATAAAAAATTTAATATCATTAATCTGCACCATATATATATATATATATATACACGTGTGTGCGTGATGTATAGGAAATGCTGGTTATGAGATTTTATATGCCCCCATGGAGTTGACGTGGATGTAATGTTTGGCTCTTGCTTTGTTTGCTTTCACCATTCGAAATATATTGTTATTTTAAATTTGTTTGATTTGACTATTTGAGTAATTAGCTAAGATGTTGAGCCTAGTGAATACGAGGGAGGGGCATTTGATGTAACAGAGAGTATATGAGATTAGATTTAAAAGATTTCATCATTTAAATGTGAGGGCGTCTTAGGGGTGCTTAAAAAAAAATTAGTTTTTTTGATTTTTTATCGAATCGAAAAAATCGGTATCAATTTTGTACCGAACTGATTATTCGGTACTGGTACCGGTTCTTGATTTTTCGATTTTTTCGGTTCGGTATCAGTTCGATTTTTTCGATATCAGTTCGATTTTTTGACCGATGAACACCCATACCTGAACGGTCATTTGGATAAGAAGCTTATCCCTAATACACGTGCCACACATGCAGTGGCGCAAGTTTTTAAGAATCAGCCGGCCCAAAATAATCTCAGTTTGGTTTGGTGGTTCTATTATTAGCCCGCGTAAAGGCATGGATAAAAAAGAGAGAGAAAAAGAGATTGTTTGAGAGTAAAAATAGAAAGATAAAAATTGTGTTCAACTTATTTTTTGATTGCTCTCTATATATATAATATAATATAATATAATATAATATAATATAATGGTTGAAATCTTCTTCCTTAAATAGTGTCGTCACTGTACTCATTACCCTATTTAATTTATTTAGCGGTAGATTTAAAAATTGAAAACTTTTACATTTATTTGTGTAGAAAATCACAAAAATTCATACTAAATGTGATTATAATTACTCAGTTGGTTGGTTCTTCAATTAATTAAAAACTTAACTCAAGTCAATCTTTTAAATTTAAGTATATATAGATGGGCTTCCTTCCTACCTTAATTATATTTTTAGACGTTTAAACTTGATATTAGTTTATTTTGTTGGACTCCTGAACGTAAATTAATTAACGTGTCATAAAAATATAAAGAGTAAGACTACGATGACATAAGATGAATCTAAAAAAATAAATACAAATAATAATATTAATTTATAATTATTTCATATTCCACCATACAAGTCTAATGGGTATATTCAGCTATACCATACGCATCATATATGTGACATGACAATTTAAGTTGAGAACCATACAGTTAACTAAAATCACCGGTCCAATCCGAATTTCACAACCTTAGTTCGATTAACTTACAATAATTATACTATTGTTAACGCCAAGTTTCGTCTGCGCGTCCAACCACAGAATCCACGCGCTGAAACCTGCACAATAACAGATCACACAGAAGCTTGACGGCCGTACCGTCGGGGGATAGCTCCGGTGTAAGAATAAGTACATGCCGTTTACAAGGTTTAACAATGGAGGTTATGTGTTTAGCGCTCAAAGTAGGCATTACTTGTTAATTGTAACCTTAGCCTTGTATTTATAGAGCTCCCACCACCCTAGTATTCTTTTCCGAGTTGGAATAGGACTCCTAAATATGGTAATTTCCTATATTTGGATCCAACGCAATCTCCTTAAGGTGCAAGTAGAATTCCCTTCCAACACTACCTTTAGAGTTGTCTTGTTGACATATGATTAGGGTTAGGACCTTCAACCACGTAATCCCCTTGTTACTCCCAACTCTGCGTGTGGGCCGTTCGGATACACCGGCCCATCCCCACAGACGTCATAAAATCCCGGTCTGAGCCTAGGCCCAAAGGACTCGAAGGCCCGACTCGACCTCCATGATCACAACCGGATCCCGACCTATTGGGCTCGGGTCCCGAACCCGACCTCCTATATACCTTCGACCATACAGGCCCGAGCTCTTTAGTTCTGGCCCAGGTCTTCCGCCCCTATAAGGGTCGGTAAAACACTCCCGAATATTGCCCCCCAGTCTCTTGTCATTAGATATTTATGGCATGAGACTTGAAAGGACACGAATTTGGATAGTCACGCAATATTGATGAGTTGTCTCGGGAACCCCAACGGTTGTTTTTCGAGTAACGCGCTGGTACACATTTCTCAAAGGCTGGACCCCACTTGCCATAAATGGCCGCCTTTGGGAACCGTGTCAGACATGCTATATAAGCCCCAATCCCCCCATCACTCTCACTTTTTCGAGCCTTCACCTTTTTCAAGTCTTCTAGCAAATTTCCGGCAAGGGTGATTCCCGGCGAGCTACACCTCACCCGTTTTTGTTGATTCCGGCCGTTTTCGATCGTTTTCCTGTGTGCATCTTCCATCTAATGGCTGATTCTGGTGACCCAACCCCGGCTAGTGACTCCATTCCTCCCTCTGTCACCACAGGCGACCTGGTTCCAATTGAGTTGCCAGTGGCTCCTTCCGACGCCACTCCCTCCACGATCCTGTCTACTTCAAGTAGCTCCGAGGTTAGGATCTGAAACGCTTATCACTCCCCAGAGGAGTTTTCACATCTGCATACTCCATCCACCATCACTCCATCTCAACTCTCTGACGTTCGGATTCTCTACAACATCCCTCCCGAATACAAGCTTCGAGTCCCGAAGCCAGACGAGAAGATGTTCTGGAGGCCCGAAGGTGAGTGGGTTGTCGTCCCCCTTTACAATCTGAAATATGGGATTCAATTCCCTCTTCATGAGTTCATTTCCTCCTTTCTGAACTTTGCTGGCCTTGGATTCGCACAACTCGTGCCGAACTCATACATTCATCTCATCTCTTTCATTGCCCTCTGCCACGAGATCGGGATTACTCCTGGTCTCGACTTTTTTTTCGCTCTTTTCTCCATTACCGGCTCGAAAGAGCCAGGTTTACGATAATTAAACAAACGGGCCAATTGCCCTATCATCATCAAAACCCCTTCGAGTAACAAGGGGTGGCACGACAAATGGATCTTTGTCCGAGGGACCGACCTTCAATTTCTTCCCCGTTGGGCTCATCCCGAGGATCCCATCGCCAAGGTATTGAAGTTTCCGAAGGGTCGAGCCGACGCTGTGACGCCCCCAAAATAGGTATACAACACCCATTCTGAGTCGCCAAAATACATGGTACAGAAATAACTACATCTTTATTATTACAACACAAGAACTGTGAGTTTAAATACAAATATTGTCATTTAGACAATATCCACACTCAAATAAGTCCTCATTACAATTATTGATACATTATTTCACAAAAATGGTGAGGACTACTAAAGTAACTTCTAGAACCATCATTCCATACCCCGACTAGTACTCGCTACATTCTCGCCTCCTGAGAAAAATGGAACAAAAAGGAAAAGGGTGAGCTCAACTAGCCCAGTAAAGAACATTATGACTAAGATAATACAGAACAAATTATCGTTAGTCTTCAACAGGGAAAAATCTAATAGAATACAATAGACAACAAGTTTTAAATCAATAACTGCAGCGGAAACAGCAAACCATTAGAAGAGTCAAGTAGAGAATGAGTTCTACTATCTTCTAAGATTTAAAAGTCCATCATCAATATTTTATCCCTGTAACAACAATCAATAACCATCTTTAATCAAATATTCATCTTTGCACTACAGGCCAAAGATATTCATTTGTATCACCAGTCGGTCATGTTCATCTCAACACCTATTCATCTTTGCACTACGGGCCAAAGATATTCATCAGTTAATCATTCATCTTTGCACTACGGGCCAAAGATATTCAGTAATATCATCATTTAGGACTGAGGATGATGAAAAATATCTTAAAGAAAACGAATCCAGTGAAACAAAATAACAAATATTAAGGATTCGTATTTCGATTTATCCATGTCCAAAAATACCTTATAATTATTCATAGTGAAGTAGAATTCAAGAATGATCAAAACATGGATACAATCAAAGCTAGTACCCAGAATAGATATTTTGGACGAAAAGAAGAAAATTTTATTTTTCGGTGAATAGTAACTCGTGAATAGTAACTCGTGAATAGTAACCCCGACGTGAAAAGTTCCAAATTTGATAAAAATTTACAACCAATATTTCGGCATAATGATATTGAAGAAATAATATCATTTTTGAATAAAATAACATCCCTTACCTCGTAAAGACAGTACTTCTGGTCGGAATACCGGTATAAGGCTGAAAGACACTTGCTCTGATGAATAGAAACTCTCAAAGTATCTAAATAATCACAAAATACACTCAATAATCTAGAGAGAGAAAGAGAGAAAACTTGTTTCTGGTGTGATTTTCAATTCTAACTTAGCCCTCTATTTATAGGAAAATGCTAGCACGCCGAAGCAGACTTAACCTGCAACCTGATGGCTTTACCTGTTACTATTCCCACCCACCACATTTGAATAAAAATCTCAGCACATTTCTTCACCAACCAAGAGTGGGGCCCACCAATTCTAGAATTTTCTACCAAAATGATTAACTCCAAAAATTCAACAATTTCTGAATCAGTCATCTCGTAAAATTCATAATAAATCATACGTTCATTTTTAACGGTTCAAAATTTGAGGACATATACTCAACTTATATATGTATAACATATCCAAAAATTACCACGATCCAACGGTCGGATTAAAAATTATAACCCCCGCAAAATATCTCAAAAACCCTGATTTTTAATACCTCCATTCCGACAAAAATACTGATAAAAATCTCAACATTAACTTCTTCATTTTTAACCACAAAAATATATCCCTCATTTATATCCACAAAAATAAATATTTCCTTATCATATGAATCAATAATTAATTATTCACAATAATATTACAGAATCACATTTATGACAACCAGGCCGTTCCCAGGAAAGAGGGGGCTTTTCAATAAGGATTTCTCCTTACTGGCGCGCAATTAGATGACCAAACCTCTCCTTAGACAGAACTTTCTAGACATTGCCAATAATGTTATCTAATAATATTATTCAAATAATATGAATTATTGATCTGATAATGGGAAATACTGTGTAGTGACAATTATTGAAACAACAGTAATATAGAATATCAACGCAGCAATTATTGAATCAATAAAATAAAATACTGATCAGTAATTACTGTAACCATTATTGAGTAGTGCCTTCTTATGTAAGAATCAATAATTGGTGCAATACAGTGTGCTACTGTGTAACAACGCGTATTACTGTGTTTTAACCACCGGGTATTCCAACAGTATTAACGGTAACAACTACGCCGTTATTAATAAACAACATATACTTGTCGTTTTCTTCATCCAATTGCTTTCCGTTATGGGGCCCACAAAAGACTGCGCCGTCGTACGAATATTCCCCGACAGGAAGAATATTCCACGACCAAACGAATATTCCCCGACAACAATGAATATTTTATAACCACCTGCTTATTTGAAATATTTGCGCATTTTACCCATAACTAACCTCATTAATCAATTTAACACTTACTATTTCAAAATAATAAATAGAGGAAATTTAAATTTCATTTATTAATAATTTGGGGTCTTACAACCTCCCCTCCTTATAAAATTTCGTCCTCGAAATTGATGTACGTACCTGGTGTTTCGAAAAGATGAGGATACCTCGCTTTCATTTCCGTTTTCAACTCCCAGGTCATTTCCTCAATAGCATGGTTTCTCCACAAAACTTTAACTTGTGGTATGACCTTCGTGCGTAGGATATGCTCCTTTCTATCCAAGATCTTGACAGGTACCTCTTTGTACGTTAAGTCTTCAGCTATCTCGTCCGGTTCTAACTCAATAACGTGGTCTGGGTCTTTCACATATTTACGTAACACAGATATATGAAAAACATTATGAACACGAGACATACTTGGAGGTAACGCGAGTCTATAGGCCACATTTCCTACTCGGTTAAGAATCTGAAATGGACCAATAAATCGTGGATTGAGCTTTCCTCTCTTCCCAAATCTTGTAACTCCTTTCCATGGAGCCACACGCAACAATACATGATCCCCAATGTCAAATTTCACGTTCTTTCGATGAACATCCGCATAACTCTTTTGTCGATCCTGTGCCGTTTGTATACGTTGTCGAATCGTTTGGATCTTCTCTGTAGTCATGCGTACCAACTCTGGTCCCAATAATGTTGCTTCACCCACCTCGTCCCAGCATACTGGAGAGCGACACTTTCATCCATATAATGCTTCAAATGGGGCCACACCTATACTTGCCTGATAACTGTTATTGTAAGAGAATTCCACCAATGGTAGGTACTTATCCCAACTCCCTTTGAAATCTAGGACACAAAGTCTTAATAGATCTTTCAAGAGTTTGAATAGTCCTCTCTGATTGTCCGTCCGTTTGAGGATGGTATGCCGAACTAAATCGTAAATCTGTGCCCATAGCTTTTTGCAAGCTAACCCAAAATCTTGAAGTGAATCTTGGGTCACGATCCGAAACTATGGATACTGGCATGCCATGCAGTCTCACAATCTCATCTACGCATATACGAGCAAGACGTTCAAGGGAATAAGTCTCCCGTATCGACAAGAAATGAGCGGACTTGGTTAATCTATCAACAATAACCCAAATCGCATCTATGCCTTGAGAAACCTTGGGAAGACCCGTAACAAAATCCATAGTAATGTGTTTCCACTTCCATTTTGGAATCCCAAGTGGTTGCAATGGACCCTTTGGTACTTGATGCTCCGCTTTTACACGTTGACAAGTTAAACACCTCGAGATAAACTTTGCAATCTCTCTCTTCATATTATTCCACCAAAATGTATGTCGTAGATCACGATACATTTTGGTACTTCCAAGATGGATTGCAAATGGTGTATTGTGTGCTTCCATCATGATCTTGTACTTCAAATCAGAATTGTTAGGAACACAGAGTCTAGAGTGGACTCGAAGTATTCCTTCTTCATCGATTCTTGCTTCTGGAATAGAACCTTCTTGCACTTTCTTCTTCATACGCATCAGCTCTATGTCCGTATCTTGAGCAGCTTTAACTTTATCGATTAAAGTCGGTTCTACTCGTATATTTGATATCATCATGTGGGTACTTGGAGCCTTCATCTCTATCTCCATCCTTTGCAAGTCATACAAAATGGGCCTTTGTGTTAACAACATTGCACTCGTACCCGCATATGATCTTCTACTCAATGCGTCAGCTACTACGTTTGCTTTTCCAGGATGATATTGGATGGTATGATCGTAATCTCTCAACAGCTCGAGCCAACGTCGCTGCCGCATGTTGAGTTCCTTTTGGGTGAAGAAATATTTGAGGCTTTTATGATCTGTATAGATCTCCACTTTCTCCCCATACAGGTAGTGTCTCCAGATCTTCAACGCGAAAACTACTGCTGCCAACTCCAAATCATGAGTAGGATAATTCCTCTCATATTCTTTGAGTTGTCGCGAGGCATAGGCTATGACTTTCCCATGTTGCATGAGAACACATCCTAACCCTTTGCCTGAAGTATCACTGTAGATAACAAATCCATCCGAACCAGATGGTATTGTCAGAACAGGTGCCGAAATGAGTCTCCTCTTAAGCTCTTGAAAACTTGTAAGACCCCGAATTTTATGAAATAAAAGTATTCAATTTTTCTTATAATTACAATTCAGTAAATGGTTAAATTGATAAAAAATTAAAGTTATGGGTGAAATATGAAATTTTTTCAAAATACACAAGTGGTTATAAAATAATCATTGTTGTCGGGGAATATTCGTTTGGTCGTGGAATATTCTTTCTGTCGGGGAATATTCGTACGACGGCGCAGCTATTTGTGGGCCCCATAACGAATAACTGTCGGGTGAAGGAAAACGATAAATTTGAGTTTTTACAAATAACGGCGTAGTTGTTATCGTTAACACTGTTGGAATACCCGGTGGTTAAATTACAGTAATACGCGTTATTGCACAGTAGCACACGGTATTGCATAGTATTTTTGAAATTATTGATTCTTACGTAAGAAGGCACTACTCAATAATTGTTACAGTAGTTACTGTTCAATATTTTATTTTATTGATTCAATAATTGTTGCGTTGATATTTTATATTATTGTTGTTTCAATAATTGTTGCTGCACAGTATTTTCCTTTATCAGATCAATAATTCATATTATTTGAATAATATTATTAGATAACATTATTGTCAATGTCTAGAAAGTTCTGTCTAAGGAGAGGTTTGGTCATCTAATTGCGCGCCAGTAAGGAGAAATCCTTATTGGAAAGCCCCCTCTTTCCTGGGAACGGCCTGGTTGTCATAAATGTGATTCTGTAATATTATTTGTGAATAATTAATTATTGATTCATATGATAAGGAAATATTTATTTTATGTGGATATAAATGAGGGATATATTTTTGTGGTTAAAAATGAAGGAGTTAATGTTGAAGTTTTTATCAGTATTTTTGTCGGAATGGAGGTATTAAAAATCAGGATTTTTGAGATATTTTGCGGGGGTTATAATTTTTAATCCGACCGTTGGATCGTGGTAATTTTTGGATATGTTATACATATATAAGTTGAGTATATGTCCACAAATTTTGAACCGTTAAAAATGAACGTATGATTTGTTATGAATTTTACGAGATGACTGGTTCAGAAATTGTTGAATTTTCGGAGTTTATCATTTTGGTGGAAAATTCTAGAATTGGTGGGCCCCACTTGTGGTTGGTGAAAAAATGTGCTGAATTATATTTCAAATGTGGTGGGTGGGAATAGTAGCAGGTAAAGCCATCAGGTTGCAGGTCAAACCTACCAAAATTTTCCTATAAATAGAGGGCTAAGTTAGAATTGAAAATCACACCAGAAACATAAGCTTTCTCTCTTTCTCTCTCTAGATTATTGAGTGTATTTTGTGAGTATTTAGATACTTGGTGAGTTGCTATTCATCAGTGCAAGTTTCCTTCAGCGTCATATCCGATAGCCAATCAGAAGTACTGCTCTTTGAGGTAAGGGATAGTAAGGGATAGTAAGGGATAGTAAGGGATTTTAAGGGTTGTTATGTTTTTCAGTTTCGTAATTTTTCTGAACTTCAAAAATTCTAGAAAAATTTGAAATGATATTTTGATGAGTTTTATTGATTGTGTCCAAAAATGGTGATTTTTGGATGTATAGATTGAGAGTTATGAATTTTATGAGAAAAGACTATTTTAAAAGTAACCGCTTATAATTCCTTGTGGTTAACTCCAAAATTGATGAAATTTTTATTGGGAGTACATGTATATGATAGAAGTATACTCTGTAAATTTCAGAATTTTTAGACAAAAGTACAATTTTTGATAAATGTCTAAATATTCGGCTATTTTGGCCATATGAAAAATAGTAAATGACTTTTAAAAATTCTGAGAAAAATATATGTTCACTATGGGACTATATTATGCTAAATCCCAGAAAAGAAATATTTTTGAAACTGATTTGGTATTTTTCATGAAAATGGTCTAGTTATGAGTAAATGAATTAAATATGTTTTGTGAAGAAAGAAAATTAGAAAATAGGATTTTATGGCTTGAGAATCCTATATGAGGTATATGCAGATTTTTGATGAGGGTTTTGGTTATTGATGATGAAATTGTAAGAGTTGGCATTTTATGATGATTAAATGCATTAATTAGTAAAGTGTAAACAATTAAAATAAATTGTTTATAAATTTAAGTAATGTTATTCTTTCAATATCATTATACCGAAATATTGGTATGAATTTTATTGTAGAATTTCTATCTTTTGTGTCGGGGTTACTATTCATGAGTTACGAATATTACTCTTGAGATTAAAACTATATGTTGATCATATTATTTTTATCATCATATATAACATTTTTATAACATTGATGTTGAATTTCTCTTTCACTTGAGTGTAAAGATGGGTAAATTATTGGTATGATCATGACTAGGGTTCTCTTTGGCCAGTAGTGCAAAGTTGAATTGTGACTGGTATGATCATGACCATTGAATTTATAATTGAATATCTTTAGCTTAAGTGCAAAGGTGAATTGATCAACATGGTTATAATTATTGTTTATATAAATTCTGAAATGATTATATATTTCTTTGAGATATTAATATATTTGGCCTGTAGTGCAAATATGAACTGTTGATGAATATATTTGGCCTGTAGTGCAAATATGAATTGTTGATGAATATCTTTGGCCTGTAGTGCAAAGATGAACTGTTGTTGAATATCTTTGGCCCGTAGTGCAAAGATGGTTTGTTGATGAATATCTTTGGCCCGTAGTGCAAAGATGGATTTGTTAGTATGATTATAAACAGGAATTGTGATTTGGTATAACCATGATCTTTGATGTTTCAGGTAAAGACAGGTGATGAAAATATTCTTCGTCCTGGGTGCGAAGAAAAATTTATAGTCACAATTATGATTATGAGTTATTCATATGATTGTGAAAAGGAACTGTTGAGTGATGTTACATGGATAAAATATTGTTGGTGGATTTTTAACATGGAGAAGATAATAGACTTTATAGTCTATTTGACTCTTCTAATGGATTGCTGTTCCGCTGCAACTATGGTTGAAATTTTTATCATTTACCATATGTTCTAAATCTCTGATTTATTATTGATGAAGGCTATTGATAATTTAATTATCTTTAGTCATGATATTCTTTACTGAGCTAGTTGTGCTCACCCTTTTGCTTCACATTCCTTTCAGGTAATAAGAGTGTAGCTGGGTCGAGCGGGGGTAACAAGGGAATAGAACGGTGGTCATCATTTAGTAGTTATATTTGGTGAAGAAAATAGGGTGAGGCGAACCCAACGTTGGAAGGGTGTTTTGCCACTATCATACAAGATGTCTAATGACATACAACCTTGTGTCATCATAAGACAGGGTTGTGCTCATCCACTTGCTGAGTATATATACGAGCACTACCTATATAATCTTGGTGTTTGTTTGAAGTATAATTCTCAATTAGAGACAGTGGAGATAATGATAAGTCAAGAGAAGACTCACCATTGGGAAGAATATGATAGTAATCTTCTCGTTTTTCTTTGGGGTCTATTGGGTCAACCAAGGATAATTCTGTGGCCATATGATATCTATCATAACCTAGAAGCATGGCCTCCCATGTACGAAGGTTTCCTTGAGCACTTCCCAAAGATTCTAATTTCTAAAACAGTTTTTGACTATACCTTTATGTAAGGTGTCATTGTGAGGTGATGTCCACGATTGGAACATGAGTCACATTTGGTATATATTTGTATCCAAACTCACAGCATATGTGTTGTTGTATTTTGCACGACAATTGTTGTAATAAAGTTGTAGTTATTTTCTGTACCATGTATTTGGCGACTCAGAATAGGTTGGATTGAATGGACCTATTTTGGGGTTGTCACAGGTGGTATCAGAGCTTAGGGATATGATCTCTGGCGGAGATCGGGAATACAACTAGGAGGGGAGAGATGAGTAAATTCTTCGCTAGTGTGTCCTACCTAAGCTTATTTGTTGGTCAGTCATAATATTGGGATATTATGTGATACGTTAATTTGTTAAATTAACCCTTGTTTTGAAGCTGTATTCTAGAATGATATTTGAAATACAGGAGATGTGCAATGGAGAAATCATGATGATAAGAAAGATGGAATCTGAAATGAAAGCAAGGTATTCTCAACTCTTTGAAATACCAGGTACGTAAATTTCGGGGACGAAATTTCATAAGGAGGGGAGATTGTAAGACCCCGAATTTTATGAAATAAAAGTATTCAATTTTTCTTATAATTACAATTCAGTAAATGGTTAAATTGATAAAAAATTAAAGTTATGGGTGAAATATGAAAATTTTTCAAAATACACAAGTGGTTATAAAATAATCATTGTTGTCGGGGAATATTCGTTTGGTCGTGGAATATTCTTTCTGTCGGGGAATATTCGTACGACGGCGCAGCTATTTGTGGGCCCCATAACGAATAACTGTCGGGTGAAGGAAAACGACAAATTTGAGTTTTTACAAATAACGGCGTAGTTGTTACCGTTAACACTGTTGGAATACCCGGTGGTTAAAATACAGTAATACGCGTTATTGCACAGTAGCACACGGTATTGCATAGTATTTTTGAAATTATTGATTCTTACGTAAGAAGGCACTACTCAATAATTGTTACAGTAATTACTGTTCAATATTTTATTTTATTGATTCAATAATTGTTGCGTTGATATTTTATATTATTGTTGTTTCAATAATTGTTGCTGCACAGTATTTTCCTTTATCAGATCAATAATTCATATTATTTGAATAATATTATTAGATAACATTATTGGCAATGTCTAGAAAGTTCTGTCTAAGGAGAGGTTTGGTCATCTAATTGCGCGCTAGTAAGGAGAAATTCTTATTGGAAAGCCCCCTCTTTCCTGGGAACGGCCTGGTTGTCATAAATGTGATTCTGTAATATTATTTGTGAATAATTAATTATTGATTCATATGATAAGGAAATATTTATTTTATGTGGATATAAATGAGGGATATATTTTTGTGGTTAAAAATGAAGGAGTTAATGTTGAGTTTTTATCAGTATTTTTGTCGGAATGGAGGTATTAAAAATCAGGGTTTTTGAGATATTTTGCGGGGGTTATAATTTTTAATCCGACCGTTGGATCGTGGTAATTTTTGGATATGTTATACATATATAAGTTGAGTATATGTCCACAAATTTTGAACCGTTAAAAATGAACGTATGATTTGTTATGAATTTTACGAGATGACTGGTTCAGAAATTGTTGAATTTTCGGAGTTTATCATTTTGGTGGAAAATTCTAGAATTGGTGGGCCCCACTTGTGGTTGGTGAAGAAATGTGCTGAATTATATTTCAAATGTGGTGGGTGGGAATAGTAGCAGGTAAAGCCATCAGGTTGCAGGTCAAACCTACCAAAATTTTTCTATAAATAGAGGGCTAAGTTAGAATTGAAAATCACACCAGAAACATAAGCTTTCTCTCTTTCTCTCTCTATATTATTGAGTGTATTTTGTGAGTATTTAGATACTTGGTGAGTTGCTATTCATCAGTGCAAGTTTCCTTCAGCATCATATCTGATATCCAGTCAGAAGTACTGCTCTTTTGAGGTAAGGGATAGTAAGGGATAGTAAGGGATAGTAAGGGATTTTAAGGGTTGTTATGTTTTTCAGTTTCGTAATTTTTCTGAACTTCAAAAATTCTGGAAAAATTTGAAATGATATTTTGATGAGTTTTATTGATTGTGTCCAAAAATGGTGATTTTTGGATGTATAGATTGAGAGTTATGAATTTTATGAGAAAAGACTATTTTAAAAGTAACCGCTTATAATTCCTTGTGGTTAACTCCAAAATTGATGAAATTTTTATTGGGAGTACATGTATATGATAGAAGTATACTCTGTAAATTTCAGAATTTTTAGACAAAAGTACAATTTTTGATAAATGTCTAAATATTCGGCTATTTTGGCCATATGAAAAATAGTAAATGACTTTTAAAAATTCTGAGAAAAATATATGTTCACTATGGGACTATATTATGCTAAATCTCAGAAAAGAAATATTTTTGGAACTGATTTGGTATTTTTCATGAAAATGGTCTAGTTATGAGTAAATGAATTAAATATGTTTTGTGAAGAAAGAAAATTGGAAAATAGGATTTTATGGCTTGAGAATCCTATATGAGGTATATGCAGATTTTTGATGAGGGTTTTGGTTATTGATGATGAAATTGTAAGAGTTGGCATTTTATGATGATTAAATGCATTAATTAGTAAAGTGTAAACAATTAAAATAAATTGTTTATAAATTTAAGTAATGTTATTCTTTCAATATCATTATACCGAAATATTGGTATGAATTTTATTGTAGAATTTCTATCTTTTGTGTCGGGGTTACTATTCATGAGTTACGAATATTACTCTTGAGATTAAAACTATATGTTGATCATATTATTTTTATCATCATATATAACATTTTTATAACCCTGATGTTGAAATTCTCTTTCACTGAGTGTAAAGATGGGTAGATTATTGGTATGATCATGACTAGGGTTCTCTTTGGCCTGTAGTGCAAAGTTGAATTGTGACTGGTATGATCATGACCATTGAATTTATAATTGAATATCTTTAGCTTAAGTGCAAAGGTGAATTGATCAACATGGTTATAATTATTGTTTATATAAATTCTGAAATGATTATATATTTCTTTGAGATATTAATATATTTGGCCTGTAGTGCAAATATGAACTGTTGATGAATATATTTGGCCTGTAGTGCAAAGATGAATTGTTGATGAATATCTTTGGCCTGTAGTGCAAAGATGAACTGTTGTTGAATATCTTTGGCCCGTAGTGCAAAGATGGTTTGTTGATGAATATCTTTGGCCCGTAGTGCAAAGATGGATTTGTTAGTATGATTATAAACAGGAATTGTGATTTGGTATAACCATGATCTTTGATGTTTCAGGTAAAGACAGGTGATGAAAATATTCTTCGTCCTGGGTGCGAAGAAAAATTTATAGTCACAATTATGATTATGAGTTATTCATATGATTGTGGAAAGGAACTGTTGAGTGATGTTACATGGATAAAATATTGTTGGTGGATTTTTAACATGGAGAAGATAATAGACTTTATAGTCTATTTGACTCTTCTAATGGATTGCTCGTTCCGCTGCAACTATGGTTGAAATTTTTATCATTTACCATATGTTCTAAATCTCTGATTTATTATTGATGAAGGCTATTGATAATTTAATTATCTTTAGTCATGATATTCTTTACTGAGCTAGTTGTGCTCACCCTTTTGCTTCACAATTCCTTTCAGGTAATAAGAGTGTAGCTGGGTCGAGCGGGGGTAACAAGGGAATAGAACGGTGGTCATCATTTAGTAGTTATATTTGGTGAAGAAAATAGGGTGAGGCGAACCTAACGTTGGAAGGGTGGTTTGCCACTATCATACAAGATGTCTAACGACATACAACCTCGTGTCATCATAAGACAGGGATGTGCTCATCCACTTGCTGAGTATATATACGAGCACTACCTATATAATCTTGGTGTTTGTTTGAAGTATAATTCTCAATTAGAGACAGTGGAGATAATGATAAGTCAAGAGAAGACTCACCATTGGGAAGAATATGATAGTAATCTTCTCGTTTTTCTTTGGGGTCTATTGGGTAACCAAGGATAATTCTGTGGCCATATGATATCTATCATAACCTAGAAGCATGGCCTCCCATGTACGAAGGTTTCCTTGAGCACTTCCCAAAGATTCTAATTTCCAAAACAGTTTTTGACTATACTTTTATGTAAGGTGTCATTGTGAGGTGATGCCCACGATTGGAACATGAGTCACATTTGGTATATATTTGTATCCAAACTCACAGCATATGTGTTGTTGTATTTTGCACGACAATTGTTGTAATAAAGTTGTAGTTATTTTCTGTACCATGTATTTGGCGACTCAGAATAGGTTGGATTGAATGGACCTATTTTGGGGTTGTCACAAAACTCTTCTCGCATTCCTCGCTCCATACGAATTTGATATCTTTCCGAGTCAGCTGAGTTAACGGGGTAGTGATTCGAGAAAACCCTTCCACGAATCTTCGATAATAACCAGCTAAGCCTAGAAAGCTACGTACTTCGGTCACCGTCTTTGGTTGCTCCCAACTTTGTATTGCTTCAATCTTCGCCGGGTCAACATATACTCCATGTTTTGACACCACGTGCCCTAGGAAAGCTACTTCCTCAAGCCAGAACTCGCATTTCTTCAACTTAGCATATAACTTATTTTCACGCAGCCTTTGGAGTACTAGCTTCAAATGATGCTCATGATCTTCACGGCTGTTGGAATATATGAGGATGTCATCAATAAAGACAACAACGAACTGATCCAAATAATCCTTGAATACTCGGTTCATCATATCCATGAAAGCCGCAGGAGCATTAGTCAATCCAAAAGACATGACTAGGAACTCATAATGTCCGTACCGAGTTCTGAAGGCAGTCTTTGGAATATCCTCAGTTTTAACCTTCAGCTGATGATATCCAGAACGAAGATCGATCTTTGAAAAGAATTGTGCTCCTTGTAACTGGTCAAACAGGTCATCAATATGAGGTAGCGGATACCTATTCTTAATAGTGACATGGTTTAATTCCCGGTAATCAATACAAAGTCGCATACTCCCGTCTTTCTTCTTTACAAATAAAACAGGAGCACCCCAAGGAGATGTACTAGGACGAATGAAACCGATGTCCAACAACTCTTGTAGTTGGACCTTTAACTCCTGAAGTTCAATAGGAGCCATTCGATATGAGGTTTTAGAAATGGGCTTTGTACCAGGTTCAAGATCAATAAAGAATTCAATTTCTCATTCCGGGGGTAGACCGGGAAGTTCTTCAGGAAATACGTCAGGAAAGTCAATAACAACAGGAATATTATTCAAATTTGACGTGTCTTTATTCAAATCCATAACATGGGCTAAGAAAGCTTGACATCCGTTTTTTAATAAACGAATGGCTTTATGGCTTGATATAACAGTGATTGATTTTAATGGCTTAGTTGTTTGAATTCGTACAACAGGTTGGTTAGGAATATGAAAACTAACAACCTTACGAAAATAATCAATTTTGGCATGATGAGTAGTTAGCCAATCAATCGCTAAAATCACATCAAAAGCAAGTATCTTTAAAGAGATAAGGTCAACAAGTAAGGTGATGGTGAAAACTGGATCACACAAGATTTATAAACAGTGGATGTGATGAAAGTTTCTCCTAACGGAGTCTCCACAGATAAATCAAAGTCTAACTTCTCCGGAGTCAAGTTTAAACGTTGAGCACAAGCAGGAGAGATAAAAGAATGGGTAGAACCGGTATCTAATAAGGTATAAACTTTGCATGAATTTATGATTAGCTTACCCGTGATCACCTCGTTTGGGTTCCTCGCATGTTGACCAGTCACGACAAACGCTCTTCCAGGAACCGTTGACTTTATCTTTTCTGGGACAGCTTTTTGAGTCACCATCCCCGCTGGACTTGGTTTTGCTATAGTGCAATCTCGAGCGATATGTCCTTCCTTTCCACAATTATAACATACCTTAAACTGTTGTGGGCAGTTTGGGCTGATATGTCCTTCTTTTCCGCACTTATAGCATATAACCGGTGGTCGTTCTCCTCCCTTGGAACCAGTTGCTGGTGGTGCTGACGTCTTCGTATTGTCATTGTTGAATCTCCTCTTTTTAAAATCTCCTCCCGACTCGCTTCTTCTATTTTCATAGCCACGATTACCACCAGAGTGGTTGCCGTTCTTGTCTGTATTTTTTTTTCTCCGCTGGTTATCATTGTTCTGATGACTGTTGTCACCGATATGATCCTGGTTTTGATCTCTCAGTTGACCGTACTCGTTATCTCGCTCTAATAATTGAGCCCTGTTGACAACATCTGAATAGAGAGAAAATTTATGAGAAATGAGATATTGACGTATGCCGGGTTTCAAACCTCTCAGAAACATCCTCGTCATACGTTCCTCATTCTCCACCAAATGAGGTGCAAACCTGGACAACTCTGCAAACTTTGCCTCGTACTGAGATACCGTCATATTATTCTGCTCTAGTCTAATAAACTCTACCTCCTTCATATGACGAATACTTTCAGAAAAGTACTTGTCATTGAACAGTTTTTAAAATGTCTCCCAAGACATGCTGAGTGCGGTTGGATGGGTACCCTTCACAGACTCCCACCAGTAATCTGCCTCGCCACGGAACATAAAGGTGGCGAATGGAACCTTCTGTTCCTCCGTGCATCCCAAGACATCGAATATCTTGGTAATTTGCTTGACCCACGTTTCCGCCATGATCGGATCCGGCTTTCCCTTAAATTCTGGTGGTCCCAATTCTTTGAACTGTTTGGCTGTGACAAACCGTGAATTGCTATCATTTCCTCCTGTATTTTGAACACGAGTCTCCCTTGTCTGGTTTTGCATGAATTGCAAAAAAACTTCTAAACATTCCATCATTCATCATCTGCTCATTGGTGTTGTTCACAGGAGGAACATTGCCAGCCTGTTGCACGTTCTCCTCGTTGGTAAGCACCGGTGTCTCCACGGTCTCATTCACTCCACTGTTAACATTCTCAGTCGACATTCTCAAATACTGCCATAAAACAAGGGTTAATTAAATAAATTAACAAATCACATAATACCCCTATATTATGACTGACGATTAAATAAACTTAGGTAGGACACACTAGCGAAGGATTCGTCTCTCCCCTCCTAGTTCTATTCCCCGATCTCCGCCAGAGATCATATCCCTAAGCTCTGATACCAACTGTGACGCCCCCAAAATAGGTATACAACACCCATTCTGAGTCGCCAAAATACATGGTACATAAATAACTACATCTTTATTATTACAACACAAGAACTGTGAGTTTAAATACAAATATTGTCATTTAGACAATATCCACACTCAAATAAGTCCTCATTACAATTATTGATACATTATTTCACAAAAATGGTGAGGACTACTAAAGTAACTTCTAGAACCATCATTCCATACCCCGACTAGTACTCGCTACATTCTCGCCTCCTGAGAAAAATGGAACAAAAAGGAAAAGGGTGAGCTCAACTAGCCCAGTAAAGAACATTATGACTAAGATAATACAGAACAAATTATCGTTAGTCTTCAACAGGGAAAAATCTAATAGAATACAATAGACAACAAGTTTTAAATCAATAACTGCAGCGGAAACAGCAAACCATTAGAAGAGCCAAGTAGAGAATGAGTTCTACTATCTTCTAAGATTTAAAAGTCCATCATCAATATTTTATCCCTGTAACAACAATCAATAACCATCTTTAATCAAATATTCATCTTTGCACTACAGGCCAAAGATATTCATTTGTATCACCAGTCGGTCATGTTCATCTCAACACCTGTTCATCTTTGCACTACGGGCCAAATATATTCATCAGTTAATCATTCATCTTTGTACTACGGGCCAAAGATATTCAGTAATATCATCATTTAGGACTGAGGATGATGAAAAATATCTTAAAGAAAACGAATCCAGTGAAACAAAATAATAAATATTAAGGATTCGTATTTCGATTTATCCATGTCCAAAAATACCTTATAATTATTCATAGTGAAGTAGAATTCAAGAATGATCAAAACATGGATACAATCAAAGCTAGTACCCAGAATAGATATTTTGGACGAAAAGAAAAAAATTTTATTTTTTGGTGAATAGTAACTCGTGAATAGTAACTCATGAATAGTAACCCCGACGTGAAAAGTTCCAAATTTGATAAAAATTTACAACCAATATTTCGGCATAATGATATTGAAGAAATAATATCATTTTTGAATAAAATAACATCCCTTACCTCGTAAAGACAGTACTTCTGGTCGGAATACCGGTATAAGGCTGAAAGACACTTGCTCTGATGAATAGAAACTCTCAAAGTATCTAAATACTCACAAAATACACTCAATAATCTAGAGAGAGAAAGAGAGAAAACTTGTTTCTGGTGTGATTTTTAATTCTAACTTAGCCATCTATTTATAGAAAAATACTAGCACGCCGAAGCAGACTTAACTTGCAACCTGGTGGCTTTACCTGCTACTATTCCCACCCACCATATTTGAATAAAAATCTCAGCACATTTCTTCACCAACCAAGAGTGGGGCCCACCAATTCTAGAATTTTCTACCAAAATGATTAACTCCAAAAATTCAACAATTTCTGAATCAGTCATCTCGTAAAATTCATAATAAATCATACGTTCATTTTTAACGGTTCAAAATTTGAGGACATATACTCAACTTATATATGTATAACATATCCAAAAATTACCACGATCCAACGGTCGGATTAAAAATTATAACCCCCGCAAAATATCTCAAAAACCCTGATTTTTAATACCTCCATTCCGACAAAAATACTGATAAAAACCTCAACATTAACTTCTTCATTTTTAACCACAAAAATATATCCCTCATTTATATCCACAAAAATAAATATTTCCTTATCATATGAATCAATAATTAATTATTCACAATAATATTACAGAATCACATTTATGACAACCAGACCGTTCCCAGGAAAGAGGGGGCTTTCCAATAAGGATTTCTCCTTACTGGCGCGCAATTAGATGACCAAACCTCTCCTTAGACAGAACTTTCTAGACATTGCCAATAATGTTATCTAATAATATTATTCAAATAATATGAATTATTGATCTGATAATGGGAAATACTGTGTAGTGACAATTATTGAAACAACAGTAATATAAAATATCAACGCAGTAATTATTGAATCAATAAAATAAAATACTGAACAGTAATTACTGTAACCATTATTGAGTAGTGCCTTCTTACGTAAGAATCAATAATTGGTGCAATACAGTGTGCTACTTTGTAACAACGCGTATTACTGTGTTTTAACCAACGGGTATTCCAACAGTATTAACGGTAACAACTACGCCGTTATTAATAAACAACATATACTTGTCGTTTTCTTCATCCAATCGCTTTCCGTTATGGGGCCCACAAAAGACTGCGCCGTCGTACGAATATTCCCCGACAGGAAGAATATTCCACGACCAAACGAATATTCCCCGACAACAATGAATATTTTATAACCACCTGTTTATTTGAAATATTTGCGCATTTTACCCATAACTAATCTCATTAATCAATTTAACACTTACTATTTCAAAATAATAAATAGAGGAAATTTAAATTTTATTTATTAATAATTTGGGGTCTTACAGACGCCTTCAAGGCTTTCCGCAAAAAATGGAGCAAAACTGAGTGGAGTCTGACGGTTCTGTCTAGTGAAGGTTGGCTGTACAAACACGGACGTAAGTATCTTCCTTCCTACCGATCAATTCCCACCTATTTTTCATCGTTTGCCTCAGATATTTAACGTCTTATCATGTTCTCTTTCGTGCAGTGACAATTTTTAAACCCGAAGGGACCACTGAATCCCTAGCTCTTCTGCCTGTTCTTGCCGAACCCATCCATCCACCGATAACCGATGACGTCCCTGACGAAGAAACCATCCCCATTACCAAGTTGTCGGTGGGATCCACTCCCCGACCCCTCATCCACCAAAAAGGTAGCTTTAAAGATGAGCCGGGCAGAAAAAGTGGCCTTTTTGAAGAGGTCCAAAAAACCTTCTAAACTTTCTGCAAAAGTCCTAGCCAAGGTCATCCCTCCAATTGTAAAATCTACTCCCCCCCTTCCTGCTCAAATCACAGTGGTCGAGGATTCGGAGGATACCGAGGGGGTTCCTGTCGAGCCCCGACTGAAAAAGCCACGACTTTCCCCAGGTCCAGAGCCGCCACACTCCGAACAGCAAATTGCTGAGGCTGATCCCCTTCCAGCTGCCACTCCCCCTTCCCGAGCGAGCTCTTCTCAAGGGACGTCGACTACTTGTTGGCCGAAGAGTCCTTCGGACGTTTTCCCTTTCCATCTGTTCGATCAGTTCAAGCTTACGGGCGACGACGAACGGTTCAGAGGATTCACTTCTGAGGATTATCTGGTATGGTACATCCGGGCCCAATGCCAGGTAATTTCATGACCGTTTATCTCATAACTGATCCTGTGATTTCCATGGTTAATATATACGCTTGTTTCATGCTAATGCCATTCTTGCTCGGGCCATCCCTCCACTAGCTAGAACAACTAAATAGGAAATTCAACAGGGGACGGATCTGCTGCTGCTCGAGGCTAAGGTTCGGGGTCTAACCTCGGACCTGAAGAATGAAAGGGACCGTCATGCGAAGACCCGAAATAAGGTCACCTAGGCCCAACGTCAGGCCGACGAACTGAAAGAACAATACTCCCTACTTCAACAGGAGTTCGTCGGACTTGAGGGTCATGCGAAGAAACTGATCGAGGAGAAGGAGCACCTGGCTGTGGAAGTCAAGGATCGAGAGAAGGCAGTCGACTCCATCGCAGAAAAATATGCAGAGAATCTTACCAAGGTGAAGTTCCTGATAAAGGAAAATACTTCTCTATCAGTCGAAGCCGATTCCTTTCCAGGGAAGATCTCTAAGGCTAAGCAGCAGGCAATTGCCGAGTATGAAGAGTCCGAAGCCTTGAATGATAAAGTCATGGCCCAATTTGGGGAAGGGTATGACACTTATCGGGAAAAGGCTAAGGCAAAGCTGATGGCTGCCGGGCTCGATATCTCCCTCCTTGACTCATCAGATGAAGAAGCAGAGGTTGAAGCCGATGACAACCTTCCTCCTGAATAGCTCCTGTTAGGACTCATAATTTTTGTAACTTGCTTAATCCGTTATGCTAATGATATACGCATTCGAAGCATGTTTAATCGGAAATTATAAAACATTTGCACCTGAATGAAATGAAAAATTATTCTAAGTTGTTATCTCGATTAGTTTTTCTGGACTTTTACCTACCAGTTGGGTCATTTCTGACTGTCTGATCAATTTGTGTCCAAAGCTTACAGGATCGGATTTATAACTTTATCGATCAGTTATACTTGTGACGTTTGCCAATCAGTTAAGTTTTGATCGTTTTACGCTCGAAGCTTATCTGATCGGAGGTGTGACTTTGTCAATCAGTTATATTTGTGACCTTTTCTGACCAGTTAGGTCCCTCTGGACTGTCTGATCAGCTTCTGTCCGAAGCGTGTCTGATTGGTAAAGCATTACAAATTCAAATGAAGTATAAATATTTCTCGATGAGAAGTTTTGATTTCAGTTATAAATTGCATAGATTACACAAATGAAGGGGAGAATAAACATACATTTACTGGTAATATTTTCTAAGTATTCCAGCATGCCATGTATTCTTTACCTCCGATCCATCCATAGCCCGAAGCCGGTAGGTACCTGGCTTCGGCATCTCCACTACTTCGTAAGGCCCCTCCCAGTTAGGCATTAGCTTGCCTGTGTTCTGGGGAGTTAATGCCTCCGACTCTCGAAGCACCATGTCTCCTACCTCAAACCTCCTCAGCTTCATCTTTCGATTGTAATGTCGGGCAGTTCTCTGTTGGTATATGGCCAACCTCAACATAGCCGAGTCTCGAACTTCATCTAACATATCTAAATTCGTTTTCAGACCTTCATCGTTGTATAGTTCTTCGTACTGACTGACCCGAAGAGTGGGGGATCCGATCTCGACTGGTATGAGTGCGTCCGTTCCGTATGCCAGCCGAAATGGAGAGTCTCCGGTTGTTGTCCTCGGGGTTGTTCGGTATGCCCATAAAACGCTGAGTAGTTCTTCAGGCCATCGGCCCTTTAACTCATCCAACCTTTGCTTTATCCCGTTGAGCAGGGTTCGATTAGTCACTTCCACTTGACCATTTGACTGAGGGTGAGCAACCGAGGTCTTGCGATGCTGAATCCCTAGCTCTTTTAGGAAGCTTTCAAACTTTGACCCCACAAATTGTCTGCCATTGTCTGACACCACAGCCATAGGGATACCGAAGCGATAGACTACTCCTTCTTTAAAAAACTTCAAACATTCATGTTCGGTGATTTTTTGCAATGGCTTGGCTTCGACCCACTTCGTCATATAATCGATAGCCATAATCACAAAGATGACTTGTCCCTTAGCTTTCGATAGAGGCCCCAGAATGTCGATTCCCCATACAGCAAAGGGAATCGGTGACAAGATCGAATATAGTTCTTCAGGAGGTTGGTGCGGAATATTGCCGTTCAGCTGACACTTAGGACACCTCCTAACAAATTCCTTCGCTTTGGTGTATATGGTTGGCCAGTAATACCCATGCCTTAAGATCTTTTTTTCCAGTGACTTCGCCCCCATGTGATCTCCACAGATCCCTTCGTGTACCTCCCGAAGTGTATAATCGGCCTCTGATGGGGTCAAGCATTTGAGCAGCAGAGAGCTAAAAGCCCTTCGGTATAGATCTCCGTCTATGAGTACGAAGTTCGCACTCCGATGTTTGATTTGTCTTGCTAGGATCTGATCCGAAGGAAGGGTTCCATCTGCCAAGTAATAAATATAAGGCGTTAGATAATAGTCCAGTCGGTCTAGAGTTAACACCTCTTTCTTCGGAACACTGGGCTTTTCCAGAATCTCCAGGTAGACTGATCCGTTGAAGGAGCTCGCTTCGGTAGTTGCCAACCTTGCCAGTGCATCTGCTATTGTGTTATCTGACCGGTCCACCCCCTGACAACTGTGCGATGCGAAGTATGTGAGTTTATCTTTCACCTAGGCCAGATACTTGGACATTCTTACCCCCCGAGCCTCATACTCCCCCGACAACTGCTTGACTACCAGCTGTGAATCGCTGTAGATAACTATCTTCTGAACCTCCAAGCTTCGGGCCAACCGTATTCCCGCCAGGATGGTCTCATACTCTGCTTCATTGTTCGTGGCCTTAAATCCGAATCGGATAGCCTGCGGTACCTTGAACCCTTCGGGACTCGTCAAAATAACCCCTGCTCCACTGATGTCCGAAGTCGAAGACCCATCCACATACAACGTCCACGCGGTCGGTCTTTGTTGAGTTTCGGTCACTGTGCATACGTCCGACTCTGTAAAAGAACACTCTACCACGAAGTCTGCCAACGCCTGCCCTTTGATTGCCGTTCGGGGATGATACTCTATAGCAAACTGTGTTAATTCCATCGCCCAGGCAGCTAATCGACCCGATACCTCTGGCTTATGCAAAATTTTCTTTAGTGGTTGATCCGTGTACACCACTATCAGCCGACCCTGGAAATAGTGTCTGAGCTTCCTGCTGGCAATGATTAAGGCGTAGGCGAATTTTTCCAGGTTCGGATATCTCGTCTCTAAGTCCCGAAGAACATGGCTGACGTAATATACGGGGAATTGTATTCCTTCTTTATCTCTTACCAACGCGGCCCCAACTGTCATCGAACTTACCGCTACGTACAGATATAAAGGTTCCGAAGGGATCGGTTTCCCCAACAGTGAAGCCGAAGCCAAATACTTCTTGATCCCTTGAAACGCATCTTCACACTCCGAAGTCCACTTGAAACTCTTCTCGTTTTTTGGTCCCTTGAGGGTGTCAAAGAAGGGTAGACATCTTTCGGCTGACCTTGACACGAATCTCCGAAGGGTAGCTATCCGGCCAGTTAACCTCTGCACGTCTTTGTATGTCTTCGGAGACTGCATGTCTAAGATCGCCGTGATTTTCTCAGGGTTCGCCTCGATTCCCCTCATACTGACCAAGTAACCCCGAAACTTCCCTGATCCCAGGCCGAAGGTACATTTAGTCGGGTTCATTCTCAATTTGTGCTCTCTTATTATTTCGAAACAGTCCTCCAGGTCGTCCAAATGATCTCGGACTGACATACTTTCTACGATCATGTCGTCCACGTATACCTCCATGCTGCGACCAAGCTGCCTTCGGAACACAAAATTCATCATCCGTTGATAAGTTGCCCCTGCATTCAGCAATCCGAAGGTCATCTTTCGATACACATGTATAGCCCGATAGGTGATAAAGCTCGTCTTCGGGATATCTTTCTTGGCCATGGAGATCTGGTGATATCCCGAGAAGGCATCCATGAAGCTCAGCATGCCGTACCCCGAAGTTGCATCAATCAGCTGATCTATGTTAGGTAAAGGGTAGAAATCCTTCGGGCAGGCTTTGTTAAGATCAGTGTAGTCGATACATAGTCTCCATTTTCCATTCTGTTTTTGAACTAGCACTACGTTTGCTAACCATTCGGGATAGTCTATCTCAAAGATGAATCCTGCCTCCAACAGCTTTGTGATCTCTTCGTCTATGATCTTCTGTCTTTCTGGGGCGAAGACCCTCCTCTTTTGAATCACTGGTTTTCTACTCGGGTCTGTATGTAACTTGTGTAGCGCCACCGATTCGCTTACTCCTGGCATGTCACTAGGCTCCCATGCAAAAATATCAGCGTACACCCGAAGTAAATGCACCAATCCTGTCCGTAATGGTTCTGTTAATCTTGCTCCAATCTTTATTAGTTTGTCCGGATTCCCTGGTAGCAATTCCACATCTTCCGTCTCCTCTGCCGGTAGTGCCACGGGTTCGGTACTACCCTCAGTGAATGGCTCTATCTCGATGACCATTATCTGTTTTTGTTTGCTAACCCCGACCCCTGATGAAATTAGAGTGTTCCGGTAACACCTTCGGGCAATATCCAGGTCGCCTTTTACCTCCCCGATCCTGTTCGGTGTCGAAAATTTGATTTTAAAGTGGGGAATAGTTGTTACTGCCAGCAATGCGGCTAAAGTCGGCCTGCCCAATATGGCATTGTAGGCCGAATCGACTTGAACTACAAAAAACTTTATCATTATTTCTACTTCCCGAGGTGCTGTGCCGAACTTAACTGGTAGTTCTATCGTACCCGATACATGCACCGGGTCGCCACTGAAACCGTATAACGGGCTCTCTCCTCCCAGATCCATTTTCTTTCCACCCAAGTCCATCCTCTGATATGCGTGTGTGTAGAGTATGTCAACCGAGGACCCGTTATCGATCATCATCCTTTTCATATCTATCGGACCGACCTGTGCCATTATTACCAAAGCTCCGTCATGTGGCTCGATGTGGTCAGTGGGATAGTCTTCGTCTGAGAAGGAGATAGACACTCCTGGATAGGCCCTCTCTTTTCTAGGTGATGAACCAGCTACCGCCAGCACGGCCTCGAAATGCCCATTCCTCTTCCTTCCGGTTACGCGCCCTACCGACCCGCCCGAGATCACATCAATAACTCCTTGGGCTTGTGGGCGCGGTTGTGACTGCGTTTCCTGGGTCGGTTCCCTATTCTCCTCCCGGGGGGCTTCTGAGCTTTCTCAGCCAACCACATATTGCACCAGCTGTCCGTTCTGGACATTCTTTTCTATCAGATCTTTCAAATTGTTACAATCCTCTGTCGTGTGCCCCCGACTCTGGTGATACGCACAATACTTGTTCCGACCCCTCTTCCCCGGCTTCGGGATCGCTTGGCACGGTTCGAAGAAGGGTTTATCCCGCATCTCCTCCAGTATTTTAGCCCGACCCGTGTTGAGTGCGGTGTATACTTTGTTGACACTTTTGTTCGGGAAGGGTTGCCTTCAACTGCCCAACCCTCCCCCATTATAGTTCTTTTTGCCGTAATTATCCGATCTCCCCTGATTGTCTGACTTCGGATAACTCTGTTTATTCCGATCTTTCGACTTCTCATAAGACTGGTAGTGTGGTTTAAAGTTCCCCATTGCTTCCTCAATTGCTATGTGACCCTCAGCCCTGTGGAAAGCTTCTGTTAAGTCGGCCGGAGGGTTGATCACCAAATCCTTCATCAGCTTCTTCGAATTCCCAATGTCTAGTCCGGTTGTGAAGAAACCCAAGGCTTGTGGGGAATTTAACTCCGCCACCGATCGGACAGCCTCACGAAATGTTTTAACATACTGACCCAGGCTTTCATCTGACTTCTGTCTGACCTGCATGAGGGAAGCTGTAATCTTTCCTTGCCTTTTGTTACTCCCGAATCGAGCGTGAAATTTTTCCCGAAGGTCACTCGACGAATTAACCGATCCGGTCGCCAGGGTTCCCATCCACTCCCGGGCACTCTTTTTTAATGTAGTGGCGAACATGTGACACTTGGCCGCATCGGAATGGCCATAATAGGTCATCAACCTGTCATACCCATCAGAATGATCGTATGGGTCCCCCATCCCGTCGTAGGTCTCCATTGGGGGCATTTTCTTCTTGGGGTCGGCCGTCTCTTGGTTGATCTCTGGCGAGAAAGGGGATCCTAAGCAAGCCGAAGGTAGCCCCGTGGAATTTTTGGCCAACAACAATTTTTCCAACTCAGCCACCCTTCGAGCGAGGGGGTCGGTCTCCCCTGTACGAGGGGACGATCTGTGTCTGTCCCTCCCGTATTCGGGTGATGCGTCCCTCCTCCTCAACCCCGATCTGCCAGGGTGTTCGGACCGCCGTTCTACTGAATGGCTCCTTCATCGGCTTCGGCCGTCCCTCGAACGGCCTCGATGTCTACTCTTTTCCCTATCCGCCTCTCCCCGTCGGGGTGACCGAGACCGGCTACGATGCCTACACCTTTTAGAGGATGCCTCCTGCTCCCCAACCACATGAGCCATCTGTAGTTCGAGCTCTTCCTGCTGAAGTCGTAGGGCCATCATGGTATCTTTGTTTTGCTGCATCTTCTTCTGCAGGATAAATTGTAAGACCCCGAATTTTATGAAATAAAAGTATTCAATTTTTCTTATAATTACTATTCAGTAAATGGTTAAATTGATAAATGTTAAAGTTAAGGGTGATATATGAATTTTTTTCAAAATACACAAGTGGTTATAAAATATTCATTGTTGTCGGGGAATATTCGTTTGGTCGTGGAATATTCTTTCTGTCGGGGAATATTCGTACGACGGCTCAGCCATTTGTGGGCCCCATAACAGAATAACTATCGGGTGAAGAAAACGATAAATTTGAGATTTTACAAATAACGGCGTAGTTGTTACCGTTAACACTGTTGAAATACCCGGTGGTTAAAATACAGTAATACACATTATTGCACAGTAGCACACGGTATTGCATAGTATTTTTGAAATTATTGATTCTTACGTAAGAAGACACTACTCAATAATTGTTACAGTAATTATTGTTCAATATTTTATTTTATTGATTGAATAATTGCTACGTTAAAATTTTATATTATTGTTGTTCAATAATTGTCACTGGACAGTATTTTCCATTATCAGATCAATAATTCATATTATTTGAATAATATTATTAGATAACATTATTGGCAATGTCTAGAAAGTTCTGTCTAAGGAGAGATTTGGTCACCTAATTGCGCGCCAGTAAGGAAAAATTCTTATTGGAAAGCCCCCTCTTTCCTGGGAACGGCCTGGTTGTCATAAATGTGATTCTGTAATATTATTTGTGAATAATTAATTATTGATTCATATAATAAGGAAATATTTATTTTATGTATCAGGGATATATTTTTGTGGTTAAAAATGAAGGAGTTAATGTTGAGGTATTTTATCTGTATTTTTGTCGGAGCGGATGTATTGAAAATCAAATTAGGTTTTTAAGATATTTTGCGAGGGTTATAATTTTTAATCCGACCGTTGGATCGTGGTAATATTTGGATATGTTATACATATATAAGTTGAGTATATGTCCACAAATTTTGAACCGTTAAAAATGAACGTATGATTTGTTATGAATTTTACGAGATGACTGGTTCAGAAATTGTTGAATTTTTGGAGTTAATCATTTTGGTGGAAAATTCTAGAATTGGTGGGCCCCACTCTTGGTTGGTGAAGAAATGTGCTGAGATTTTTATTCAAATGTTGTGGGTGGGAATAGTAGCAGGTAAAGCCATCAGGTTACAGGTTAAGTCTGATTCGACGTGCTAGCATTTTCCTATAAATAGAGGGCTAAGTTAGAATTGAAAATTACACTAGAATTCATAAGTTTTCTCTCTTTCTCTCTCTAGATTACTGAGTATAATTTGAGAGTATTTATGTAAGACCCCAACTTTTATAAATAAAGAAGAATTTTCTATAAATATCATTTTGGAATATTATGGAGTTAATTTGATATAATGTTATAGTTGTGGGTAATATTTATAAATTTTGCAAAGTACGCAAGTTGTTATATAATATTCGATTGGTCGGGGAATATTCGTTTTAACAGGGAATATTCGTACAACGACACAATCATTGGTGGACCCCACAACGGAATTATTGTCGGATTGAGAAAACGACAAAAATATTTTATTAAAAATAACGGCGGAAATTTTACCATTGTTACTGTTGAACTACTCGGTAGTAAAAGTACAGTAATACGTGTTGTTGCATAGTAGCACACAGTATTGATTATTAATGCTTATGTGAGAAGTCACTCAGTTTGATTCAATTATTGTCAGTTAATAATATGAATTATTTAGCGATAATGACGTTTTGTTTTATTCGTATTATTAACGTAATAAAACAGAAACATCTTTTTATATAAAACAGAATACTTTATTAAAGTTATTCTATAAATAGAATATATTATATTTTATTTAAAAGATTTTTCTTTAGATATGGACCGTCAGATTAAAGTAATCAATCTGGACCGTTCATGGATTAGTTACTATGCATTCTATTTTTCTATAAATAGCAGCTCATTCCTTCATTATTTCTTACGAATTCACTGAACTCTAGAGAGAGAAACTATAGAGAGAAACTATAGAGAGAGAGAAGAAAAGTATTATGCTACTTAACTACTTCCTTATTTCAGCTCGTCTTTAAAACGGTAAGGGGTGTTATTCTTTCTTATTCATGAAAAGAACTGTTGTTATTTCATTTCTTATTATTCTGTTGGAATAACCGGTATACGTGGTCTACCCTATACTTGGTGACATTCTTCTATTATTCTGTTGGAACATCCTGTCTGTGTGTTTTACACCGGACCTGGTTCCATTTTTATTATTATTCTGTTGGAACATCCTGTCTGTGTGTTTTACACCGGACCTGGTTCCGTTTTTATTATTATTCTGTTGGAACATCCTGTCTGTGTGTTTTACACCGGACCTGGTTCCATTATTTATTATTCTGTCGGAATATCCTGTCTGTGCGTTTACGCCGGACCTGGTTCCATTATTTATTATTCTGTTGGAATAACCTGTTTGTGCGGTCTATCGCATGCATGGTGATTTCTTTTGTTATTCCATTCTTTATTGTACTCAATTGGTTAAGTTTTGACTTCTATACTCCATGCAATTTGTGGAATATCCTTGATAATTGCGTTTCATCCAGTATCTTTTCATGAAAATATTCTTCTAAGTATTCTTGAATTTTACTCCACAAAGCAGTATCATGTTGACAATTTGGACGTTGTTAATTCTTGGATAAATTAATTCTTGAACTTGTTTTATTGAATTCTTATATCATTGTCATCATCCTCATGTTTATAAAATGTTGAAAGTCATCTGTGGCCTGTAGTGCATAGATGGACTTGGTATGATTATGACCAGGGATTATTCGGTATAATCATGACCGTAATGTTACAAATGATGTGGTAAAAGTCCTCATTGGCCCGTAGTGCATTGATGGACAGTTGTTGGCATGATCATGACCATTAATGAATATACGAATATCCTTGGCCGTAGTGCAGGGGTGATTCGATGATGTGGATTATTTTATTGAGCTGAGTCTCAGCAATCGCAGTGTTGGAAAATCTTTTAAATCATAAAAGATAGTAGAGTTTATTTTCTACTTGACTCTTTTAATGGATAACTTGTTCCGCTGCAGTTAAACTTGATGTCTATTATATTTTATCAGTTTAACATTGTTGAAGGCTAATGATAATTTATTCTGCATTATCTTAGTCATAATATTTCTTACTGGGCTAGTTGAGCTCACCCTTTCTTTCACTGTTCCCTTCAGGAAATGAGAACGTAGCTGGGGCAAGTCGGGGAACGGAGTGATGGTCCGGATGATAGTATTAGTTAGTAGTCCTCACTATTCTATGTAATGGTGTGTTAATAAATGTAATGAGGACTCCTTTTGAGTATGAATACTCTCTAGAAGATAATATTTGTATTCAAACTCACAGTTTATGTTTTGTCGTATTGTACACGACAGTTGTATTAGTAAGTTGTATTTGTATTTTGTACTATGTATCTGACGACCCAAGATGGGTGATGTATACCTAATTTTGGGGGCGTCACAGTTGGTATCAGAGCTTAGGGATATGATCCATGGCTAAGATGTGAGAATAGAACTAGGAGGGGAGAGACGGGGAATTCCTTCGCTAGTATGACCTACCTAAATTTATTTGCATGATATTTAATTGGTCGGTCATAATATAAGGATAATATGTGACATCAATTAACTTTTATTTTGTGGCAGTATCTGAAAATGGCATCTGAGAATGTTGAGAATAGCAATGGAGCACAGACGATTATTGATTCACCACATATCAATAATCAGGATAATGTTCATCAGGAAGGTGACAATCCTCATGCAAACAACAACACTGACCAGATGATGAATGATGGAATGTTCAGAGGTTTTATGCAATTCATGCAACAACAGGTGAAAGCGGCTCCTGTCCACAACGTAGGTACTGAAAACTTTCAGGCGGTCACCGCTAAACAGTTTAAGGAGCTGGGACCACCGGAGTTTAAGGGAGAACCCAAACCACTTGTAGCTGAAACATGGATAAAGCAGATCACCAAGATATTTGATGTCTTGGGTTGCTCCGAGGAGCAAAAGGTTCCCTTTGCCGCCTTTATGTTGCGAGGAGAGGCAGATTACTGGTGGGAATCGATAAAGCGTACTCAACCTGCCGCACTGAAGATGTCTTGGGAGAAGTTCCAAGAGCTGTTTAACGACAAATACTTTCCCGAGAGTATTCGTCACATGAAGGAGGTGAAATTCATCAAATTGGAGCAGAATAATATGACCGTGTCGCAGTACGAGGCAAAATTTACGGAGTTATCCCGGTTTGCGTCCCACCTGGTGGATACTGAAGAAAGAATGACGCGGATGTTTTTAAGAGGTTTGAAGCCGGAGATACGTCAACATCTTGTTTCTCATAAACTGTGTTTGTATTCAGATGTTGTAAATAGGGCTCAGTTGGTGGAGCGCGATAACGAGACAACGCAACCAAAAGAAAGCAGCTGGCAAAATGATAATACCAGTGAAAGCAGTCATCGAAGCGGTGACAACAAGCGTGGAGGGAATCAACAGGCCAGAAATAGTAACCACTTCGGTGGTAATCAGGGCCAAAACAATAAGAATGGGCATTTCAAGAAGAGGAGATTCAACAATGATGGAAAGACGTCAGCACCAGTGTGACGCCCCCAAAATAGGTCCAATCCATCCAACCCATTCTGAGTCGCCAAATACATGGTACAGAAAATAACTACAACTTTATTATACAATTGTCGTGCAAAATACGACAACACATACTGTGAGTTTAAATACAAATATTGTCTTCTAGACAATATCCACACTCAAATAAATTCTCATTACAATTATTCAAACACTATTTTACAGGAATAGTGAGGACTGCTAAAACATCTTTCTAGAACCATCACTCCATACCCCGACTAGATCCTGCTATGTTCTCACCTCCTGAGAAGAAAAATGGAACAAAAAGGAAAAGGGTGAGCTCAACTAGCCCAGTAAAGAATATTATGACTAAGATAATATATAACAAATTATCGTTAGTCTTCAACAGGGAAAAATCTGATAAAATATAATCGACAACAAGTTTTAGATCAACAACTGCAGCGGAAACAGCAAACCATTAGAAGAGTCAAGTAGAGAAAGAATTCTACTATCTTCTAAGATTTAAAAGTCCATCATCAATATTTTATCCCTGTAACATCAATTAATAATCATCTTTAACCAAATATTCATCTTTGCACTACAGGCCAAAGATATTCATTTGTATCACCTGTCGGTCATGTTCATCTCAACACCTGTTCATCTTTGTACTACAGGCCAGAGATATTCATCAAGTAATCATACATCTTTGCACTACAGGCCAAAGATATTCATCAAGTAATCATACATCTTTGCACTACAGGCCAAAGATATTCAGTAATATCATCATTTAGGACTGAGGATGATGAAAAATATCTTAAAGAGAACGAATCCAGTGAGACAGAAGGACAAATAGTAGGGATTCGTATAACAGTTTATCCAAGATCAATAATACTTCATAATAATCAATTGTGAAGCAGAATTCAAAAATAAAGATCAAAACATGGATACAATCAAAGATAGTAACCATAATAGACATCTTGGACAAAAAGGAAAAATTTTATTTTTCGGTGAATAGTGCCGTATTCGTGAATAGTACCGTATACGTGAATAGTGCCGTATACGTGAATAATAACCCCCGACACAAAAAGTTCTAAATTTGATAAAAACTCATATCAATATTTCAGCATAATGATATTGAAGAAAATAATATCATTAAGAAGAAAATAATATCCCTTACGAATATTAAACGAAAATAATATTCAATACGAATATTACGAATATAATATTTCTCGCGAATATTGAACGAAATAACATTTCTTATGAATATTGAACAGAAATAATATTCATACGAATACGAAAAATAATATCTCTTCAGAATGTGAAATAAATAATACCCCTTACCTCAAAATATCAGTACTTCTGGTCGGAATACTGGTATAAGGCTGAAAGAAACTTGCTCTGATGAATAGAAACTCTCAAAGTATCTAAATACTCACAAAATACACTCAATAATCTAGAGAGAGAAAGAGAGAAAACTTGTTTCTGGTGTGATTTTCAATTCTAACTTAGCCCTCTATTTATAGGAAAATTTTAGTAGGTTTGACCTGCAACCTGATGGCTTTACCTGCTACTATTCCCACCTACCACATTTGAAATATAATTCAGCACATTTCTTCACCAACCACAAGTGGGGCCCACCAATTCTAGAATTTTCCATCAAAATGATAAACTCCGAAAATTCAACAATTTCTGAACCAGTCATCTTGTAAAATTCATAATAAATCATACGTTCATTTTTAACGGTTCAAAATTTGTGGACATATACTCAACTTATATATGTATAACATATCCAAAAATTACCACGATCCAACGGTCGGATTAAAAATTATAACCCCCGCAAACTATCTCAAAAACCCTGATTTTTAATACCTCCATTCCGACAAAAATACTGATAAAAACCTCAACATTAACTCCTTCATTTTTAACCACAAAAATATACCCTCATTTATATCCACATAAAATAAATATTTCCTTATCATATGAATCAATAATTAATTATTCACAAATAATATTACAGAATCACATTTATGACAACCAGGCCGTTCCCAGGAAAGAGGGGGCTTTCCAATAAGGATTTCTCCTTACTGGCGCGCAATTAGATGACCAAACCTCTCCTTAGACAGAACTTTCTAGACATTGCCAATAATGTTATCTAATAATATTATTCAAATAATATGAATTATTGATCTGATAAATGAAAATACTGTGCAGCAACAATTATTGAAACAACAATAATATAAAATATCAACGCAGCAATTATTGAATCAATAAAATAAAATATTGAATAATAACTACTGTAACAATTATTGAGTAGTGCCTTCTTACGTAAGAATCAATAATTGGTGCAATACCGTGTGCTACTGTATTTTAACCACCGGGTATTCCAACAGTATTAACGGTAACAACTACGCCGTTATTTATAAATAACTTATACTTGTCGTTTTCTTCATCCAATCGCTTTCCGTTATGGGGCCCACACAAGGCTGCGCCGTCGTACGAATATTCCCCGACAGCAAGAATATTCCACGACCAACCGAATATTCACCGACCAAAAATAAATATTTTATAACCACTTGCTTATTTTGCAAAATTTGCACATTTCACCCATAACCAAAGTATTATATCAAATTAACCCCTTATTATTCACAATAATATTTAGAGAAAATTTGATTTTATTCATTAATAAGTTGGGGTCTTACAACCTCCCCTCCTTATGAAATTTCGTCCTCGAAATTGACGTACGTACCTGATGTTTCAAAAAGGTGAGGATACCTCGCTTTCATTTCTGATTCCAACTCCCAGGTCATTTCTTCAATAGCATGGTTTCTCCACAAAACCTTAACTTGTGGTATAACCTTCGTGCGTAGGACATGCTCTTTCCTATCCAAGATCTTAACAGGTACCTCCTCGTACGTTAAATCTTCAGCTATCTCGTCTGGTTCTAACTCAATAATGTGGTTCGGGTCTTTAACATATTTACGAAGCATAGATATGTGAAAAACATTATGAACACGAGACATGCTTGGAGGTAATGCGAGTCTATATGCCACATTTCCTATTCGCTCAAGAATCTCAAATGGACCAACAAATCTTGGATTGAGCTTTCCTCTTTTCCCAAATCTTGTAACTCCCTTCCATGGTGCAACACGTAACAATACATGATCCCCAATATTAAATTCCACGTCCTTCCGATGAAGATCCGCATAACTCTTTTGTCGATCCTGTGCCGTTTGTATACGTTGTCGAATCGTTTGGATCTTCTCTGTAGTAATGCGTACCAATTCTGGTCCCAACAATGTTGCTTCACCCACCTCGTCCCAGCATACTGGAGAACGACATTTTCTTCCATACAACGCCTCAAATGGAGCCATACCTATGCTCGCCTGATAACTGTTGTTGTAGGAGAATTCCACCAATGGTAGGTACTTATCCCAACTCCCTTTGAGATCTAAGACACAAAGTCTTAATAGATCTTCAAGAGTTTGAATAGTCCTCTCTGATTGTCCGTCCGTTTGAGGATGGTATGCTGAACTGAATCGTAAATCCGTGCCCATAGCTTTCTGCAAGCTAACCCAAAATCGTGAAGTGAATCTTGGGTCACGATCCGAAACTATGGATACTGGCATGCCATGCAATCTCACAATCTCGTTCACGTACATACTAGCAAGACGTTCAAGGGAATAAGTCTCACGTATCGGCAAGAAATGAGCGGACTTGGTTAATCTATCAACAATAACCCAAATCGCATCTATGCCTTGAGAAACCTTGGGAAGACCCGTAACAAAATCCATAGTAATGTGTTCCCACTTCCATTTCGGAATCTCAAGTGGTTGCAATGGACCCTTTGGTACTTGATGCTCCGCTTTTACACGTTGACAAGTTAAACATCTCGAGATAAACTCCGCGATCTCTCTTTTCATATTGCTCCACCAAAATGTATGTCGAAGATCGTGATACATTTTGGTACTCCCAGGATGGATTGCAAACGGTGTGTTGTGTGCCTCCATCATTATTCTATGCTTCAAGTCAAAATCGTTAGGAACACAAAGTCTGGAGTTGACTCGAAGTATTCCTTCTTCATCGATTCTTGCTTCTGGAATAGCACCTTCTTGCACTTTCTTCTTCATACGCATCAGCTCTATGTCCGTAGCTTGAGCAGCTTTAACTTTATCGATTAAAGTCGGTTCTACTCGTATATTTGATATCATCATGTGGGTACTTGGAGCCTTCATCTCTATCTCCATCCTTTGCAAGTCATACAAAATGGGCCTTTGTGTTAACAACATTGCACTCGTACCCGCATATGATCTTCTACTCAATGCGTCAGCTACTACGTTTGCTTTTCCAGGATGATATTGGATGGTATGATCGTAATCTTTCAACAGCTCGAGCCAACGTCGCTGCCGCATGTTGAGTTCCTTTTGGGTGAAGAAATATTTGAGGCTTTTATGATCTGTATAGATCTCCACTTTCTCCCCATAAAGGTAGTGTCTCCAGATCTTCAACGCAAAAACGACTGCTGCCAACTCCAAATCATGAGTAGGATAATTCCTCTCATATTCTTTGAGTTGTCGTGAGGCATAGGCTATGACTTTCCCATGTTGCATGAGAACACATCCTAACCCTTTGCCTGAAGCATCGCTGTAGATAACAAATCCATCCGAACCAGATGGTATTGTCAGAGCAGGTGCCGAAATGAGTCTCTTCTTGAGTTCTTGGAAACTCTTCTCGTATTCCTCACTCCATACGAATTTTGTATCTTTACGAGTCAGCTGAGTTAACGGAGTAGCGATTCGAGAAAATTCTTCCACGAATTTCCGATAGTAACCAATTAAGCCCAGAAAGCTAGGTATTTCGATTACTAACTTAGGTTGCTCTCAACTGTGACTCATATCCCAATCTTGGATAGCACGTCAGAATGACACCTATCAGTTTACTATCGCACGAATATGGCGTCCCCTACGGAGAGTCTGGCTTCGGTGCATTCTACAAAGGAAGTCACCAGATAGAGGCTCGGTTATCAACTTCTATAGTTGGGTTTTTAACTCCTGAAGTTCAATAGGAGCCATTCGATATGAGATTTTAGAAATGAGTTTCGTACCAGATTCAAAGATGATACAAAATTCAATATCACGCGTAGGCCAAGAAATTCTTCAGGAAATACATCAGGGATTCGCTAATAATAGAAATATCATTCAATTCTGACGTATTTTGTTCAAGTCCATGACATGGCTAAGAAAGCTTGACATCCGTTTTTCAATAAACGAATGACTTTACGGCTTGATATGAAAGAGTTTGACTTCAATGGTTTGGTTGCTTGAATTCGAATAACAGGTTGCTTAGGAATATGAAAACTAACAACCTTACGAAAGCAATCAATTTTGGCATGATGAGTAGTTAACCAATCAATTCCTAAAATCACATCAAAAGCAAGTATCTTTAAAGAGATAAGATCAACAGGTAATGTGATAGTGCCAACTTGGATCATGCAAGATTTATAAACTGTAGATGTAACGAAGGTTTCACCCAACGGAGTTTCAACAGATAAGTTAAAGTCCAATTTCTCCGGAGTCAAGTTTAAACGTTGAGCACAAGCAGGAGAGATAAAAGAATGGGTAGAACCGGTATCTAGTAAAGTATAAACTTCGCAAGAATTTATAATTAACTAACCTGTTATACCTTCGTTCGGGTTCCTCACGTTTTGGCCAGTCACGACAAATGCCCTTCCAGGAACCGCTGATTTCGACTTATCCGGGACAACTTTTGGAGTCACCATCCCCGCTGAAATTGGTTTTGCTACAGAACACTCTCGAGCTATATGACACTCCTTTCCACAGTTATAACATACCTTAGATTGTTGTGGGCAGTTTGGGCTGATATGTCCCTCTTTCCCACATTTGTAACATACTACCGGTGGTCGTTCACCTCCCCTAGAAACAGTTGCTGTTTGTGCTGACGTCTTCACGTTATCATTGTTGTACCTTCTCTTCTTGAAATCTCCTCTCGACTCGCTCCTTCTATTATCACGACCACGATTACCACCAGAGTGGTTACCGCTTTTGTCCGAATCTTTTCCTCCCTGCTGATTTTCATTGCTTCGATGACTGCCACCACCAGTATGACCCTGGTTGTGGTCCCTCGGTTGCACATACTCATTATCTCGCTCTAATAATTGAGCCCTGTTTACAACATCTGAATATAAAGAAAATTTATGAGAGATAAGATATTGTCGAATCTCGGGTTTTAGACCTCTCAGAAACATCCTTGTCATTCGTTCCTCATTTTCGACCAAATGAGGTGCAAACCTGGATAACTCTGCAAACTTCGCCTCGTACTGGGACACCGTTATGTTGTTTTGTTCCAGTCTGATAAACTCAACCTCCTTCATATGACGAATACTTTCAGGAAAGTACTTGTCATTGAACAGTTTTTGAAATGTTTCCCAGGACATGTTGAGTGCGTCAGGCTGGGTACGCTTCACAGACTCCCACCAGTAGTCTGCCTCACCGCGGAACATAAATGTGGCGAATGGAACCTTCTGTTCCTCCGTGCATCCCAAGACATCAAATATCTTGGTAATTTGCTTGACCCACGTTTCCGCCATGATCGGATCCGGCTTTCCCTTAAATTCTGGTGGTCCCAATTCTTTGAACTGCTTAGCTGTGACAAACCGCGCGTTGTTATCATTTCCACCCGTATTCTGCACACGAGTCTCCCTCGTCTGATTTTGCATGAACTGCAAAAAGCTCCTAAACATTCCATCATTCATCGTTTGCTCGGTAACGTTGTTTACAGGAGGAATATTGCCTTCCTGTTGCACGTTCCCCTGGGTAGTGATCAAAGGTGTCTCCACGGTCTGATTTACTCCATTATTAACGTTCTCAGCTGCCATTCTTAAATACTGCCATAAAACAAGGGTTAATAGTCATGTCATATATTATCCCTATACTCTGACCGACCAAATAAACACCAAATAAACTTAGTCAGGTCATACTAGCGAAGGAATTCCCCGTCTCTCCCCTCCTAGTTCTTGTCTCACATCTCAGCCAGGGATCATATCCCTAAGCTCTGATACCAACTGTGACGCCCCCAAAATAGGTATACAACACCCATTCTGAGTCGCCAAATACATGGTACAGAAAAAACTACAACTTCAATAATACAATTGTCGTGCAAAATACGACAACACATACTGTGAGTTTAAATACAAATATTGTCTTCTAGACAATATCCACACTCAAATAAATCCTCATTACAATTATTCAAACACTATTTTACAGAAATAGTGAGGACTGCTAAAACATCTTTCTAGAACCATCACTCCATACCCCGACTAGATCCTGCTATGTTCTCACCTCCTGAGAAGAAAAATGGAACAAAAAGGAAAAGGGTGAGCTCAACTAGCCCAGTAAAGAATATTATGACTAAGATAATATACAACAAATTATCGTTAGTCTTCAACAGGGAAAAATCTGATAAAATATAATCGACAACAAGTTTTAGATCAACAACTGCAGCGGAAACAGCAAACCATTAGAAGAGTCAAGTAGAGAAAGAATTCTACTATCTTCTAAGATTTAAAAGTCCATCATCAATATTTTATCCCTGTAACATCAATTAATAATCATCTTTAACCAAATATTCATCTTTGCACTACAGGCCAAAGATATTCATTTGTATCACCTGTCGGTCATGTTCATCTCAACACCTGTTCATCTTTGCACTACAGGCCAAGATATTCATCAAGTAATCATACATCTTTGCACTACAGGCCAAAGATATTCATCAAGAAATCATACATCTTTGCACTACAGGCCAAAGATATTCAGTAATATCATCATTTAGGACTGAGGATGATGAAAAATATCTTAAAGAGAACGAATCCAGTGAGACAGAAGGACAAATAGTAGGGATTCGTATAACAGTTTATCCAAGATCAATAATACTTCATAATAATCAATTGTGAAGCAGAATTCAAAAATAAAGATCAAAACATGGATACAATCAAAGATAGTAACCATAATAGACATCTTGGACAAAAAGGAAAAATTTTATTTTTCGGTGAATAGTGCCGTATTCGTGAATAGTACCGTATACGTGAATAGTGCCGTATACGTGAATAGTAACCCCCGACACAAAAAGTTCTAAATTTGATAAAAACTCATATCAATATTTCAGCATAATGATATTGAAGAAAATAATATCATTAAGAAGAAAATAATATCCCTTACGAATATTAAACGAAAATAATATTCAATACGAATATTAAACGAATATAATAATCGAATATTGAACGAAATAACATTTCTTATGAATATTGAACAGAAATAATATTCATACGAATACGAAAAATAATATCTCTTCAGAATGTGAAATAAATAATACCCCTTACCTCAAAATATCAGTACTTCTGGTCGGAATACGGTATAAGGCTGAAAGAAACTTGCTCTGATGAATAGAAACTCTCAAAGTATCTAAATACTCACAAAATACACTCAATAATCTAGAGAGAGAAATAGAGAAAACTTGTTTCTGGTGTGATTTTCAATTCTAACTTAGCCCTCTATTTATAGGAAAATTTTAGTAGGCTTGACCTGCAACCTGATGGCTTTACCTGCTACTATTCCCACCTACCACATTTGAAATATAATTCAGCACATTTCTTCACCAACCACAAGTGGGGCCCACCAATTCTAGAATTTTCCATCAAAATGATAAACTCCGAAAATTCAACAATTTCTGAACCAGTCATCTTGTAAAATTCGTAATAAATCATACGTTCATTTTTAACGGTTCAAAATTTGTGGACATATACTCAACTTATATATGTATAACATATCCAAAAATTACCACGATCCAACGGTCGGATTAAAAATTATAACCCCCGCAAACTATCTCAAAAACCCTGATTTTTAATACCTCCATTCCGACAAAAATACTGACAAAACCTCAACATTAACTCCTTCATTTTTAACCACAAAAATATATCCCTCATTTATATCCACATAAAATAAATATTTCCTTATCATATGAATCAATAATTAATTATTCACAAATAATATTACAGAATCACATTTATGACAACCAGGCCGTTCCCAGGAAAGAGGGGGCTTTCCAATAAGGATTTCTCCTTACTGGCGCGCAATTAGATGACCAAACCTCTCCTTAGACAGAACTTTCTAGACATTGCCAATAATGTTATCTAATAATATTATTCAAATAATATGAATTATTGATCTGATAAATGAAAATACTGTGCAGCAACAATTATTGAAACAACAATAATATAAAATATCAACGCAGCAATTATTGAATCAATAAAATAAAATATTGAATAATAACTACTGTAACAATTATTGAGTAGTGCCTTCTTACGTAAGAATCAATAATTGGTGCAATACCGTGTGCTACTGTATTTTAACCACCGGGTATTCCAACAGTATTAACGGTAACAACTACGCCATTATTTATAAACAACTTATACTTGTCGTTTTCTTCATCCAATCGCTTTCCGTTATGGGGCCCACACAAGGCTGCGCCGTCGTACGAATATTCCCCGACAGCAAGAATATTCCACGACCAACCGAATATTCACCGACCAAAAATAAATATTTTATAACCACTTGCTTATTTTGCAAAATTTGCACATTTCACCCATAACAAAAGTATTATATCAAATTAGCCCCTTATTATTCACAATAATATTTACAGAAAATTTGATTTTATTCATTAATAAGTTGGGGTCTTACAACCAGCACCTGTCGTTAAGGAAGAAGAACGACCACCTATCATATGTTTCAAATGCGGAGGGGAGGGGCACATCAGTCCAAACTGCGCGATGCCGTCCAAAGCATGTTATAATTGTGGAAGAGAAGGTCATTTAGCCCGATTTTGTCGTTTACCAAAGACAAATTCAGCTAGGATGGAGGCACCAAAGGCCGTCCCAGAAAAGTCAAAACCAGTTGTGCAAGGTAGAGCGTTTGTTGTGAACTCCCAGAGAGCAAGGAACCCGAATGAGGTCATCACGGGTAAGCTTATCATAAACTCTAACGAAGTCTATACTTTATTTGATACCGGTTCTACCCATTCTTTTATTTCTCCTACTTGCGCTCATCGATTAAATTTGATTCCGGAGAAATTAGACTTTGACTTAGCAGTTGAAACCCCATTGGGAGAAACCTTCATTACATCTACGGTTTATAAGTCTTGTTTGGTTCAAGTTGGTACCCACACATTACCTGTCGATCTTATTTCATTAAAAATACTTGCATTTGACGTGATTCTAGGGATTGATTGGTTAACTACTCATCATGCAAAAATTGATTATTTTCGTAAGGTTGTTAGCTTTCATATTCCTAATCGACCTATTATGCGAATTCAAGTAACCAAACCATTAAAATCAATCGCTGTCATCTCAAGCCATAAAGCTATTCGTTTATTGAAAAACGGATGTCAAGCTTTCTTAGCTCATGTCACAGATCTAAACAAAAATACGTCAGCTTTGAATGATATTTCTGTTGTTAATAAATTTCCTGACGTATTTCCCGAAGAACTTCCTGGCCTACCCCCAGAGCATGAAATTGAATTTTGTATCGACCTTGAACCCGGTACAAAACCCATTTCTAAAGCCCCATATCGAATGGCTCCTATTGAACTTCAGGAGTTAAAAACCCAACTGCAGGAATTGTTAGACATTGGTTTTATTCGTCCTAGTACTTCTCCTTGGGGTGCTCCTGTTCTGTTCGTGAAGAAGAAAGATGGGAGTATGCGACTTTGTATTGATTATCGGGAGTTAAATCATGTCACCATCAAAAATAGGTACCCATTGCCATGTATTGATGACCTGTTTGACCAGTTGCAAGGAGCACAATTCTTTTCAAAGATCGATCTTCGTTCTGGATATCATCAGCTGAAGGTTAAAACTGAGGATATTCCAAAGACTGCCTTCAGAACTCGGTATGGGCATTATGAATTCTTAGTTATGTCTTTTGGATTGACTAATACTCCTGCTGCCTTCATGGATATGATGAACAGGGTATTCAAGGAATATTTGGATCACTTTGTGGTCGTCTTTATCGATGACATCCTTGTTTATTCCAAAAGCCGTGAAGATCATGAGCAACACTTGAGGTTGGTACTCCAAAAGCTTCGTGAATACAAACTTTATGCCAAGTTGAAGAAATGCGAGTTCTGGCTGGAAGAGGCAGCATTCCTTGGGCACGTAGTATCAAGTCGTGGAATATCGGTTGACCCGGCAAAGATTGAAGCTATTCAAAGCTGGGAGCAACCTAAATCAGTGACCGAAGTACGTAGCTTTCTTGGTTTGGCTGGTTATTATCGGAGATTCGTGGAAGGATTTTCTCGAATCGCTACTCCATTAACTCAGCTGACTCGAAAAGATACAAAGTTCGGTTGGAGCGAAGAATGTGAGCAGAGTTTTCAAGAACTCAAGAGGAGACTAATTTCAGCACCTGTTAACAATACCATCTGGTTCGGAGGGATTTGTCATCTACAGTGATGCTTCGAGCAAAGGGTTGGGATGCGTACTCATGCAACATGGAAAAGTCATAGCCTATGCATCAAGACAACTCAAGGAATATGAGAGGAATTATCCTACTCATGATCTAGAGTTGGCAGCTGTTGTCTTTGCACTTAAAATTTGGAGGCATTACTTGTATGGGGAGAAGGTGGAGATCTTTACGGATCATAAAAGCCTCAAATATTTCTTCACTCAAAAGGAACTCAACATGCGACAACGACGTTGGCTTGAACTGTTGAAAGATTATGATCATACCATTCAATACCATCCTGGAAAAGCGAACGTGGTAGCTGACGCATTGAGTAGAAGATCATATGCAAGTACGAGTGCGATATTGTCAACACAAAGACCCATTTTGTGTGATTTGCAAAGGATGGAGATAGAGTTAAAGACTCCAGGGACCCATGTGATGATGGCGAATATACGAGTAGAACCGACTTTAATCGATAAAGTTAAAGCTGCTCAAGCTATAGACCTGGAGCTGATGCGTATGAGGAAGAAAGTGCAAGAAGGTGCTATGCCGGAAGCAAGAATCGATGAAGAAGGAATACTTCGAGTCAACTCCAGACTTTGTGTTCCTAACAACCCTGATTTAAAGTATGAAATCATGATGGAGGCGCACAACACACCGTTTGCAATCCATCCTGGAAGTACCAAAATATATCATGATCTTTGTCATACATTTTGGTGGAGCAATATGAAGAGAGAGATAGCGTTGTTTATCTCAAGGTGTCTAACTTGTCAACGAGTCAAAGCGGAGCATCAAGTACCAAAAGGTCCATTGCAACCACTTGAAATTCCAGAATGGAAGTGGGAGCACATTACCATGGATTTCGTTACCGGTCTTCCTAGGGTTTTTCAAGGTATTGATGCGATTTGGTTCATTGTTGATAGATTGACCAAGTCTGCTCATTTCTTACCGATACGAGAAACTTATACACTTGAACGTCTTGCTCGTATGTACATAAACGAGATTGTAAGACTGCATGGTATGTCAATATCCATAGTTTCTGACCGAGACCCAAGATTCACTTCACGATTTTGGGTTAGTTTACAAAAAGCTATGGGAACGGAGTTACGATTTAGTTCAGCATATCATCCTCAGACGGACGGACAATCAGAGAGGACTATTCAAACTCTTGAAGATCTATTAAGACTCTGTGTCTTTGACTTCAAGGAAAGTTGGGACAAGTTCTTACCATTGGTGGAGTTTTCCTACAACAACAGTTATCAAGCAAGTATTGGCATGGCTCCATTCGAAGCATTGTATGGAAGAAAATGTCGTTCTCCAGTATGCTGGGATGAGGTGGGTGAAGCAACGTTGTTGGGACCGGAGTTGGTACGTATGACTACAGAAAAGATTCAAACGATCCGACAACGTATAAAAACCTCACAAGATCGACAAAAGAGTTATGCTGATCTTCATCGAAAGGACGTGGAATTTGATGTAGGAGATCATGTGTTCTTACGTGTTGCTCCATGGAAAGGAGTTACGAGATTTGGAAAGAGAGGAAAGCTCAATCCTCGATTCATCGGTCCATTTTTAATCCTTGATCAAGTAGGAACTGTGGCTTATAGACTCGCTTTACCGCCAAGTATGTCTCGTGTTCATGACGTTTTTCACATATCCATGTTACGCAAATATGTGGAAGACCCGAACCACATTATTGAGTTAGAACCGGACGAAATAGCGAAAGATTTGACGTATGAAGAAGTTCCTGTTCAAATCTTGGATAAGAAGGAACATATTCTACGCTCCAAGGTTATACCTCAAGTCAAAGTTTTGTGGAGAAACCACGATGTTGAGGAAATGACTTGGGAGTTAGAATCTGAAATGAAATCAAGGTATCCTTACCTCTTCGACATACCAGGTACGTACCCTAATTTCGAGGGCGAAATTTCATAAGAAGGGGATGTTGTAAGACCCCAACTTTTATAAATAAAGAAGAATTTTCTATAAATATCATTTTGGAATATTATGGAGTTAATTTGATATAATGTTATAGTTGTGGGTAATATTTATAAATTTTGCAAAGTACGCAAGTTGTTATATAATATTCGATTGGTCGGGGAATATTCGTTTTAACAGGGAATATTCGTACAACGACACAATCATTGGTGGACCCCACAACGGAATTATTGTCGGATTGAGAAAACGACAAAAATATTTTATTAAAAATAACGGCGGAAATTTTACCATTGTTACTGTTAAACTACTCGGTAGTAAAAGTACAGTAATACGTGTGGTTGCATAGTAGCACACAGTATTGATTATTAATGCTTATGTGAGAAGTCACTCAGTTTGATTCAATTATTGTCAGTTAATAATATGAATTATTTAGCGATAATGACGTTTTGTTTTATTCGTATTATTAACGTAATAAAACAGAAACATCTTTTTATATAAAACATAATACTTTATTAAAGTTATTCTATAAATAGAATATATTATATTTTATTTAAAAGATTTTTCTTTAGATATGGACCGTCAGATTAAAGTAATCAATCTGGACCGTTCATGGATTAGTTACTATGCATTCTATTTTTCTATAAATAGTAGCTCATTCCTTCATTATTTCTTACGAATTCACTGAACTCTAGAGAGAGAAACTATAGAGAGAGAGAAGAAGAGGTGTAAGACCCCAACTTATTAATGAATAAAATCAAATTTTCTCTAAATATTATTGTGAATAATAAGGGGTTAATTTGATATAATACTTTGGTTATGTACAAATTTTGCAAAATAAGCAAGTGGTTATAAAATATTTATTTTTGGTCGGTGAATATTCGGTTGGTCGTGGAATATTCTTGCTGTCGGGGAATATTCGTACGACGACGCAGCCTTGTGTGGGCCCCATAACGGAAAGCGATTGGATGAAGAAAACGACAAGTATAAGTTGTTTATAAATAACGGCGTAGTTGTTACCGTTAATACTGTTGGAATACCCGGTGGTTAAAATACAGTAGCACACGGTATTGCACCAATTATTGATTCTTACGTAAGAAGGCACTACTCAATAATTGTTACAGTAGTTATTATTCAATATTTTATTTTATTGATTCAATAATTGCTGCGTTGATATTTTATATTATTGTTGTTTCAATAATTGTTGCTGCACAGTATTTTCATTTATCAGATCAATAATTCATATTATTTGAATAATATTATTAGATAACATTATTGGCAATGTCTAGAAAGTTCTGTCTAAGGAGAGGTTTGGTCATCTAATTGCGCGCCAGTAAGGAGAAATCCTTATTGGAAAGCCCCCTCTTTCCTGGGAACGGCCTGGTTGTCATAAATGTGATTCTGTAATATTATTTGTGAATAATTAATTATTGATTCATATGATAAGGAAATATTTATTTTATGTGGATATAAATGAGGGATATATTTTTGTGGTTAAAAATGAAGGAGTTAATGTTGAGGTTTTTATCAGTATTTTTGTCGGAATGGAGGTATTAAAAATCAAGGTTTTTGAGATATTTTGCGGGGGTTATAATTTTTAATCCGACCGTTGGATCGTGGTAATTTTTGGATATGTTATACATATATAAGTTGAGTATATGTCCACAAATTTTGAACCGTTAAAAATGAACGTATGATTTATTATGAATTTTAAGAGGTGGCTGATTCAGAAATCAGGTTTAAATCATTTTGGTGGAAAATTCTAGAATTGGTGGGCCCCACTTGTGGTTGGTGAAGAAATGTGCTGAATTATATTTCAAATGTGGTGGGTGGGAATAGTAGCAGGTAAAGCCATCAGGTTGCAGGTCAAACCTACCAAAATTTTCCTATAAATAGAGGGCTAAGTTAGAATTGAAAATCACACCAGAAACAAGTTTTCTCTCTTTCTCTCTCTAGATTATTGAGTGTATTTTGTGAGTATTTAGATACTTTGAGAGTTTCTATTCATCAGAGCAAGTTTCTTTCAGCCTTATACCGGTATTCCGACCAGAAGTACTGATATTTTGAGGTAAGGGATATTATTTTCTTCTTAAATGATATTATTTTCTTCAATATCATTATGCTGAAATATTGATATGAGTTTTTATCAAATTTGGAACTTTTTGTGTCGGGGTTACTATTCACGTATACGGTACTATTCACGTATACGGCACTATTCACGAATACGGCACTATTCACCGAAAAATAAATTTTTTCCTTTTTGTCCAAGATGTCTATTATGGTTACTATCTTTGATTGTATCCATGTTTTGATCTTTATTTTTGAATTCTGCTTCACAATTGATTATTATGAAGTATTATTGATCTTGGATAAACTGTTATACGAATCCCTAATATTTGTCCTTCTGTCTCATTGGATTCGTTCTCTTTAAGATATTTTTCATCATCCTCAGTCCTAAATGATGATATTAATGAATATCTTTGGCCTGTAGTGCAAAGATGTATAATTACTTGATGAATATCTTTGGCCTGTAGTGCAAAGATGAACAGGTGTTGAGATGAACATGACCGACTGATGATACAAATGAATATCTTTGGCCTGTAGTGCAAAGATGAATATTTGGTTAAAGATGATTATTAATTGATGTTACAGGGATAAAATATTGATGATGGACTTTTAAATCTTAGAAGATAGTAGAATTCTTTCTCTACTTGACTCTTCTAATGGTTTGCTGTTTCCGCTGCAGTTGTTGATCTAAAACTTGTTGTCGATTATATTTTATCAGATTTTTCCCTGTTGAAGACTAACGATAATTTGTTGTATATTATCTTAGTCATAATATTCTTTACTGGGCTAGTTGAGCTCACCCTTTTCCTTTTTGTTCCATTTTTCTTCTCAGGAGGTGAGAACATAGCAGGATCTAGTCGGGGTATGGAGTGATGGTTCTAGAAAGATGTTTTAGCAGTCCTCACTATTTCTGTAAAATAGTGTTTGAATAATTGTAATGAGGATTTATTTGAGTGTGGATATTGTCTAGAAGACAATATTTGTATTTAAACTCACAGTATGTGTTGTCGTATTTTGCACGACAATTGTATTATTGAAGTTGTAGTTTGCTTTCTGTACCATGTATTTGGCGACTCAGAATGGGTGTTGTATACCTATTTTGGGGGCGTCACAGTTGGTATCAGAGCTTAGGGATATGATCCCTGGCTGAGATGTGAGACAAGAACTAGGAGGGGAGAGACGGGGAATTCCTTCGCTAGTATGACCTGACTAAGTTTATTTGGTGTTTATTTGGTCGGTCAGAGTATAGGGATAATATATGACATGACTATTAACCCTTGTTTTATGGCAGTATTTAAGAATGGCAGCTGAGAACGTTAATAATGGAGTAAATCAGACCGTGGAGACACCTTTGATCACACCCAGGGGAACGTGCAACAGGAAGGCAATATTCCTCCTGTAAACAACGTTACCGAGCAAACGATGAATGATGGAATGTTTAGGAGCTTTTTGCAGTTCATGCAAAATCAGACGAGGGAGACTCGTGTGCAGAATACGGGTGGAAATGATAACAACGCGCGGTTTGTCACAGCTAAGCAGTTCAAAGAATTGGGACCACCAGAATTTAAGGGAAAGCCGGATCCGATCATGGCGGAAACGTGGGTCAAGCAAATTACCAAGATATTCGATGTCTTGGGATGCACGGAGGAACAGAAGGTTCCATTCGCCACCTTTATGTTCCGCGGTGAGGCAGACTACTGGTGGGAGTCTGTGAAGCGTACCCAGCCTGACGCACTCAACATGTCCTGGGAAACATTTCAAAAACTGTTCAATGACAAGTACTTTCCTGAAAGTATTCGTCATATGAAGGAGGTTGAGTTTATTAGACTGGAACAAAACAACATGACGGTGTCCCAGTACGAGGCGAAGTTTGCAGAGTTATCCAGGTTTGCACCTCATTTGGTCGAAAATGAGGAACGAATGACAAGGATGTTTCTGAGAGGTCTAAAACCCGAGATTCGGCAATATCTTATCTCTCATAAATTTTCTTTATATTCAGATGTTGTAAACAGGGCTCAATTATTAGAGCGAGATAATGAGTATGTGCAACCGAGGGACCACAACCAGGGTCATACCGGTGGCGGCAGTCATCGAAGCAATGAAAACCAGCAGGGAGGAAAACATTCGGACAAAAGCGGTAACCACTCTGGTGGTAATCGTGGTCGTGATAATAGAAGGAGCGAGTCGGGAGGAGATTTCAAGAAGAGAAGGTACAACAATGATAACGTGAAGACGTCAGCACAAACATCAACTGTTTCTAGGGGAGGAGAACGACCACCGGTCGTATGTTACAAATGTGGGAAAGAGGGACATATCAGCCCAAACTGCCCACAACAATCCAAGGTATGTTATAACTGTGGAAAGGAGGGTCATATAGCTCGAGAGTGTTCTGTAGCAAAACCAAGTTCAGCGGGGATGGTGACTCCAAAAGCTGTCCCGGATAAGTCGAAATCAGCGGTTCCTGGAAGGGCGTTTGTCGTTACTGGCCAAAACGCGAGAAACCCGAACGAGGTGATCACGGGTAAGCTAATCTTGAATTCTTGCGAAGTTTATACTTTACTAGATACCGGTTCTACCCATTCTTTTATCTCTCCTGCTTGTGCTCAACGTTTAAACTTGACTCCGGAGAAATTGGACTTTAACTTATCTGTTGAAACTCCGTTGGGTGAAACCTTCGTTACATCTACAGTTTATAAATCTTGCATGATCCAAGTTGGCACTATCACATTACCTGTTGATCTTATCTCTTTAAAGATACTTGCTTTTGATGTGATTTTAGGAATTGATTGGTTAACCACTCATCATGCTAAAATTGATTGTTTTCGTAAGGTTGTTAGTTTTCATATTCCTAACCAACCTGTCATACGAATTCAAACTACTAAACCACTAAAATCAGTCACTGTCATATCAAGCCACAAAGCTATTCGTTTATTGAAAAACGGATGTCAAGCTTTCTTAGCCCATGTTATGGATTTGAACAAAGACAAGTCAGATTTGAATAATATTTCTATTGTTAGAGAATTTCCCGATGTATTTCCTGAAGAACTTCCCGGTCTACCCCCGGAACGAGAAATTGAATTCTTTATTGACCTTGAACCCGGTACAAAGCCCATTTCTAAAACTCCATATCGAATGGCTCCTATTGAACTTCAGGAGTTAAAAGTCCAACTACAGGAGTTGTTGGACATCGGTTTTATTCGTCCTAGTACGTCTCCTTGGGGTGCTCCTGTTTTATTCGTAAAGAAGAAAGACGGGAGTATGCGACTTTGTATTGACTATCGAGAATTGAACCATGTCACCATCAAGAATAGGTATCCGCTACCTCGCATTGATGACCTGTTTGACCAGTTGCAAGGAGCACAATTCTTTTCAAAGATCGATCTTCGTTCTGGATATCATCAGCTGAAGATTAAAACTGAGGATATTCCAAAGACTGCCTTCAGAACTCGGTACGGGCATTATGAATTCTTAGTAATGTCTTTTGGATTGACTAATGCTCCTGCTGCCTTCATGGATATGATGAACCGTGTATTCAAAGAATATTTGGATCAGTTCGTTGTTGTCTTTATTGATGACATCCTCATCTATTCCAAAAGCCGTGAAGATCATGAGCGCCATTTGAAGCTGGTACTGCAAAGGCTTCGTGAAAACAAGCTATATGCCAAACTGAAGAAATGCGAGTTCTGGCTTGAGGAAGTAGCATTCCTTGGGCACGTGGTGTCAAAACATGGAGTATCTGTCGACCCGGCGAAGATTGAAGCCATACAAAGTTGGGAGCAACCGAAGTCGGTAACCGAAGTACGTAGCTTTCTGGGCTTAGCTGGTTATTATCGGAGATTTGTGGAAGGATTTTCTCGAATCGCTACTCCGTTAACTCAGCTGACTCGGAAAGATACAAAATTCGTATGGAGTGAGGAATGCGAGAAGAGTTTCCAAGAACTCAAGAGGAGACTCATTTCGGCACCTGTTCTGACAATACCATCTGGTTCGGATGGATTTGTTATCTACAGCGATGCTTCAGGCAAAGGGTTAGGATGTGTTCTCATGCAACATGGGAAAGTCATAGCCTATGCCTCACGACAACTCAAAGAATATGAGAGGAATTATCCTACTCATGATTTGGAGTTGGCAGCAGTCGTTTTTGCGTTGAAGATCTGGAGACACTACCTGTATGGGGAGAAAGTGGAGATCTATACAGATCATAAAAGCCTCAAATATTTCTTCACCCAAAAGGAACTCAACATGCGGCAACGACGTTGGCTCGAGCTGTTGAAAGATTACGATCATACCATCCAATATCATCCTGGAAAAGCAAACGTAGTAGCTGACGCATTGAGTAGAAGATCATATGCGGGTACGAGTGCAATGTTTTTAACACAAAGGCCCATTTTGTATGACTTGCAAAGGATGGAGATAGAGATGAAGGCTCCAAGTACCCACATGATGATATCAAATATACGAGTAGAACCGACTTTAATCGATAAAGTTAAAGCTGCTCAAGCTACGGATATAGAGCTGATGCGTATGAAGAAGAAAGTGCAAGAAGGTGCTATTCCAGAAGCAAGAATCGATGAAGAAGGAATACTTCGAGTCAACTCCAGACTTTGTGTTCCTAACGATTTTGACTTGAAGCATAGAATAATGATGGAGGCACACAACACACCGTTTGCAATCCATCCTGGGAGTACCAAAATGTATCACGATCTTCGACATACATTTTGGTGGAGCAATATGAAAAGAGAGATCGCGGAGTTTATCTCGAGATGTTTAACTTGTCAACGTGTAAAAGCGGAGCATCAAGTACCAAAGGGTCCATTGCAACCACTTGAGATTCCGAAATGGAAGTGGGAACACATTACTATGGATTTTGTTACGGGTCTTCCCAAGGTTTCTCAAGGCATAGATGCGATTTGGGTTATTGTTGATAGATTAACCAAGTCCGCTCATTTCTTGCCGATACGTGAGACTTATTCCCTTGAACGTCTTGCTAGTATGTACGTGAACGAGATTGTGAGATTGCATGGCATGCCAGTATCCATAGTTTCGGATCGTGACCCAAGATTCACTTCACGATTTTGGGTTAGCTTGCAGAAAGCTATGGGCACGGATTTACGATTCAGTTCAGCATACCATCCTCAAACGGACGGACAATCAGAGAGGACTATTCAAACTCTTGAAGATCTATTAAGACTTTGTGTCCTAGATCTCAAAGGGAGTTGGGATAAGTACCTACCATTGGTGGAATTCTCCTACAACAACAGTTATCAGGCGAGCATAGGTGTGGCTCCATTTGAGGCGTTGTATGGAAGAAAATGTCGTTCTCCAGTATGCTGGGACGAGGTGGGTGAAGCAACATTGTTGGGACCAGAATTGGTACGCATTACTACAGAGAAGATCCAAACGATTCGACAACGTATACAAACGGCACAGGATCGACAAAAGAGTTATGCGGATCTTCATCGGAAGGACGTGGAATTTAATATTGGGGATCATGTATTGTTACGTGTTGCACCATGGAAGGGAGTTACAAGATTTGGGAAGAGAGGAAAGCTCAATCCAAGATTTGTTGGTCCATTTGAGATTCTTGAGCGAATAGGAAATGTGGCATATAGACTCGCATTACCTCCAAGCATGTCTCGTGTTCATAATGTTTTTCACATATCTATGCTTCGTAAATATGTTAAAGACCCGAACCACATTATTGAGTTAGAACCAGACGAGATAGCTGAAGATTTAACGTACGAGGAGGTACCTGTTAAGATCTTGGATAGGAAAGAGCATGTCCTACGCACGAAGGTTATACCACAAGTTAAGGTTTTGTGGAGAAACCATGCTATTGAAGAAATGACCTGGGAGTTGGAATCAGAAATGAAAGCGAGGTATCCTCACCTTTTTGAAACATCAGGTACGTACGTCAATTTCGAGGACGAAATTTCATAAGGAGGGGAGGTTGTAAGACCCCAACTTATTAATGAATAAAATCAAATTTTCTCTAAATATTATTGTGAATAATAAGGGGTTAATTTGATATAATACTTTGGTTATGTGCAAATTTTGCAAAATAAGCAAGTGGTTATAAAATATTTATTTTTGGTCGGTGAATATTCGGTTGGTCGTGGAATATTCTTGCTGTCGGGGAATATTCGTACGACGACGCAGCCTTGTGTGGGCCCCATAACGGAAAGCGATTGGATGAAGAAAACGACAAGTATAAGTTGTTTATAAATAACGGCGTAGTTGTTACCGTTAATACTGTTGGAATACCCGGTGGTTAAAATACAGTAGCACACGGTATTGCACCAATTATTGATTCTTACGTAAGAAGGCACTACTCAATAATTGTTACAGTAGTTATTATTCAATATTTTATTTTATTGATTCAATAATTGCTGCGTTGATATTTTATATTATTGTTGTTTCAATAATTGTTGCTGCACAGTATTTTCATTTATCAGATCAATAATTCATATTATTTGAATAATATTATTAGATAACATTATTGGCAATGTCTAGAAAGTTCTGTCTAAGGAGAGGTTTGGTCATCTAATTGCGCGCCAGTAAGGAGAAATCCTTATTGGAAAGCCCCCTCTTTCCTGGGAACGGCCTGGTTGTCATAAATGTGATTCTGTAATATTATTTGTGAATAATTAATTATTGATTCATATGATAAGGAAATATTTATTTTATGTGGATATAAATGAGGGATATATTTTTGTGGTTAAAAATGAAGGAGTTAATGTTGAGGTTTTTATCAGTATTTTTGTCGGAATGGAGGTATTAAAAATCAGGGTTTTTGAGATATTTTGCGGGGGTTATAATTTTTAATCCGACCGTTGGATCGTGGTAATTTTTGGATATGTTATACATATATAAGTTGAGTATATGTCCACAAATTTTGAACCGTTAAAAATGAACGTATGATTTATTATGAATTTTAAGAGATGACTGGTTCAGAAATTGTTATTAAATCATTTTTGGTGGAAAATTCTAGAATTGGTGGGCCCCACTTGTGGTTGGTGAAGAAATGTGCTGAATTATATTTCAAATGTGGTGGGTGGGAATAGTAGCAGGTAAAGCCATCAGGTTGCAGGTCAAACCTACCAAAATTTTCCTATAAATAGAGGGCTAAGTTAGAATTGAAAATCACACCAGAAACAAGTTTTCTCTCTTTCTCTCTCTAGATTATTGAGTGTATTTTGTGAGTATTTAGATACTTTGAGAGTTTCTATTCATCAGAGCAAGTTTCTTTCAGCCTTATACCGGTATTCCGACCAGAAGTACTGATATTTTGAGGTAAGGGATATTATTTTCTTCTTAAATGATATTATTTTCTTCAATATCATTATGCTGAAATATTGATATGAGTTTTTATCAAATTTGGAACTTTTTGTGTCGGGGTTACTATTCACGTATACGGTACTATTCACGTATACGGCACTATTCACGAATACGGCACTATTCACCGAAAAATAAAATTTTTCCTTTTTGTCCAAGATGTCTATTATGGTTACTATCTTTGATTGTATCCATGTTTTGATCTTTATTTTTGAATTCTGCTTCACAATTGATTATTATGAAGTATTATTGATCTTGGATAAACTGTTATACGAATCCCTAATATTTGTCCTTCTGTCTCACTGGATTCGTTCTCTTTAAGATATTTTTCATCATCCTCAGTCCTAAATGATGATACAACTGAATATCTTTGGCCTGTAGTGCAAAGATGTATAATTACTTGATGAATATCTTTGGCCTGTAGTGCAAAGATGAACAGGTGTTGAGATGAACATGACCGACTGATGATACAAATGAATATCTTTGGCCTGTAGTGCAAAGATGAATATTTGGTTAAAGATGATTATTAATTGATGTTACAGGGATAAAATATTGATGATGGACTTTTAAATCTTAGAAGATAGTAGAATTCTTTCTCTACTTGACTCTTCTAATGGTTTGCTGTTTCCGCTGCAGTTGTTGATCTAAAACTTGTTGTCGATTATATTTTATCAGATTTTTCCCTGTTGAAGACTAACGATAATTTGTTGTATATTATCTTAGTCATAATATTCTTTACTGGGCTAGTTGAGCTCACCCTTTTCCTTTTTGTTCCATTTTTCTTCTCAGGAGGTGAGAACATAGCAGGATCTAGTCGGGGTATGGAGTGATGGTTCTAGAAAGATGTTTTAGCAGTCCTCACTATTTCTGTAAAATAGTGTTTGAATAATTGTAATGAGGATTTATTTGAGTGTGAATATTGTCTAGAAGACAATATTGTATTTAAACTCACAGTATGTGTTGTCGTATTTTGCACGACAATTGTATTATTGAAGTTGTAGTTTGCTTTCTGTACCATGTATTTGGCGACTCAGAATGGGTGTTGTATACCTATTTTGGGGGCGTCACAAAGAGTATTCTGCTACTTAAATACTTCCTTATTTCTGCTCGTCTTTAAAACGGTAAGGGGTGTTATTCTTTCTTATTCATGAAGAGAACTGTTGTTATTCCATTTCTTATTATTCTGTTGGAATAACCGGTATACGTGGTCTACCCTATACTTGGTGATATTCTTCTATTATTCTATTGGAACATCCTGTCTGTGTGTTTTACACCGGACCTGGTTCCATTTTTATTATTATTTTGTTGGAACATCCTGTCTGTGTGTTTTACACCGGACCTGGTTCCGTTTTTATTATTATTCTGTTGGAACATCCTGTCTGTGTGTTTTACACCGGACCTGGTTCCATTATTTATTATTCTGTCGGAATATCCTGTCTGTGCGTTTACGCCGGACCTGGTTCCATTATTTATTATTCTGTTGGAATAACCTGTTTGTGCGGTCTATCGCATGCATGGTGATTTCTTTTGTTATTTCATTCTTTATTGTACTCAATTGGTTAAGTTTTGACTTCTATACTCCATGAAATTTGTGGAATATCCTTGATAATTGCGTTTCATCCAGTATCTTTTCATGAAAATATTCTTCTAAGTATTCTTGAATTTTACTCCACAAAGCAGTATCATGTTGACAATTTGGACGTTGTTAATTCTTGGATAAATTAATTATTGAACTTGTTTTATTGAATTCTTATATCATTGTCATCATCCTCATGTTTATAAAATGTTGAAAGTCATCTGTGGCCTGTAGTGCATAGATGGACTTGGTATGATTATGACCAGGGATTATTCGGTATAATCATGACTGTAATGTTACAAATGATGTGGTAAAAGTCCTCATTGGCCCGTAGTGCATTGATGGACAGTTGTTGGCATGATCATGACCATTAATGAATATACGAATATCCTTGGCCGTAGTGCAGGGGTGATTCGATGATGTGGATTATTTTATTAAGCTGAGTCTCAGCAATCGCAGTGTTGGAAAATCTTTTAAATCATAAAAGATAGTAGAGTTTATTTTCTACTTGACTATTTTAATGGATTGCTTGTTCCGCTGCAGTTAAACTTGATGTCTATTATATTTTATCAGTTTAACATTGTTGAAGGCTAATGATAATTTATTCTGCATTATCTTAGTCATAATATTTCTTACTGGGCTAGTTGAGCTCACCCTTTCTTTCACTGTTCCCTTCAGGAAATGAGAACGTAGCTGGGGCAAGTCGGGGAACAGAGTGATGGTCCGGATGATAGTATTAGTTAGTAGTCCTCACTATTCTATATAATGGTGTGTTAATAAATGTAATGAGGACTCCTTTTGAGTATGAATACTCTCTAGAAGATAATATTTGTATTCAAACTCACAGTTTATGTTTTGTCGTATTGTACACGACAGTTGTATTAGTAAGTTGTATTTGTATTTTGTACTATGTATCTGACGACCCAAGATGGGTGATGTATACCTAATTTTGGGGGCGTCACAATTTAGATACTCTGTGAGTTTCTATTCATCAGTGCTAGTTTCCTTCAGCCTTATACCGATCTGAAGTACTGCTCTTTTGAGGTAAGGGATAGTAAGAGATTTTAAGGGTTGTTATATTTTCCAGTTTCGTAATTTTTCTGACCTTCAAAAATTTTTGAAAAATTTAAAATGATATTTTGATGAGTTTTCTTGATTGTGTCCAAAAATGGTGATTTTTAGATGTATAGATTGAGAGTTATGAATTTTATGAGAAAAGACTATTTTAAAAGTAACCGCTTATAATTCCTTGTGGTTAACTCCAAAATTGATGAAATTTTTATTGGGAGTACATGTATATGATAAAAGTATACTCTGTAAATTTCAAAAATTTTGGACAAAAGTACAATTTTTGATAAATGTCTAAATATTCGGCTGTTTTGGCCATATGAAAAATAGTAAATGACTTTTAAAAATTCTTAGAAAAATATATGTTCAATATGGGACTATATTATGCTAAATCCCAGAAAAAAGTATTTTTAGAACTGATTTGGTATTTTTCATGAAAATGATATAGTTATGAGTAAATGAATTAAATATGTTTTGTGAAGTAAAAAAATTGGAAAATAGGATTTTATGACTTGAGAATCCTATATGAGGTATATGCAGATTTTTGATGAAAATTTTGGTTATTGGTGATGAAATCTTATGAGTTTGACATTTTAGAATGATTAAATGCATTATTTAGTAAAGTGTAAACAATTAAAATAAATTGTTTATAAGTTTAAGAAATATTATTCTTTCAATATCATTATACCGAAATATTAGTATGAATTTTATTGTGGAATTTCTACCTTTTTGTGTCGGGGTTACTATTCATGAGTTACTATTCACGAGTTACTATTCATGAGTTACTATTCACGAGTTACTATTCACGAGTTACTATTCATGACAAAAATTAGTTTCTTTTTCTGACTAAATTATCGTTGATTTATGATTGTTACTCTTGAAAATAACTGCAGTTGTTGATCATATTATTTTTATTATCATATATAACATTTTTATAACCCTGATGTTGAATTTCTCTTTCACTTGAGTGTAAAGATGGGTAGATTATTGGTATGATCATGACTAGGGTTCTCTTTGGCCAGTAGTGAAAAAGTTGAATTGTGGCTGGTATGATCATGACCATTGAATTTATAATTGAATATATTTAGCTTAAGTGCAAAGGTGAATTGATCAACATGGTTATAATTAGTGTTTATATAAGTTGTAAAATGATTATATATTTCTTTGAGATATGAATATATTTGGCTTGTAGTGCAAATATGAACTGTTGAGGAATATCTTTGGCCTGTAGTGCAAAGATGAATTATTAATGAATATCTTTGGTCCGTAGTGCAAAGATGAATTATTGATGAATATCTTTGGCTCGTAATGCAAAGATGACTTGTTTTTGAATATCTTTGGCCTGTAGTGCAAAGATGAGTTGTTGATGAATATCTTTGGCTCGTAATGCAAAGATGACCTGTTGTTGAATATCTTTGGCATGTAGTGCAAAGATGACTTATTGATGAATATCTTTGGGCCGTAGTGCAGAGATGAATTTATTAGTATGATTATGAACATAAACTGTGATTTGGTATAACCATGATGTTTGATGTTTCAGGTGATAAAAATTATCTTTGTCCTGGATGAGAAAAGGAATTTAGAACTACAATTACGATTATGAGTTATACACGTGATTGTGGACCAGAATTGTTGATTGATGTTACAGGGATAAAACATTGTTGATGGATTTTTAACATGGAGAAGATAATAGACTTTATAGTCTATTTGACTCTTCTAATGGATTACTCGTTCCGCTGCAACTATGGTTAAAATTTTTATCATTTACCATATGTTCTAAATCTCTGATTTATTATTGATGAAGGCTATTGATAATTTAATTATCTTTAGTCATGATACTCTTTACTGAGCTAGTTGTGCTCACTCTTTTGCTTCACAATTCCTTTCAGGTAATAAGAGTGTAGCTGGGTCGAGCGAGGGTAACGGGGAAATAGAACGGTAGTCTCTAGCTGTGGATGTTCTCCCGAAGCAGTATAGAAAAGTTCATTTAGTAGTTTTATTTGGTGAATCCAATAGGGTAAGGTGTACCCAACGTTGGAAGGGTGGTTTGCCACTATCATACAAGATGTCTAACGACATACAACCTCGTGTCATCATAAGACAGGGATGTGCTCATCCACTTACTGAGTATATATACGAGCACTACCTATATAATCTTGGTGTTTGTTTGAAGTATAATTCTCAATTAGAGACAGTAGAAATAATGATATGTCAAGAGAAGACTCACCATTGGGAAGAATATGATAGTAATCTTCTCGTTTTTCTTTGGGGTCTATTGGGTCAACCAACAATAATTTTGTGGCCATATGATATCTATCATAACCTAGACGCATGGCCTCTCATGTACGAAGGTTTCCTTGAGCACTTCCCAAAGATTCTAATTTCTAAAACAGTTTTTGACTATACCTTTATGTAAGGTGTCAATGTGAGGTGATGTCCACGGTTGGAACATGAGTCACATTTGGTATATATTTGTATCCAAACTCACAGCATATGTGTTGTTGTATTTTGCACGACAATTGTTGTAATAAAGTTGTAGTTGTTTTCTGTACCATGTATTTGGCGACTCAGAATAGGTTGGATGGAATGAACCTATTTTGGGGTTGTCACATAAATTCTCTCTGATCTCGGCTGCCATCTTCCCGACTCTTTCCATGTACCTCCAGTGCACGTGAGTGACTTACGTCTGCCCGACTAGCCTGGTTGGGGGTACGATGGCCGTCATGGAAGATTCTTCTCCGGGGGGAGCCAGCCGGTTCCACCTGATCATTCTGGACTCTGGAACCCAATCTGTCCTTCGCCGACCCCTCACCTGAGTGGTCTGGTGTGTCTTGGCTTTTTCACGGTCTGAAACTGCATACTCCACGCTCGCCATTGTTTCTGACCTGAAAAGAATTTGACTATGATTGATTAAGTACTAAAGTCTTCCTTCTAGCGCCAATGTTAACGCCAAGTTTCGTCTGTGCGTCCAACCACAGAATCCACGCGCTGAAATCTGCACAATAACAGATCACACAGAAGCTTGACGGCCGTGCCGCCGGGGGATAGCTCCGGTGTAAGAGTAAGTACAGGTCGTTTACAAGGTTTAACAATGGAGGTTATGTGTTTAGCGCTCAAAGTAGGTATTATTTGTTAATTGTAACCTTAGCCTTGTATTTATAGAGTTCCCACCACCCTTGTATTCTTTTTCGAGTTGGAATATGACTCTTAAATATGGTAATTACCTATATTTGGATCCAACGCAATATCCTTAAGGTGCAAGTAGAATTCCCTTCCAACACTACCTTTAGAGTTGCCTTGTTGACATATGATTAGGGTTAGGACCTTCAACCACGTAATCCCCTTGTTACTCCCAACTCTGCGTGTGGGCCGTTCGGATACACCGGCCCATCCCCGCAGACGTCATAAAATCCCGGTCTGAGCCTAGGCCCAAAGGACTCGAAGGCCCGACCCGACCTCCATGATCACAACCGGATCCCGGCCTATTGGGCTCGGGTCCCGAACCCGACCTCCTATATACCTTCGACCATACAGGCCCGAGCTCTTTAGTTTTGGTCCAGGTCTTCCGTCCATATAAGGGTCGGTAAAACACTCCCGAACAACTATCATAACAAGCGTTGTTAAAAATTTATATAAATAACTGTACATATATTGTTAGAAGTATATTTACTGTAGTAACATAAGGATTGTTTGAACATTATCAACCGACTTAAAATAAGTATTACATGTTTAAAGTTTGTTTGAAACTTGAAAAGTCAAGTCAAGTGTTGCAAAATTAGCTTCTGATAAAGTCAAGTTAGAAGAGTATTTGTTAAACTTTTAGAATAATTTTAAAAATGAATTATAATAAAAAAATATTACCTCTACCAGAAATATTTACTTAAATTAAATTTTTTTTTTAGACAAATAACTGAATCAGTAGGACAAGAAGTCAATGATTCAATAATCAACAAAGTAGTTATACGAAGTATTCTTACCTACTACTACTAGTAGTAATTATTCTCTTTATTCTGCCGTTAAAATTGTCAACGCGTAAGACTTGAAGATCACACGGACTTTTACACCAAAACAAATAACTGGGCACATGACAAAAAAGCACAATAATATTTTTGTAAAATTTGACAAACCAAGTAAAGAAAAAGAAAGAAGAGGAGAAGTAGAGAATATATACCCAAAGATTGGAGCGGGTTTCGGTAAGTCACCTCATTTTCGAAATCATAATCATCAAAATCATTATCAATTGTTCCCATTCGTCGAGAAACAAGGGCTGGAACACGAGTCAACGGCAGAGATCCGGGTCAAGTTAGAGAGTAGGGAAGGTGGGAGTAGCGGGTGATTTCATTTTGTGAGAGAGTGCTAGAGATGGAGAAGACGTAGATAAAGGAGATGAGGTCGTCATTTTCTGGAAGAGAGGAAGAAGAAGAAGAAGACGTGGCATTAGTAATGGCACCGTACATATCCGCCATTATTACAGAGTATTGAGGAGACCAGAAATAAACCCAAATATAAAAAGGCAGTTCAGAGCTTCAGTTTCTTTACTCGCCAGATTTTATCACTCATTTCAATAATTCATCTTTCTCATTACTGCTTGGAATTTTAAATCAATTCAACCTTTCTCATGTGAGTTATATTCTTACATTTTTTATTCACAACTGAAAATTGAGTTTTTTCTCTAAAACTGAACTTAGTTGATCGGAGCTTCCACCTACTTGGGATCGTCAATCGGAATTTTGATTGAGAGCGTAATTTTGTAAATAAACACACCTAAAGTGAGGTGAATAGTTATAATTATTCAAATCTGATTTACAACGGTCAATTTTTAAATATCCCAGCTACAGTTTATAATCGAACATGTTAACTCTGCATGTTTTAGTCTATTATAATCGGACAGCTAATTCATGTATGTTTTAATATATGTTCTTCGTCTGTTATAATCGGACAGTTAATCTCTGTCTGTTTTAATATATCTTCAAACACAAACTGAAACTAAATATGCAGAATGCAAATATGAATAAAAAAAATGCAAAAAGTAAATCACACTAAGATTTTTACGTGGTTTAATATCTATTCTCTAATCTAGTGGCCTACCACGTCCAATACCAAAAGGTATTGTAGACTCTTTTTATTAAACTTAATATTCAATTAAATACAATAAAAAGAACTCCATATTAATAGACACCTTTGCCCCTTTTGCACATTTGTAACCTTTCTCACTACTGAAACCTTTGCACCTCTGTAACCTTGAAAGGTTTCTTTGAACAAAATACATTCATTACTTGATCAATCAAGTTACACAATGCTTGAACTCATAATTTAATATAAGAAATTACAAAAGATTTCTTAATTTCCGGCCGCGAGGAATTTATAACAATGCAAATAATAGCTAAAAATAAAAACAATAAAAGACCTCAATAAATATTCATCTCTATATAGCAGCGTCGTGGATGAAGGCCATATATAATCAATGAGTTAACGACTATAAAAAATTGTTAGCAATAAAGTCCCAAGATATCAACAAGGAATTATTTCCAGCCACAAGGAATTTGGTAACTAATAGACACATTAAAGGTCTTATTTTCCTATTTGCTTCTTCCTCTTCCTTCCTCTATGTCTAATTGTTTGATTCATTTTTTAAGAAAATTGAATTTTACTCAACTTTGACGGAAAGATTTGCTTTTTTTAAAATAAAAATAAAAATAAAAAATCAGTAATTACTATTAAGGGATTCTAATTATTATTATTTTTTTGTTTGAAGGAGATGTTTTCAGGTTTTGCATTACAAGAGCTACTATTTTTCTTACGATATAATAAGTTGAATATGTTTTATTTTATTGATGTAATGATTATTTTATGCTTATATATTTAAGAATTGGGTATATATTTTACACATATTTTAAATTTAACTTAAGGTGATAAGTTAGTTTGAAACAACTCAAATGTCTAATAATATTCCACATGAAATATATAAAGGAAAATGATATATATTGTGACTTTTACATACCGATTTTTTTTGTAATTACCTGAATAAATTTAATTAGAAAATATTTTAAGATATATTTGATACAGTGAGTCGATTTTGTAATCCTATTTAATATCCTGTATTGATATATGTCGTAATCGTAATTGATAAAAAAAATTCACAATATATAACATAACTATACATAAATCACTTATATCACGTGCAATTAAGGCCTAAATATGGAGTAATACCCTGAACATTTATTATTTTATCTTTTGGGATTGTCGTCTTGATTTTTTTAATTAAAGGATTAAACTTTTAAAATTATTTTCGTTAGGAATTAAACTTTTAATTTTTTATGATTAAGTCTAATTGACAGTGTCACATCAAAAAATTGATGACATGTGATAGCGACACATGACTAAAAAATACATATGTGTAATATTGAGTCTCATTTAAACATTTATTCAATTAAATTTTTGTACCAAGAAGGTAAATATAGGACCATTATTAATTTTAAAATAAATTATTATTATTTTAATATAAAACCATTATTAATTTTTTAAAGTAAATTTAATGATAATATTCCCCTTTTGGTAAATATTAATTTTTAATGACATATTTTTAAAATAAAATTAAAAATGGTCTTATATTTATCCTTTTTCGTATAAAAATTAATTGAATAAATATTAAAATGACACTCAATATTACACATAAGCATTTTGTAGTTACGTAATGCTGTCATGCCATCAATTTTCTGATGTATCACTATCAATTTAAATGTAATCAGAAAAATATAAAATTTTAATTTACTAATGAAAAAAAATTGAGAAGACAATCCCTAAAATGAAAAAAATTTAATCTCCTAATTAAAAAAATTGAGAAAACAATCTCCAAATAAAAAAAATTTAAAATTTTAATCCTCTAATTAAAAAAATAAAGAAAATAATTCTCAAAATAAAAAAACATTTAAAATTTAAGATATTAATCTTTATTTAAGCATGCAATTAATTAGATAAATTCACATCTCGCAAGAATTTGATTGCAACATGTTTTTGAAAAGGTAAAGATGGTGCAATTAATGGCGTAGTCCAAAGTGAGTGACATTTTATTTATTTTTAGCAAAAGCATCCCGGAGTCGGCATGACTGAATCCACGTGGTCTGCTCAGAGACCTTCCGGAGGAGAGCAGATCCTCTGTCCCTAAATTCTCTGTCTCCCTTGTGTCCCCCATTTAAATTATGACACATGTCATTTTATTTTATTTTAGAATTAATTAGTGCTAAGTAAGAGATTATGTGTCAAAATGTAAGTGGAGGGACACAAGGAGACAGAGAATTTGGGGACAGAGGATCTGCTATCCTTTTTGAGTATCTATCTTTATTGGTTATATCTTTACAAAGCCTGTACAAGTACATGTGGCAGATGTGGCCAGTCCAAAGAAAAATCAATTGTGGGACTCCGAGTAAAATGGTTTGGATGGGTTTTTTTTTTGACCAAAAACTGAAAAATGAATACGGAGTGTATTTAAATTTTATTTTTTAATTTTTAATTTTTAATATTAAATAAAAATTTAAATAAATAAAATTTAAATATATTAATATCCAATTTTTATGTCCACCGATTCGGTGAAGGCCAAAAGCATCCTTGAATTTTTGGTTGCGTTTTGGTGAGATGAGAGTTTGTGGGTGAGAGAGGATGTCATGGAAATGGATTTTAAGGCTTTTAGTTAGGTCTTCATCTCGCCAACTTCCTTCACCACTTTTTCCAACCCAATCCTTATTATATTATTCAAACCTAACAATCTTCAATTATTAATGTTTGGTGTGTTAAGTTTAAAATTTTAACTCACAATATTATTTTTTAAATAAAACATATATGCACGAGTTAAATTAAACAAATAAAATTCAAATTACATCCATAACAAACAATCGTATAATTTTTTAAAATTAGGACATTATATTGGCACATTAAACAACTCAACGGTCCTCATCATATCAAGATCCAAATCATGGACAACTAGGGGAGATTTTGTTTAGAGCTGAATGGAGTTGAATCTGAATGGTTGAATCGGTCAATGCGTTTGTTTTGGTCTGAATGACTGAATCGGTAAGATGGACGAGGTGAATGGCTAAGTCAGATTTTTTTAGTTGAATGGCTGAATGAGCAGCTGAATGAAGTAATTTTTTTTAAAAAAATTTAAAAATTAAAAAAAAATATTAACTATTATATTAAGTAATATTAAATAAATTTACAACAATTTTAAATTTTTTAGAGGGATAAAATAATAAAAATGTTTCAAACATGTCAATTATCAAACAATTTTTTTTCATTCAGATTCAGATTCAACTCATTCAGATTCATATTTAACTCATTCAAATTCAAATTTATTCAATTTTTATTAAACACCACCTAAGACATCCATAATTTCTATACTCATATTTTAGCGGTAGGTGGTAGGCGGTGATGCCTTCCAAACTAATTTAATTGCAAAAAAAAGTAGGCAAATTACGACTTGTCCGGCTATTTTATATATATAGTGTAATCGGGTAGAATTTTATTTATTAACGATTGTTTATATTAAAAATAATATTATATAATTAAATAAAGTAAACGATATAAAAATTATTTATATAAAAATATCATTTATAACAGATGAAAATAGTAAGTATATATAATTTTACTAATGTAAAACATACTTTACAATATTTTTTTTTATAACTTTTCTTGTTAAAAGGATATTCAAAAAATAAGAGTAATCGAATGATATGGTGAAAAAGAAAAAAAATACTATAATAGACTTTAGGTATTCTTTCTATTTTATGTATATGCATTGTATTTATGTAAAGAACTAAAGAGTGATTATTAATAAGCAAGTACATATATGTACGTACCTACAAATACTATTTTATTTACATATGAGTTATCTCAAATACTATTCGAATTAACTCATAATTATAGTCGGCCTATTATACTCCTATTATAATAAGGTATTGATTTTCCTTCTTAAAATATTATCTCAAACCCACTCTCACCGAACCAAGACCCAGAAACTCCCACACAAACAAGCCATCGCCACCCTCTCTCCCTCTCTTCTGGGTTATATATACAAACTCTTACAGGTGAATACCCTTCAGCGGGCGGGCGCTAAATAAATAAATGAAGATCAACGTGAGAGAATCGACGATGGTGGCGCCGGCGGAGGAGACGCCGCGCCGGAGCCTGTGGAATGCTAACGTGGACCTTGTGGTACCCAACTTTCATACACCAAGCGCATACTTTTATCGGCCAATTTCTTTGATCCGAAAGTACTCAAGGATGCACTGGGCCGAGCCTTGGTGCCGTTCTATCCGATGGCCGGGCGGTTAAAGAGGGACGAAGACGGCCGCGTTGAGATCGACTGTAACGGAGAAGGCGTACTTTTCGTGGAGGCGGAGTCGGATGGAGTTGTTGATGATTTCGGGGACTTCGCCCCCACGTTGGAGCTCCGGAAACTCATTCCGGCTGTTGATTATTCTCTAGGAAAATCATCTTATTCCCTGTTAGTCTTGCAGGTGACTTAATTTCTACTTGGTTTTTATTTATTGGTAATACACTAATACTGCTTAATTCTGCTACTACATCTGCATGCCTTCATAATAATAATGTGTAACCAGTAACATAACATTTAACAGTGCTATTAATAGATTGTAGAAGAAATGATGATTATTATTTTTATTAAGTATATTTTTAAAATAATGCTTTGTACTATCAATTACTCCATCATAAAGTTTGTGGTCTGACCCACCCATACTTTCTTTAACTTATCACTATTCGGTTAGGACAAAAATAGAGCTTGGTTGGTGAATCAGAATTTTAAATTAAATTATACAAACCATTGGATATAGTTGCTTTCTAATTTTATCTATTTATAGTTTTATCCCTATTATTTTTTTTTCTTGTTGGAACATCTCTCTCCCTAGAATTAATTTTATACGGGTATTTGATCCTACAAGCATAATGATTTACCAATAACGTTATTGAGGGTTCAAGTCAGCATTTTTGATGACCTAGTTTCTTATTTATATTATTTCTTATTACTAACTCAATAGGCTTACTTTATCACAAACACAAAAGTTTATTTATATTTCCTATTAATTTTAACCAACTTCTATTAGACTTAATTAGACTTTATATGTTACACTTGGAGCCTTTCGGTAACGGCTTATTTTAAATTGACTTAAAGTTATAATATAAGTTGAGTTATAGATTCTGTTAAGTTGTGATTTATAAGTAAAAACGTTCGGCATCAATTTGTCTCATAAGTCAAAAATTAAGTTCAAACAAATTATGAATGTGTTCGACTCATAATGACTTATAAGTTAAAATCAAGTGTAAAGATTACTAAAAAAGACATTAATATAAAGAGGGCCAAAATAGAAGAGAGGCAAAATAGACATTATATTTGATCAAACCAACTTATTTTAGTAATTTTAAAATAAGTTAGAAATAATTGCTTATTTTTTTTTGACTTAAAAATCAATTTAAAAGTAGAAAAATAAGTCATTGCCAAACAGAAACAGAAGAATAATGGCGAATGACTTATAAGTCACTGCCGAACATACTCTTAATTAAACTAATCAATTAGTCTAATTTTATATTTACAATTATTATTATCTCATAACATACTCTTACATATATATATATATATATATATATATATATATATATATATATATATATATATACACACAGAAAGGATCAAGAGTAAAATTCTTAAGTAGTAGAACTCCCTTAAATAATAGAATTGTATCAAAACGACGTAGTTTTGATAAGACGCGGTGGCATTTTTGTAAATACCATGCCACCACGTATTTACAAAAATGCCACCGCGTCTTATCAAAACTACGTCGTTTTGATACAATTCTATTATTTAAGGGAGTTCTACTACTTAAGAGTTCTACTCTTGATCCTCTCCCTATATATATATATATATGCCCCATGGAGCAGACGTGGATGTAATGTTTGGCTCTTGCTTTGTTTGCTTTCACCATTTGATTAAATATATTGTTATTTTAAATTTATTTGATTTGAGTAATTAGCTAAGCTGTTGAGCCTACTCAATATGAGGGGCTTACTACCAAGTAGTATTTCTTAATTTTGTTCTGATATATATCATGTGCAGATTACTTACTTCAAATGTGGTGGAGTCTCACTAGGTGTTGGTATGCAACATCATGTTGCAGATGGAGCTTCGGGCCTCCACTTCATAAACACATGGTCTGATATAGCTCGTGGTCTTGACCTCACCATCCCCATCCAGCCTTTCATAGACCGCACCCTCCTCCGAGCCCGTGACCCTCCCCAACCGGTATTCCACCACATTGAATACCAGCCCCCTCCTTGCATGAAATCCACTCTTGAAACCACCACCATCCCTGAAACAGCCGTCTCTATTTTCAAATTGACACAGGACCAGCTCCAGGCCCTCAAAGCCAAGTCCAAAGAAGACGGCAACACAGTTGCTTATAGCTCCTATGAAATGCTGGCAGGACATGTATGGCGGTCCGTGTGTAAAGCCCGTGGGCTTCCTGATGATCAAGAAAGCAAATTATACATTGCAACGGACGGCCGGTCCAGGCTCATTCCCCCACTCCCACCGGGCTACTTTGGCAATGTGATTTTCACTGCCACGCCTATAGCAGTAGCAGGTGATCTCCAATCAAAACCGGTATGGTATGGTGCCAGTAAAATTCACGATGCATTATCCCGAATGGACAATGATTATCTAAGGTCTGCTCTCGATTACTTGGAATTGGAACCTGATCTTAAAGCCCTTGTTCGTGGGGCGCATACATTTAGGTGCCCGAATCTTGGAATCACCAGTTGGGTTAGACTGCCTATCCATGACGCGGACTTTGGTTGGGGAAGGCCTATATTTATGGGACCTGGTGGAATTGCATATGAAGGGCTAAGTTTTGTGTTACCAAGTCCTTGTAATGATGGGAGTTTGTCGGTGGCCATTTCTTTGCAAGCGGAACACATGAAACTCTTTAGCAAGTTCTTGTACGACATTTGACGAAACGGACTGCTCACCAAACTCATTTTATGCTGCTGCATGTAATAGTGCTGATGGAGTCTTATTTTCTTCTATTTTTCCTTATGGCAAATTTTTTTCCTGAGGTTTTTTGGACATCTTGTATTACGTACTAATAATATCGTGTTGTTAAATGCAATGAAAATTGATGGAGCTTAAATAAGAATGTACTTGCCTTTACTGATATTTTCACATGACTATAGCATTAGCGATGTCATTTTCATGTGAAAATATTAAAAAAAGTTATGTGAAGTAAAAATATAATTAAAATGTCATTCAATCTTTTGTAAAACTCACAAACATCCCATCCTATACCTCCAAACTCATAAACGCGTAGGGCATTTGTATTTTGTAGTAGTGCACTTGTAGGGCATTTGTATTTTGTAGTAGTGCACTTGTGTTTTTGGGTTTGCCAAAGAAAGTGATGCAATTTTGAGTAGCAGCAGAGAAGTAAGTATTGAGACTGATGGAAAGCAGAAAAATAAGGGCAGGCGCTTCAGAGAAGCGGAACAAATGGTTGAGATATTACATGATCCATGAACACAACAAAGTCAAAAACAATGACGGGTGAATAACAAAGGAGTAATCAAAAACATAAAACAATGAACAAACTAAAGCAGATGTAGACCGACAAGTAGAAAGATTTTAGAAGTTGAAGTAGGGGCAGTGCGTTGCTTTTAGCGGGTTTTGGCTCACGAACAACATTGTTACCGCCACCACCAGCTCCCCTCTTTCCCTGCGACTTTTTGGAATTGACGATTTCATACTTTAGTACTGCATATGCTGTTCTACCATCGTCTTCATTTGAACGGATTACTGTGGCTCCGGTTGCTGCAGAGTTCGGATACGTACGTGAACAAGTATAAGATTTCTCAATATAATTGTTTACAAATTAAGATGAAACTCAATCATACCATTAACTTGGTGTTCATCCAGTAAGTCGTCGACAAGTCTTTCTGTGGATGATGGGAGTTTATTTTGAATAGGCAGGCTTGATATGATGATCAGAACTGGAGCACATAAGATGATGATGAATAAGCATGCAATAAAATTGATCTTCATCGTTACTAATTAGTTAGGGAGGAGGAGGTAGACTCAAACTGTTATTTAAGGTATGGATTTGGTTCCTCTTGTTTATAACTTTTATGAGAATTGAATCCATGAGCCAAGCTACTCATCTGAAAGATGCTTGCTGCACAAACACAAAATATACCACTTTTATCATATGCACGTGTAACACTTTCAATTCTCAAAACAATGGAATAAAGTCCAACTCCATATTAATTAACTATGTTTTGGTTCTCTGTTCATTTGGAAAATTGGCATGAGAGAGAGAGAGAGAGAGAGAGAGAGAGAGAATAATCTCTGCCTCCAAATATCTGAAAAAGAAAGAGATGACCAAATCTGGTTAAAGGGATAAAGGTCTAACGTCATCGACTGCAAAAAAAAAAAAAATAAATTCTATTTTAGTGCTGTGCTCATCTTTCTTCTGGAAATTGGAATAGGATGCTCATCGCATTAACTGGAATCAGCATACTAGCCCAATAAATGGTCTTGAGTATTTTAGGCTAATAATTAGTTCAGCTATGTTCTATGTGTAAATGGACCAAAAGCATAAACACACCGAGCATATAAAGATGGTTTTCTTTTCTAATGTTTTCCATAAACAATCAGTCGATCAAAAAAGTACTCAAATACTTTGTAGCTTTGAGATTTTGTGCACAAAACATGTAAAAAGAACAAATATCTTTCCACATTTCATAGCGCTTTTTCTTCCACAAATACAAAACCAAACATGTACTCTGGGAATTTTGAACTGAAAATAGATTTAAAAAATAGAAAATGAAAAGAAAAGAAAACCCAAAAATGCTAACCACTAAACCAAATAGGCCATGAAGTTTCCGATGCCTTGCCTGACCACATCCTTCTTCGCCAAGCCACAAAATAAGAAAAGTACTCAATAAGCGGCAAAAGTAAAGTTTAAAATATTAGTTGCAAAACCTCCCTAGACTACATGCCTCTTGCTTGGATTCAGGATTTAGATCGTCTCTCCAGTTCAAGGTCATACGCTACAAGCTCAAATAACTGCTTAGCTTGTAAAAGTAATTCAAGGTTAACATAAACACCTTATGCTTGACTTGATTCAAGTTTTGTTGGTTTGTTCAATGATTCTTAATTATAGTAGATTGATTATACTGTTCTTGCTTTGAGATCTTTGCTGAATTTAGTGCGGACGTGTTAATGATAACATGAGAAGATTTTACAACTCTTTTTTACTAATTACAAAGATTTTTTATTTGCAAATGGTTGCTGTTCTCAAACTCTTGGGTGTTTAGTGGACAATGGCCACCTCAAACACCGAATTTATCTTAGTGTGCTGACGATTGAGCATCAGCTTGTCGCCAAAGTGCCATAGGCACTTGCTCATTTGATTAGAGTTTGTGATCTTAATTCTCAACATCTCAGATGGTAGCACAAAGGAATCGTGTGCTTTGTGTGAAGTAGCTACTGTCTAAAGCAGTACCACACTCGAGATATGTGACCAATATTAAATGCAGTTACTTCAAGTATGGATACTTCATTTAATCCACTATTTCTACTCTGTTAGATAGTGATGTCAATCCTGGAAGTCACTTACTATTGAAGATCTTGACAACCATATAAAATGGGAGTATGTGTAACACCTTTTGGTGACATCTAGCTATGTGTTGACATTTTTCAGTGCAGCATTGGGTTTGTTCTGATCTTTTTCCCTAGAGATGCAAATAAGCCCATTATATGTGTGAAGCACAAAAGAGGCTTGTGTTATAAAAAATGAATGCTAAACCCATCATTTCTTTGTTTGACCAAGTTTCACTACTTCCTCAACCTTCAAATGTGAGGCACATACCCAAACAGAAAATGTTAACTTCCAAATTATGGTGTGATAATACTTTAATTTAGCTTGAAGAGGTAAAAGGAAAACAATTTATTAATGTGTTTTATGTAAATAATTGCACGGCATGATGATTGTGAAGTAGGTTTCTGGGGGAAAAGAACAAAGTTGCATTTGATCAATATGGTAATGTGCTATTAATTGTCACTGTGCTCAAGTTATTATTATTTCTAATCGTTAGTATAATATTATCATAGAAATCATTACGATGTCTTAGTTGTATTTGCATAGATATATCTTGAGCACCATATATAGTTGACAATGGTCACTATCATGGAGCACCATCTCCCACTCACTTCTCCACATATTACTCTACAAGCTAAAGTATGGAAGTTGTAGTCCTTTTCTAGATGAAAGTATCCACACGATCGTTCTTGCTAACCACTGTTTTGTGGTACCATTCGCACCTCCAAAGTCTGATTATGTTCTTTGTAAGCATAGAAAGATATCACACTAACTATATATGGCCTATCCGTGTTTTCATGTTTCTTATTCTATTTATTTATTTATTCTTTAAATATGTGAAGATGTGTGGTATAAAATGTCCGCTGAAGAGCTGAATCTCAGAATTTCATTAATGACAGATCACCTGGATATTGACTTAAATATTTATGTAATAGCAATTCTAGTTTATATGAGTGTATTAGTTGGACCTTAGGCTTCAGTAAAATTTGGGTCGTCATTTAAAGCATGACTAGTGTTTCAGTTTGACATGACCTGGAAACATAAAGCAGGAAATATTGGGACTTCAAATCCAAGGATCCAACTAAGTTGTAAGAATACGGTCCTTGTACTTTGTAGTAATATTTATGTCCAGTTCTCACACAATCTGAGTTTTTAATTTCCACAAGTCAACTGAAAGTAGGTTAAAATTTAATCAAAATGGGATCTTTATACATGAATATCATTTGGTGCTAGCTAGTCATCTCCTAGAGTAGAAGATGATATTCCAAGAGAGGAGGCAAATGTTCCAGTGGTGTCCCCACCTAGGTATCTCTTGAGGCGATCCAAGTCATCAGCAGCATCAAGCATTGAAGGCCTTGTAGAGGGGGAATACTGTGTACAAAGAATACCCAACTCGATCAATTCCCCTATTGCAACTTCCCACATTCTTTTTACTTCAGGGGATTGATCTCGCATAGCTCTCACCAGTGAAGAGTCTATTATTTTTTCCATCCTTCCATGGTAGTAATTCTTGACCCATTTGGGCAGGCTTAGCCCTCCAACAAACATATCATCTGTTGGTCTCTTTCTAGTCACCATCTCTAGAACTAGAACTCCAAAGCTGTAAACATCTCCCTGCGTAGATGTGTTTGATCCAAACCCATACTCTGCATCAGAAACATAAACATTTGAGAAAGTAAATTACAACTAATACTCGAGGAAAGTTGAATAGAGAAAATCGTATACAACTAAGGTCATATGCAACAGCTTGTACAATTAATATTTTAACCATTTCGAATACCACAATAAAAAAGCATGCATTTATGACTTGAATGAAGTTTACTTTCAGCCTTTGTACTAAGAAATAATTTTGAAAAATGGAAAAATGAAATTTGGCTTTTCCTTAATTCCGTGGTGTTATAGATTTCTTGTCAAGGATGTAACAATTTTTGTGGGCTTCGATGAAAGTACTTAAGCATAGTCATCTACTGAGCATAGAATGCAGCTTTAGTGATTTTATCTGTTTTTTACCCCGAGTATTGAAGATTTGAGATGCAGTAGCAAAGGAGAATTCTGTACCTGGTGCAATGTATCCTATAGTTCCAGATAACATATTTGCTGTAGAGTTCCCCATATTCTCAATGACCCCAGCATTTCCCCCTCCAACTGTCATAACCAACCTCGCGATGCCAAAATCAGAGACCAGAGCTGTTAAGTCATCGTTGAGAAGAACATTGCTTGGCTTTAGATCACAGTGGATTACTCTAACCGGAGAATGGTGATGGAGGTAAGCCATCCCCTCAGCGATATCACTGCAAATATTGACCATCTGAATAAGGTTCAAGTCTGAAGAATTAGAACACAGACCTGTGGCATGATGTGGGTAGAGACGGCTGTCCAAGCTCCCATTTGCCATATAAGGAAGAACAAGGGCCTTGAAATCAGGTAAACTACAAGCTGTTATTATTCTTATGAGGTTCCTGTGCCTAATTCTCTTAAGAACTTGGCATTCTCGGGTAAAACTTTTTGTCGAATTGCTAGTTTGTAATTGTAGCACTTTGACTGCTATGGGTGTCCCATCTGGAAGAACTCCCTTATAGACACGCCCGTAGCTGCCCGACCCAATTAGTCTCTGCTCATCAAATCCTCCGGTAGCCTCTGAGAGTTGTTTGAATGGTATTCTTGGGAAATTGGGTATCAACTCTGGTTCTGACTTTCTTTCTGTCTCAGACTTGGCTGGAAAAATCACTTCTTTCATGCGCTTGTATCCGACCAGACAACATACTGTCAAGAAGAACGCTGATACAGATATGGTAATACAGAAACAGAATATAATCAAGAACACACGTGAACGAAAATAACGTCGTTTCCGATGGCAAATGGGAATTCCTGGTACTGACCCGCAGATATGTTGGTTGCCAAGAAAAGATAGGTACGTGGCATAGTCAAAGATGCCACCAGAGGGAAGCATTCCAGCAAAGTGGTTGTGTGAAAGATTAAGAAAGGTGAGGGTTTGGATTTTACTTAGGCTTGATGGGATCGCTCCAGATAAGTTGTTTGTGGAAACGTCAAAAGCTTCAAGGTTCTTAAGATCACCCAAGGATTCTGGAAGCTGCCCAATAAGGGAATTGTTTGATAAATTTATCAACCTCAAGGCAATGCAACTGGATATCTGAACGAATATACTTCCAGTAAGGTTATTTGATGAAAGATCTATCTCTTGTACGCTTGCAAACTTACTGAGTTCAATTGGCAGAGGTCCTTGAAGTTGATTATGAGAAAGATTCAGGAATATCTTGATCTCTCGCATACCTGATATTTCTGGAGGAATGTTTCCTGTTAACCTGTTATAGGACAAGTCTAGCTTATACAGATCTGTGCATTGCCCTAATGTCGGAGGTATTTCTCCTGAAAGGAGGTTATTGTTAAGGAACAGATATTTTATCCGTTCTAACTTGCCTAAACTTTCAGGAATCGCACCGGAAAATTTGTTATTCGACAGATCAAGCAGACCAAGGGGATGAAATTGTCCTAATGCTGCTGGAATCTCACCAGTGAAGCGGTTGTGTGATAAGAAAAGCTGTTGCAAGTTGGGTACCTGGCTTATTTCTGGTGAGAGAGTTCCATTCAGAAGATTGGATGTCAAATTGAGCAGTAAAAGACCAGAAAGATTTCCCAACACTGGAGGAATTGATCCGAATATCTGGTTTTCTTCTAGCAATATATTTTCTAACTTGACACTTAGCCGTCCAATGGAATTAGGCAACGATCCTCCCAGACCTATACCAGCCAGTTCAAGCTCCTCTAAAATAGTGCAGTTTGCAAGTGCAGTAAAGAAGGGGTCGAGATTAGTGTTGCGATCATGACTAATCATATCATTGTATGATAAATGAAGAAAGCTCATTTGAGGTAGCCCTGCTATTAGCTGAGCAGGCAATTCACCAGAAAGAAGATTGTACTCCACGTCCAAATTATACAATTGAGAAGCATTGGTTAAAGAGACGGGTATTTCTCCCGTAAATTGATTATTATACAAATTGAGGTTCCATAGATTTCGGCAATTACCAATATCTGGTGGAATATTTCCAGAAAGTAAGTTTTGGGAGAGGTCTACATTTTGCAATGAAGTGCAGTTGGAGAAGAAGGAAGGTGGAAGCATACCGTCCAAGCTGTTTTCGGTAAGAGTGAGTAGAGAAAGGTCGGAGAAAGAAGAGAAGGAATCGGGTATTGGGCCGTGCAAGTTGTTTCCGTCCAGCTGGAGAGTTTGAAGGTGGCGGAGGGAGGAGAATTCTGGGGGAATGATCCCAGACAAATGGTTGTGATAAAGAACTAGAACCTGAAGCCTGGTGAGATTAGAAATGAATGGTGACAGCAGACCCACGAGTTGAGTGCCGAGAAGGATGAGTTGGGAAACGCGGTGATGCTTTTTGTTGCATTTGACTCCCGTAAAGTTGCACACGTGGGTTGTCTCATTCCAGTTTGCAAGTGTGGAATTTGGGTCTAATGATATAGTCCTTTTGAATGCCACAAGTGCAGCTCTATCATTTTCCAAAGAATGGTGGTTGTGATCTCCGAATACCTGCCCCCCTGCAGCAGCTATTATCAGAACCAAATGTTGGAGCAAGAAAAGGTACTGGTTTCTCTTAAAAACCATGTTGGGAAAATTGATAGCTTTCTTCCCCTTCATCGTGCTACAAATTAAATACTATATTTTATTAATAAAAACGATTCTAGCTCTCTCTTTTCTTCTCTTTTCTCCTCTTTTCTCTTGTGCGTGTGTGTTCGGTTTGTTGTAAATGGAATGGAGGTCGAAAGAAGTCTGCCCGTCTTTAAATATACTATATGATTAGTTTTCACGAGGACAGAACAGAGTATTGGATGGATATTCAAACAAAATGATTGCTTGTTTGAAAAAAGAGAATGGAAACTGGAAATATATATAGTACTAGTAGGTTATTGATGCAAAAGTACCTTTATGCAATTCGTTTCTTAATCACCAAACTTAAATTTGTTAAACAATTATTAGTGGGTATTTCTTTTGTTCAGAATTATATTTGTAGTGGATTTCCCCCCAAATTTCAAGTTTCTTATATATTTATTTAAATACTATAATTTTATCCAATTACCCGTTTACATCAATTGGATACTTTTGATCGTCAATAATTAAATATATATACAGCAAAAATACTTGGAGAGTAATTTCTTCCAAGAGTAGTTTCATATCTTTTTTGGGTCATTAGAAAATTTCAAAACTTAATATTATAATTTGATAAATTAGATACCAATGAGTTATAATTTGATAAATTAAAAATTGTTTTACAATTTAACTTTTTGTGTATTCATGTGTTGTACATATTACATAGCATTATTTGTTTAAGCCAATAGCTATGGTTACGTTCTCCTTAGGTCATTTGAAAAAGAGGCAATATAGTTAGTTAGATGAACCATGCATGAGGTTGGGGTTCGAGCTTTGGTATGTAAGGCAGGGAGGGTGGGTGTGTGAGTGTATTCAACTTGGTACAAAAAAAGAAATATATAAAAAATTAATATTAAAAAGGACAAAATAGTAATATATCTGAATTGTAAGGGTAAAAAAGAGAGGAAAAAACGTGACGTTCTAAAAAAAGACGAGATTATGACGGACGGACGGACATGCATGGCAAACTGTGTGAGTAGAGAAGAATGGCATAGGCAAGTGGGTGACAAATTCTACAAGATTAGTTTGAATGAGCGCATGGAGAATTTATTTGAGCAGCAGCAGCAGCAGCAGCAGCAAAGTAAACAAAAAAGAGTTTTGGGAAAACCAATAATGGTGTAAGCTTTAGGTCCCGAAGCCGAAGCCGAAGCCGAAGCCAATAAAATTTCCTTGCAAAAAATGGTGTATGCTTTTAGATAATCCCAAGTCATCACCAATAAAATTTTATTGGTGTTTACTTTTGGTTCCCGGCCCGGAATAGAATAGACAACTCAAAGTCATCATCAATAGAACTTCTTGCTCCGCTCCGACTTCCGAGGTAAACCAAATTTATTTTTTCCTTCTTCATACTCCCCCATCCAACCACATCTTACTTGGCATCAACAACACTACATATTTATGCATTAGCAACAAAACTAAATTAAATGCCCACATCAGTTTTGACACAAAACATACCAGACACAAACCTATACACAGTCAGCACTTGAAAATAGCCACAAGAACAAACTAAACTTGTCACAGCAAAAGCAGAGCATGCCACCATGTACCAAATCCACCACAGTGATCAACTATAAACTATTGGTAGGGTCTCAAATGGCATTTAATATTTAAATGATACTACTTTATAGCATAGCCAATTACAAGAGATTTACATAGCCAATGTAAATTGAAACACTTTCACCAATAATTTGAGACCCCTAGCATTACCCATAAATTTTAAGGGTAAAAAATATTTGAAACAGCAAACAATACACAATTTCCCTCCAACACCAAAAAAAAAAACTATAACTCGCACGTCGAAAAAGTGACAAATTATTTCTTTTCTTTTTTGCAACTAAAAAACTCAAGAATGATTCGAGTCATTTTCCTAATAAGATGGCTGAAAAGTTCTAATTTATTGTTCGAATTATAGAGTTACATATTGGGGAGTGTGTAATAATTTGAAGCTTTTACATGCAAAATTAATAGCGTCTTACAACAACTGTGTTTTTCCAACACAAATAATTGAAAACCAGACTTGTATATTAAAATCACCATGTTATATGTACAATCCTCATTTCTTTTGCCTAATGAAGTCTTTCATGCCCTAGCCCCATCCACAATTAGAATTAATAAGAGCCTGAACCACAAAAAAATAAAATATACAAGTAAAAGTGGCCAACAAAAAATGATTGGATTTCTTGCAAGCAAAAAGATAATAAGAACAATAAAATAGGCAAGATAAAATCAGCTGACCTTGCTACTTTGCCAGGATAGAAAGTACTCCGTTTTACTTTTTATAATAAAGGAATTTATAGTACTCTCCACTGAATCCTGTTTTACAGGTAGACTTACTATACAGCAAAGTAAACTTGGGAAAAAATCACAAGGTTCTAAGATGAACTGTTGCATAGATTCATCTCTGGAAACATGTAGGCCCCAACTTATGGCACACCCTGTGTATCAGAATGTAAATCATTTTAATGAAAGGAGTAATGTAGCGATAAAAACTAAAAGTAGGCCAAAATGGAGAACATAACACGTCGTGGGTATGGTTAATATAAGGTAAAGTGAATGTGTTTTCATAGCAGGCTTGTAAACAGGGAAGACAGTATATATATAACAAAATTAGAAATCAAGAATAACAAAAGTTAATAAGGTTGAGGCAGAAAAAACAAAACAAAACTAGTGTACAAGTATGCTTAAACATAATTGCAAGTTTGCAACCCAACAGGAAGCAACAAATATGATTCACCAAGTTAGACTTTCATACTTGTGAAGAATTCAGGTCAACTTCAAAGTACAATAAAATAAGTGCTGAAACATTTGTTCTTTCAGAATACCTCATGCTGAACTCTTGAAATGGGTCAAATGACAACAAAGGTAACAGGTGCTCCTGCCAATGACCAGTAAATAAATCATACAATGACATTAATCCAACTGAACAAATAAAGTCCACCTGCAAACTAATTCTTTTGAACATAACGATGCTTAAAACCATAATCTAGTACTAACGTTTGTCTTTAGGGTCTTTACCTGTAAGCTATAAATTTTTTTATCACCGCACTACAGTAGTTGCAAGGAAAATGGCTCCTTTGCAGACCAAAGTGCAGTTGCATCAACATAAAAACTCAGTCTTTCAGAGATTTAGTGTTGAAGAATGACAATACTTCCCATTCCAGAAAAGTGGGCACTTCTATTCTACCTCTTGAGTAAATTGGTCCGCTGTAGGAATATAAACAAGAAAATAAAATAACTTTGAAGAGCACTAAACAGTGACAACTACGAAATTTGAACAACTTGTTCACTTGCAAATATATTTTCAAAAAGTAAATACAGTTTCCCCCGCTGAAGTTGGGAAGGAAATGTATATCACCTCAAGAAGCCTTTAGTATGATGATTCAAAGATCATATTTTCTCCTTTGCTTCTTGCCCACCAATTAATTAAAGCCTTGGGAAGGTACAGGAATATTAGAGAAAAGGATAAGTGGATAAAGTAATTGGATATGATATCATTTAGCAGCAGTTTTTGTTTGATTTAAACTGATGAAACCTTGTAAATTATAAAACACCTAAAATACAAATACAAAGGGTGCATGGAATTTTTTTCAATAAGTTAACAATCGAATTGATCTCATGGTGATAAGCAAAACAACACAGATCTCATGCCATGAAACTTCTAGTCCTTAGAAACAAACCTTACACTTTTATTGCAGTAGCAATCTACAGTCTGTTTTACTGAACAATTCAATTAAAATCCTCTGCTGCAAATCTCATCACCCGAACTATCAACTACTTAATGATAAAAATGGTAGACCTAGATAGCTAAAAAAAGGACTTGACGTTTGAATTGCTAATGAAAAGTGGACAAAGTTCAAGATTACCTAATGAGAGAAGCTTTTACCATATAGCTATCTAGATATTTTGTGAACTTTCTGGGAGAGACAAGTACTTAACCACATAGCATCATCTAAACCACAACTCAAAAGTTTCTGAACAAAAATAGAATGATACTCATAATTATTTCAAAAAATTTGCTCAATACGAAATTGGATATATATTTAGAATTTAATGGTGCAGGAGGTACAAAATGCTTAGTCAGAAAAGGTTAAGACTACATTTGAAAAAAAAACAAACTAAAACTAGCAAGCTGTGCAGAAATATCAAGTTTGTTTCAGGAAATCCAAGAAAAAAAACGAGGAATTACCATATTTGTGCCAGAGGTTGTTTGAAATGCCTTACTTCCTTTTATTTGCAGCACAATAACAATTAGATAAATGTCATAATTTCTATATATATAGATATATATGTATAAATCAATAGAATTCCAATAACCACTAGATTCAAGAAACAAATCAATCATTAATTGTCATTTTGTTTGTGATAATATTTATACCGAGTATGGTCGTATAAATGATCACTACAATACACATATAAGCCTCTACTCTGACTCGTGTCTCGCCACACACATTGCTAGACACCAGCAGGAATGGTGAAAGCAACGGGTACTGTTGTCTTGCATTAACTGGAACCTGTATTGACGTATTAATTATGTGATTGAATTCAGACTTGCTGCTCGAGCTTGCTGCATCCCCATTTTCTTGGACCTCTAATGTTTCTTCTTTAGCAAAACAAGTAACCTCTTCACCATTCATCTCTTCTTCTGACCAATAAGAAACAAAGCTGCAATCATCTGAGAAAGAGGAACAATTGACCTCATCATCATCATCTTCAGACAACAACAATAAAGAACTGACCGTGTTTACATCTGAAACCTCCTCAAACTCTTCACCCTCATCATCATCAACCAAACCCTCCAAAAATGGCTGATCCAAGAGCATTTCCGCTGTCAATCGAAACATAGGCTTCCTCACAAAACAACCCTTTAGAAAATTCCTTGCCTCAATTGATATCTCATTTGGAATTTTAGGTAATTCATGCCCTTCAGCAATCCGTCGTAGAAGCTCCTCAGCATCGCAATCTTCTGTTCCATCCCACGGACGCTTCCCTGTTAGCATCTCTAGCACAATACAACCAAGCGCCCAAATATCAGAAGGAAACTCTTGAATACTATCAGTCACTGCTTCAGGGGACAAATACATAGGAGTCCCCCTGCAATAAGGATCCAACTTCCTCTTCTTACTCTGCATACACCTCTTAGCCAACCCTAAATCACCAACCTTTGCCCTAAATTCAGCACTACCACTTCTAGTATTACGCATAAGCAATATATTTTCAGGCTTCAAATCACAGTGAACGTAACCATACTCATGAATATGTGAAATCCCCAGAAGCATTGACCTCGAATAACGCCTCACATCAGATTCAGTCAATCCCTTGCCTCCTGATTTCTTGATCACATCAGCTAGGGTTCCCCCAGAACCATACTCCAACAACAAATTATACATCATCTCCCCATTCTCCCCAATTGTAGTCTCTTCACCAAAACATCGAATTACATGATCGCACCTTCCAATAATACTCAGAACCTCTCTCTCCTTCTGAATTGACCCGGAAACAGAAACCTCAGCCGATTTCACAGCCATAACAGATGGAAAACACCTGAATTTCGATTTGGGCTTCTTCAAAGTAGCCAGAAAAACAGACCCGAAACTTCCTTTGCCTATCATTCCACTCTGAACCATGCCACTCCATCTCCATACTTATTCATGGTACACCTCTGCTCAACTTTATGTTGAATTAACTCCTCCTCCTCCTCTTGCTTTTCCTCCATTGTTCCTTCAGAAAATCCCAGGCTTCCTCTTCCTACCAGGACCAATATATATGTGTTACGAAGTATCAAATGCTTCTTAAAATTAGGGTTTATACACTGCAGAGCATATATATAAAGAGAAGTGCGGATAAAGAAATCCTGATAAAATAATATAGGAATAGGGTTTTGGAGGAAAATTTATAAGTTGCAACAAAAAGAAGATTGAGGCCCAAGTAAATTTAGGGTTTAGATGAGAAATGAAGGAGGGTTGGGAAGTTTCTGATTTTAATACAAGTATTTAGATTTGTTATTGTTCGTAAATAAAGAGCCGCGTTTCTTTTTTGGGAAGGGTTCGAAGTTTCTAATTTTAACGGAATAACGGTCGTGTGTCTAAAAAAGCACGGGCCATTTTTAATGTTTGATAAACTCGAGTCATATACTTGCACCAAGTTCGACCTTTTATGGCTTCTGTCTACTCCACCACTTACCATTTTTAATTGCTTTCTTCATGAAAATTGTGATAAGAAATCCAGCATAATTAATCCACATTTATGGTATGCATGCATTATTTTAATGGGAAAATGGATTAATTGAAACATGGA
>CM029012.1:294515172-294536716 GCA_016801055.1 Panax notoginseng | reverse complement strand
CAACGGTCCTGATCATGCCATAAAATAATTTATATTTGCACTACGGCTAAAGAGAATCCATAGCCATAATCATACCAAAAACTGTCCATCAATGCACTACGGGCCAATGAGGAATTTTTCCACATCATTTGTAACATTACGGTTATGATTATAACCGAATAATTCCTGGTCATAATCATACAAGTCCCATCTATGCACTACAAGCCACTGATGACTTTAAACATAATATAAGCATGAGGGATGATGACAATGATATAAGAATTCAATAAAACAAGTTCAAGAAATAATTTGTCCAGAACTAATAACGTCCAAATTGTCAACATGATACTTTTGTGTAGAGTAAAAATTCAAGAATTCTCAGAAGAATATTTTTCATGAAAAGATACTGATGAAGCGCAAATATCAAGGATATTCTACTAATTTCATAGAGTATAGAAGTCAAAACTTTAACCAACTGAGTATAATAAAGAATGGAATAACAAAAGAAATCACCATGCATGCGGTACATCGCATAGACAGGTCCCAACAGAATAATAATAACGGAACCAGGTTAGGTGAAATTCACACCGACATGATGTTCCAACAGAAAATAATAAAGACGGAACCAGGTCCGGCGTTAAAACGCACAGACAGGAATATCCGACAGAATAATAAATAATGGAACCAGGTCCGGCGTAAAAACGCACAGACAGGATATTCCAATAGAATAATAATAAAGACGGAACCAGGTCCGGTGTAAAACACACACAGACAGGATGTTCCAACAAAATAATAATAAAGGCGGAACCAGGTCCGATGTAAAAACACACAGACAGGATGTTCCAACAGAATAATAGAAGAAATGTCACCAAGTATAGGGTAGACCGCGTATACAGGTTATTCAACATAGAAGAATAATAAATAATAGAATAACAGAAGTTCTCTTCATGATACAAAAGAAATAATACCCCTTACCGTTTTAAAGAAGAACTAAAATAAAGAAGTAGTTAAGTAGTAGAATACTTTTCTTCTTTCTCTCTATAGTTTTTCTCTATAGTTTCTCTCTCTAGAGTTCAGTGAATTCGTAAGAAAATAATGAAGGAATGAGCTTCTATTTATAGGAAAATGGAATATACTAGTAACTAATCCATGAACGGTCCAGATGATTTACTTTAATCTAACGGTCCATATTTAAAGAAAAATCTTTTAAATTAAATAATAAATATTCTATTTATAAAATAACTTTAATAAAGTATTCTATTTTATATAAAAAGATGTTTCTATTTATTACGTTAATAATACGAATAAAACAAAACTTCATTATCGCTAAATAATTCATGTTATTAATTGACAATAATTGAATCAAACTGAGTGACTAATCACGTAAGCCTCAATAATCAATACCGTATGCTACTATGCAACCACACGTATTACTGTACTTTTACTACCGAGTAGTTCAACAGTAATCAACGGTAAAAACTTCGGCCGTTATTTTCAATAAAATATTTTTGTCATTTTCAATCCGACAATAATTCCGTTGTGGGGTCCACCAATAATTGTGCCGTCGTACGAATATTCTCCGACAAAAATAATATTCCCCGACAATCGAATATAATACAACAACTTGCATACTTTGCAAAATTTATAAATACTACTACCACAACTATAACATTATCTCAAATTCACACCATAATATATTTAAAAAAATATTTCGAAAAATTAAATCTTTATTCATAAAATCTGGGGTTCACAATCTCCCCTCCTTATGAAATTTTGCCCTCAAAATTTTTGTACGTACCTGGTATGCCGAACAGATGAGGACACTTCGTCAGATTCTAACTCTTGAGGTATAACCTTTGAGTGTTGAATACATTCCAGGATTTAACAGGTACATCTTCATACATTAAATTATCCGCTATCTCGTCCGGTTCTAAATCAATAATGTGGTTCGGTCGTCCACATATTTACGTAACATCAATACGTTAAAAAATATTATGAACACGCGACATACTTGGCGGTAAAACGAGTCTATAAGCCACAGTTCCTACTTGATCGAGAATTTCAAATGGGCCAATTAAATCAAAGGTTGAGATTTCCTCTCTTCATCGATTCTTGCTTCTAGAATAACGCCCTCTTGAACCTTCTTCTTAGTATTCATCAGCTCCGGGTCCGTAGCTTGCACGGCTTTAACTTTATCGATTAAAGTCGATTCTAATCGTATATTCGTTATCTTCACGGGGTCCCTAGAGTCTTTAACTCTATCTTCATTATTTGTAGGTTATACGAAATGGGTCTTTGTGTTAACAAACATCTCACTCGCATACGATCTTTACTCAAACGCGTCAGCTACCACGTTCGCACTTCCACGATGATATTGAATGGTACGATCGTAATCTTCAACAGCTCGAGCCAACGTCTTTGGCGCATAATACGTTCGTTTTAGTTGAAAAAAAATATTTGAGGGTTTAAGAAATGGGTTTTGTACTGGGCAATACAAAATTCGATTTCATGCTCTAGGGTAGGCTAAGAAGTCTTCAAGAATACGTCAGGAAATTTATTAGCAATAGAAATATCATTCAAACTGTGACCCTCATCCAAGACTTGGATAACACGTCACATTGATACCTATCAACTTGCCATCGTCATTCACAACGTCTCCTACGAAAAGTCTGGCTTCGGTGCATTCCACATAAGGAAATCATCAGCGAAAGGCTCGGGCTCTTTACTTATGGCTTGATATGACAATGATAACTTTAGTGGTTTGGTTACTTGAATTCGCATAATAGGTTGGTTAGGAATATGAAAGCTAACAACCTTACGAAAAGCATGATAGCAGTTAACCAATCGTTTCCAAAAATCACATCAATGCAAGTATTTTCAAAGAGATAAGATCGACAGGTAACGTGAAAGTCTTGATTTGAACAAGATTTATAAATAGTGGAGGTAACGAAGGTTTCTCCCCAACTGAGTTTAAACAGATATATCAAAGTTTAACTTCTCCGAGTTAAGTTCAAACATTGAATACAACTAGGTGAAATAAAAGAGTGAGTAGAAACCGGTATCTAACACGGTATAGACTTTCGCAAGAGTTTAATGACTAACATACCCTGATAATTTTATTCAGGTTCCTCGTCACGAAAAAAAAACGCTCTCTCTTAAACTACCGGCTTTGGCTTGTCTGGGACATCCTTTGGAATCACTATCCCAGCTGGACTTGACTTCACCTTACGATAAAATCGAGCTAGGTGACCTTATCTTCCGTAATTAAAACACGCTTTGGATTGCTGCGTACAGTTTGGACGGATGTGTCCCTCCTGTCCGCATTTGAAACATACGACCGGTGGTCGTTCTTCTTCCTTTAAAACGGGTGCTGGTACCGACGTCTTCACTTCATTGTTGAACCTTCTCTTCTTGAAATGTCTATTCTATTGTTTTGGTCATGATCACCACCGAAGTGGTTACCATTTCTGGCATGTTGATTCCTTCCATACTTATTGTCACCGCTTTGATGACTGTTATCACTGGTATTATCATTTTGCCGGTTGCACTCTTTTGGTTGCGTTGACTCGTTATCGCGCTCTACTAACTGAGCCCTATTTACAACATCTAAATACAAACACAGTTTATGAGAAATAAGATATTGACGTATCTCCGGCTTCAAACCTCTTAAAAATATCCGCGTCATTCTTTCTTCATTATCAACCAAGTGACGGTAAATATCGGGATAACTCGGCAAACTTGTCTTCTTACTGCGACACAGTCATGTTGTTTTGTTCCAACTTGATAAATTCCCACCTCCTTCATCTGACGAATGCTTTCGGGAAAGTACTTGTCATTGAACAGCTCCTAGAATTTCTCCCAAGACATCTTGAGTGCGTCAGGCTGGGTACGTTTTATAGATTCCCACCAGTAATCTGCCTCTTCACGCAACATAAAGGTGGCAAAGGGAACTTTTTGCTCCTCTGAGCATCCCAAGACATCAAATATCTTGGTGATCTGCTTTAACCACATCTCTGCCTTAAGTGGTTCTGGCTTTCCCAAAAACTCCGGTGGTCCAAGCTCCTTGAACTGCTTTGTGGTAACCAACCGTGGGTTGCCATTATTTTTACCTACATTATCAACAGGAGCCGCCTTCGCCTGATGTTGCATGAATTCTTAAAAACTCCTAAACGTACCGTCATTGTTCAATTGATCAGTGTTGTTGTTTACAGGAGGATTATCGCCATCCTGTTGCACATTGTCCTGATTATTGATCTGTGGAGACTCAACGGTCTCCTGTGCTCCATTGCTTATCTCAATATTTTCAGATGCCCTTATCAAATACTGCAACAAAACAAGGGTTAATTAACATATCACATATCATCCCTATACTCTGACCGACCAATTAAACAACAAGTAAACTTAGGTAGGTCATACTAGCAAAGAATTCTCCGTCTCTCCCCTCCTAGTTCTAGTCTCACATCTAGCCAGGGATCATATCCCTAAACTCTGATACCAACTGTGACGCCCCCAAAATAGGTATAACATCACCCATCTTGGGTCGTCAGATACATGGTACAGAATTCAAATACAACTTACTAATACAACTGTCGTGTACAATACGACAAAACATAAACTGTGAGTTTGAATACAAATATTGTCTTCTAGAGAGTATCCATACTCAAAAGGAGTCCTCATTACAATTATTATCACACTATTACATAGAATAGTGAGGACTACTAATGCTATCATCTGGTCCATCACTCCGTTTCTCGACTCGTCCCAGCTATATTCTCATTTCCTGAAGAGAACCGTGAAAGAAATGGTGAGCTCAACTAGCACAGTAAGAAATATTATGACTAAGATAATGCATAATAAACTATCATTAGTCTTCAACAATGTTAAACTGATAAAATACAATAGACATCAAGTTTAACGGCAGCGGATCAAGCAATCCATTAAAAGAGTCAAGTAGAGAATAAAATCTACTATCTTTTATGATTTAAAAGGTTTTTCATGACTTTTATCGCTAAGACAAAGCAAAAAAATAATCCACATCATCGAATCACCCCTGCACAACGGCCAAGGATATTCTTAGTATCACGACCACGAATTATTCATGCACTACAGGCTAAAGATAATTGTGTTTTCATCAACGGTCCTGATCATGCCATAAAATAATTCATCTTTGCACTACGGCTAAAGAGAATCCATAGTCATAATCATACCAAAAACTGTCCATCAATGCACTACGGGCCAATGAGGACTCTTTTTCCACTTATTTGTAACATTACGGTTATGATTATACCGAATAATCCCTGGTCATAATCATACCAAGTCCATCTATGCACTACAGGCCACAGATGACTTTAAACATAATATAAGCATGAGGATGATGACAATGATATAAGAATTCAATAAAACAAGTTCAAGAATTAATTTGTCCAGGAACCAATAACGTCCAAATTGTCAACATGATACTTTTGTGTAGAGTAAAAATTCAAGAATTCTCAAAAGAATATTTCCATGAAAAGATACTGGATGAAGCGCAAATATCAAGGAATTCTACTAATTTCATGGAGTATAGAAGTCAAAACTTTAACCAACTGAGTATAATAAAGAATGGAATAACAAAAGAAATCACCATGCATGCGGTACTTCGCATAGACATGTCCAACAATAATAATAACGGAACCAGGTCAGGTGAAATTCACACCGACAGGATGTTCCAACAAAATAATAAAGACGGAACCAGGTCCGGCGTAAAACGCACAGACAGGATATTCCGACAGAATAATAAATAATGGAACTAGGTCCGGCGTAAACGCACAGACAGGATATTCCAACAGAATAATAATAAAGACGAACCAGGTCTGGTGTAAAACATACAGACAGAATGTTCCAACAGAATAATAGAAAAATATCACCAAGTATAGGGTAGACCGCGTGTACAGGTTATTCCAACAGAATAATAAATAATGGAATAATAGAAATTCTCTTCATGAATACAAAAGAAATAGTACCCCTTACCGTTTTAAAGAAGAACTGAAATAAAGAAGTAGTTAAGTAGCAGAATACTTTTCTTCTTTCTCTCTATAGTTTTTCTCTATAGTTTCTCTCTCTAGAGTTCAGTGAATTCGTAAGAAAATAATGACGGAATGAGCTTCTATTTATAGGAAAAATGAATGCATAGTAACTAATCCATGAACGGTCCAGATTGATTTACTTTAATCTAACGGTCTATATTTAAAGAAAAATCTTTAAATAAAATATAATATATTCTATTTATAGAATAACTTTAATAAAGTATTCTGTTTTACATAAAAAGATGTTTCTGTTTTATTACGTTAATAATACGAATAAAACAAAACTTCATTATCGCTAAATAATTCATATTATTAATTGACAATATTGAATCAAACTGAGTGACTAATCGCGTAAGCCTCAATAATCAATACCGTATGCTACTATGCAACCATACGTATTACTATACTTTTATTACCGAGTAGTTTAAACAGTATTAACGTAAAACTTCCGCCGTTATTTTCATAAAATATTTTTGTCGTTTCCTCAATCCGACAATAATTCTTTGTGGTTCCACCAATAATTGTGTCGTCGTACGAATATTTCCCGACAAAAATAATATTTCCCGACCAATCGAATATAATACAACAACTTGCATACTTTACAAAATTTATAAATACTACCCACAACTATAACATTATCTCAAATTCCACACCATAATATTTAAAAAAATATTTCGAAAATTAAATCTTTATTCATAAAAATTTAGGGTTTCACACTATAGCCACCATCTTAGACCATCACCCCATTTCCTGACTAGCTCTAATTATATTCTTATTTCCTGAAGAGAACAATGAAAGAAAAGGTGAGCTCAACTAGCCCAATAAAGAATATTATGACTAAGATAATGCAGAATAAATTGTCCTTAGTCTTCAACAGTATAAAAATGATAGAATACAATAGACAACAAGTTTAACTACAGCGGAACAAGTAATATATTAGAAGAGTCAAGTAGAGTATAATGTATACTATCTTCTATGATTTAAAAGTTCATCATCAATAATTTATCTCTATAACACAGCTCAATAAATAATCCACATCACCGAATTATCCATGCACTACGTGCCAAGGATATTCATTAGTATCACATCCACGAATCATCCATACACTACGGGCCAAAGATGTTCATTATTATCACAAGTGGTCATGATTATACTGATACATAATTCATGTTATAATCATACCAATCAACAGTCCATCTATGCACTACGGGTCAAAGATGACTTTCATCACAATATAAGCATGAGGATGATGACAATGATATAAGAATTCAATTAAGTGAGATCAAGGATAAATTTTAAAAAGATTTATAATTCAATTTATCTAGAGTTTAAGAATGTCCAAATTGTCAATATGATAACTTCTTTGTGGAGTAAAATTCAAGAATAATATTAATGTATAAAAAATAATTTAGACAGAAAAGAAATTAATTTTTATCGTGAATAGTACCCTGGGTGAATAGTACCAGGGTGAATAGTACCCCATGAATAGTACTTCGTGAATAGTATCTTGTGAATAGTACCCCCGACATGAAAGATTAAAATTTAACAAGAATATTTAGAAAAATATTTCTGTGAAACGATACTAGTTGAAGTGCAAATTTAAAGGATATTCTACAAATTTTAAGGAGTATAAAAGTAATATTTACCAAAATAAGTGTAGAATTAGGAATATTAAACAAATAAATATTACTTACATACTACAGAGTATGGAAGAAAATATTATTTCTTACGAATATTGAACAAAAATAATATTCCTTACCTTACAAGGAGTACACTTCTCTGACTGGTATAGCGGGGATATTCTTGAAAAAAACTTGTACTATTTTCTACACTCAAAACTTCCTTAAACTCAAAAAAAATGCGCTCAATATTATAAAAGAAGAATTCTCTGATTCTGGTGTGATTTTCATTTCTAAACTAAGTATACTATTTATAGGAGAATGGCACGCACTATTTAAATTTGAAAATCACGTGTGAACAGAAGTTTTTTCACGGTGCATAATTGAATTTTTTGATTTTACTATACAAACACTATGCAGTACTATAAAAAATACTATGCAATATAATAAAATATAATATATATCTATTTAAAAAAAGTTTTCTGTTTTATTACTATAAAACAAAAATTGAGATAACATTCTACCGAAGATTTTGAAAAATAAGTAAGTGGGAGTCCATGTAATAAGTCAAATTTATAAAAAAAATACTTCATGACAAACCACTCTATTTATCACAAATCACTTGACTTCACTAAATATATTTTTAATAATATTTATTCATCATCAATATTAAAACTCTTAATATTAACAACCAGATCATTTCCAGGAAAGAGGGGCTTTCTGATAAGAACTTCTCCTTATTGGTGCGCAATTAGGTGACCAAACTCATTTTCTCGACAAAACTTTCTAGACATTGTCAATAATACAAATAATAATATGAATAACTTTGTCGTCTCAATTATTGATTTAATAATATAAAATATTGTGCAGATGATATTGTGACAATAATTGAATCAATAATATGAGATACTATGCATCAAGTATTGTGACAATTATTGAATAAAACTGAGTGACTTCTCACGTAAGCATCAATAATCAAAGATACTGTACAATACCCGTGTGATACTTTGCAAACTACGCGTATTATTGTACTTTTATCACCGGGTATATTAATAGTTAACGATAAAAGTTTTGTCGTTATTTTTAAAAATTATTTTTTTGTCACTTTCTATATCCGACAGTAATTTCGTTGTGGGGTCCACCAATGATTGTGCCGTCGTACGAATATTTCCTGATAAAAACGAATATTCTCCGACAAACGAATATTTTATGACAACTTGTATACTTTGCAAACTTTGTAAACATTACCAATGTAAGACCCCAACTTTTATGAATAAAGATAATTTTTTTCTCGAAATATGTATATATTTTTTATTATGGTGTGGATTGATATAAGGTTATAGTTGTGGGTAATATTTACAAAATTTTACAAAGTAAGCAAGTGGTTATATAATATTCGATTGGTCGGGGAATATTCGTTTTAACAGGGAATATTCGTACACGACGGCACAATCATTTGTGGACCCCACAATGGAAGTATTGTCGTAGTTAGAAAACGACATAGTTATCTTTTTATAAAAATAACGGCGGAAATTTTACCGTTAAACAGTTGAACTACCCGGTGAATTCTTCTGTTATTCCATTCTTTATTATTTTATTGTAATAACCTGTCTATGTGGATTACCGCATGCACGGTGAATGATCTTTCGTATTCATTCCTTATTAAATTGTGAAAATAATATGTCTACGTGGATTACCATATGGCGGGCAAGAATCCATTTACGGTTTCATATATTCTATTACACTCAGTTGGTTAAAGTTTTGGCTTCTATACTCCATGAAATTAGTAGAATATCCTTGATATTTGCGCTTCATCTAGTATCTTTTCATAGAAATATTTTTCTGAGCATTCTTGAATTTTACTCCACAAGGCATTATCATGTTGACAATTTGAACGTTATTGATTTCAGGATAAATTAACTTATAAATCTTTAAAATTTATTCTTGAACTTGTTTTATTGAATTATTATGTCATTGTCATCATCCTCGTGCTTATATTGTGAAGAAAGTCATCTTTGGCTTACGTGCATAGATGGACTTGGTATGATTATGAACAGGAATCATTCGTATAATCATGACCTATAATGCTATAAATGATGTGGCAAAAGACCTCAGTGGCCTGTAGTGCATTGATGGATAGTTTTTGGTATGATTATGACCAGGGATTATTCGGTATAGTCATGACCATTGATGATTTAATGAATATCCTTGGCCCGTAGTGCAGGGATGATTCGATGATGTGGTTTATTTATTAAGCTGAGTCTCAGTGATAAAAATTGATGAAAATATATTAAATCATAGAAGATAGTAGATATCATGCTCTACTTAACTCTTCTAATGGATTGCTTATTCCGCTGCAATTAAACTTGTTGTCTATTATATTCTATCAGTTTAACATTGTTGAAGGCTAATAAAAATTTATTTTGTATTATCTTAGTCATAATATTTCTTACTGGGCTAGTTGAGCTCACTCTTTTTTTTCACTGTTCTCTTCAGGAAATGAGAACATAGCCGAGACTAGTCGGGGAACGGAGTGATGGTCCAAATGATAGCATTAGTAGTCCTCATTATTCTGTTAAATAGTGTGACAATAAATGTAATGAGGACTCCATTGAGTGTGGATATTGTCTAGATGACAATATTTTTATTAAAACTCTTAGATTTTGTTTTGTCGTATTTACACGACTGTTGTATAATTAAGTTGTATTTAAATTTTGTACCATGTATTTGGCGACTCAAGATGGGTGATGTATACCTATTTTGGGGGCGTCACAGTTGGTATCAAAGCTTAGGGATATGATCCTGGCTGAAATGTGAGACAAGAACTAGGAGGGGAGATACGGAAAATTCCTTCGCTAGTATGACTTACCTAAGTTTATTTGGTATTTAATTGGTCGGTTAGAGTATAGGAATAATATTGATATGTTAATTAACCCTTATTTTGTGGTAGTATTTGAAAATGGCATTCGAAAATGTTGAGATAAGCAATGAAGCGCATGAGACCGTTGAGTCACCACAGATTAATACCCAGAATAATGTGCAACACGAAGACAATAATCCTCAGGTAAACAACAACGATCAAATGATGAATGATGGAACGTTCAGAGGTTTTATGCAATTCATGCAACATCAGGCGAGGGCGACTTTTGTCCAAAATGCAGGTGGAAACACTGATAACTCTCGGACGGTCACCGCTAAGCAATTCAAGGAGCTGGGACCACCGGAGTTTTTTGGAGAGCCAAAACCACTTAAGGCGGAGACGTGGATAAAGCAAATCACCAAGATATTTGATGTCTTGGGATGCTCCGAGGAGCAAAAGGTTCCCTTTGCCACCTTTATGTTGCGAGCAGAGGCAGATTACTGTTGGGAATCTGTAAAGCGTACTTAACCTGCCGCACTGAAGATGACTTGGAAGAAGTTCCAAGAACTGTTCAACGACAAGTACTTTCCCAAAAGTATTCGTCACATGAAAGAGGTAGAGTTCATTAAACTAGAGCAAAACGACATGACCGTGTCGCAGTACGAAGCCAAGTTTATCGAGTTGTCCCGGTTTGCGTCCCACTTAGTTGATAACGAGGACAGAATGACAAGGATGTTTCTAAGAGGTTTGAAACCCGAGATACGTCAATATCTGATTTCTCATAAACTGTATTTATATTCAGATGTTGTAAATAAGGCTCAGTTATTGGAACGCGATAACGAGTCGACCCAACCAAGAAAAAGTAGCCGACAAAATGATAATACCAATGGTAACAGTCATCGAAGCGGTGACAACAAGCATGGAAGGAATCAACATGCAGAAATGGTAATCACTTCGGTGGTAATCATGGTCATGACAATAAGAGTGGACATTTCAAGAAGAGGAGATTCAACAATGATGGAAAGACGTCAGTACCAGCACCTATTGTTAAGGAAGGAGAAACGACCGCCGGTCGTATCTTACAAATGTGGAGGGGAGGGACATATCAGTCCAAACTGCGTGATGCAGTCCAAAGCGTGTTACAATTATGGAAAAGAAGGTCACTTAGCCCAATTTTGTCATGCACCAAAGTCAAGTCCAGCTGGGATGGAGGCATCAAAAGGTGTCCCAAATAAGATAAAATCAGTAGTTCAAGGGAGAGCGTTTGTCGTAACCTCCCAAAAAGCGAGGAATCCGAACGAGATGATCACGGGTAAGCTAAACATAAACTCTAGGAAGTATATACCTTATTTGATACCGTTCTATCCATTCTTTTATTTCTCCTACTTGCGCTCAACGTTTAAATTTGACTCCAGAGAAATTAGACTTTGACTTATCTGTGGAAACTCCGTTGGGAGAAATCTTCATTACATCTACTATTTATAAGTCTTGTTTGGTTCAAATCGGTAACCGTACGTTACCTGTCGATCTTATTTCTTAGAAAATACTTGTTTTTAATGTGATTTTAGGGATTGATTGGTTAACTACTCATCATGCTAAAATCGATTGTTTTCGTAAGGTTGTTAGCTTTCGTATTCCTAACCAACCTATTATGCGAATTCAAGTAACCAAACCATTAAAATCAATCACTGTCATATCAAGTCATAAAGCTATTCGTTTATTGAAAAATGAATGTCAAGCATTTTTAGCCCATGTCACGGATTTAAATAAAAATACATCAGATTTGAATGATATTTCTATTGTTAATAAATTTTCTGACGTATTCCCTGAAGAACTTCCTGGCCTACCCCAGAGCGTGAAATTGAATTTTGTATCAACCTTGAATCCGGTACAAAACCCATTTCCAAAGCCCATATCGAATGGCTCCTATTGAACTTCAAGAGTTAAAAACCCAACTACAGGAATTGTTAGACATCGATTTCATTCATCCTAGTACGTCTCCTTGGGGTGCTCCTGTTCTATTCGTGAAGAAGAAAGATGGAAGTATGCGACTTTGTATTGATTATCGGGAGTTGAATCATGTCACCATCAAAAATAGGTACCCGTTGCCTCGCATTGATGACCTGTTTGACCAGTTGTAAGGAGACAAATTCTTTTCAAAGATTAATCTTCGTTCTGGATATCATCAGTTGAAGATTAAAACTGATAACATTCCAAAGACTACTTTAGAACTCGGTACGGGCATTATGAATTCCTAGTCATGTCTTTTAGATTGACTAATGCTCCTGCTTCCTTCATGGACATGATGAACCGAGTATTCAAGGAATATTTAGATAACTTTGTGGTCGTCTTTATTGATGACATCCTCATATACTACTCCAAAACCCGTGAAGACCATGAGCAACACTTGAGGCTGATACTCCAAAAGCTTTGTAAAAATAAGCTATATGCCAAGTTGAAGAAATACGAGTTCTGGCTTAAGGAAGTTACATTCCTTGGGCACGTGATATCAAATCATGGAATATCTGTTGACCCAGCGAAGATTGAAGTAATTCAAAGCTGGGAGCAACCAAAGTCAGTGACTGAAGTACGTAGCTTTCTCGGCTTAGCTGGTTATTATCGGAGATTCGTGGAAGGATTTTCTCGAATCGCTACTCCATTAACTCAGCTAACTCGAAAAGATACAAAGTTCGATTGGAGCGAAGAATGTGAGAAGAGTTTTCAAGAACTCAAGAGGAGACTCATTTCAGCACCAGTTCTGACAATACCATCTGGCTCGGAGGGATTTGTCATCTACAGTGATGCTTCAGGCAAAGGGTTAGGATGTGTTCTCATGCAACATGGAAAGTAATAGCCTATGCCTCGCGACAACTCAAAGAATATGAGAGAAATTATCCTACTCATGATCTAGAGTTGGCAGCAGTCGTTTTTGCGCTTAAGATTTGGTGGCATTACCTGTATGGAGAGAAGGTGGAGATCTATATGGATCATAAAAAGCCTCAAATATTTCTTCACTCAAAAGGCACTCAACATGCGACAACGACATTGGCTTGAGCTGTTGAAAGATTATGATCATACCATTCAATACCATCCTGGAAAAGTGAACGTAGTAGCTGACGCATTAAGTAGAAGATCATATGCGGGTACGAGTGCGATATTGTCAACGCAAAGGCCCATTTTGTATGACTTACAAAGGATGGAGATAGAGTTAACATATCACATAATATCCCGATATTATGACTGACCAACAAATAAGCTTAGGTAGGACACACTAGCGAAGGATTTACTCATCTCTCCCCTCCTAGTTATATTCCCCGATCCCGCCAGAGACCATATCCCTAAGCTCTGATACACAACCCCAAAATATGTCCATTCCACCCAACCCATTCTGAGTCGCCAAATACATGGTACAGAAAACAACTACAACATCATTATCATAATTCTCGTACAAAATACAACAACACATATGTTGTGAGTTTTGATACAAATATATACCAACTGTGACTCTCATCCCAACCTTGGATAGTACGTCACAATGACACCTTACATAAAGGTATAATCAAAAACTATTTTAGAAATTAGAATCTTTGGGAAGTGCTCAAGGAAACCTTCGTACATGGGAGGCCATGCGTCTAGGCTATGATAGATTACTATCATATTCATTCTAATGGTGAGTCTTCTCTTGACATATCATTATCTCAACTGCCTCTAATTGAGAATTATGCTTTAAACAAACACCAAGATTATATAGGTAGTGCTCGTAGATATACTCAGCAAGTGGATGTGCATAATCGTGTCTTATGATGACACGAGGTTGTATGTCATTAGACATCTTGTATAATAGTGACAAAACACCCTTCCAACGTCGGGTTCGCCTCACCCTATATGATTCACCAAATATAACTACTAAATGATGTATACAAGACACTTTTCTATACTGGTTAAGAAGAAATCCACAGCTAGAGACCACTGTTCTATCCCTTGTTACCGCCGCCGACCTAGCTACACTCTTATTACCTGAAAGGAATTGTGAAGCAAAAGGGTGAGCACAACTAGCCCAGTAAAAAATATCATGGCTAAAGATAATAAATTATCAATAGCCTTCATCAGTAATAAATCAGATATTTAGAACATATGGTAGATGATAAAAAATTTCAACCATAGTTGCAGCGGAACGAGCAATCCGTTAAAAGAGTCAAATAGACCATAAAGTCTATTATCTTCTCCATGTTAAAAATCCACCAATAATATTTTATCCCTATAATATAAATCAACAGTTCCTGTCCACATTCATGTGAATAACTCATAATCATATTTGTGGTTCTAAATTCCTCTTCTCTTCCAGGACAAAGATAATTTTCATCACTTGTCTTTACCTGAAACATCAAAGATCATGGTTATACCAAATCACAGTTCCTGTTCATAATCATACTAATAAATTCATCTTTTGCATTACGGGCCAAAGATATTCATCAACAAGTCATCTTTGCACTACGAGCCAAAGATATTCAAAAATAGGTCATCTTTGCACTACAGGCCAAAGATATTCAATAACAGATCATCTTTGCACTACAGGCCAAAGATATTCAAAACTCAAAGAAATACATAATCATTTCAGAATTTATATAAACCATAATTATAACCATGTTGATCCTTTCACCTTTTCACTTAAGCTAAAAATATTCAATTGTAAATTCAATGGTCATGATCATACCAGTCAACGATTCAACTTTGCACTACTGGCCAAAGAGAAACCCATAGTCATGATCATACCAATAATCTACCCATCTTTACACTCAAGTCAAAAAGAAATTTCTTCACTACGATTATAAAAATGTTATATATGATAATAAAAACAATATGATCAAAACATGGATTTAATTTCAAGAGTAAGATTCATAAATCAACGATAATTTGGTCAGAAAAAGAAACCAATTTTATCGTGAATAGTGCCCCGTGAATAGTAACTCGTGAATCGTAACTCATGAATAGTAATTCATGAATAGTAATCCTGACATGAAAAAGGTAAAAATTCTACAATAAAATTCATACCAATATTTCGGTATAATGATATTGAAAGAATACCATTTCTTACACTTATAAACAATTTATTTTAATTATTTACACTTTACTAAATAATGCATTTAATCATCCTAAAATACCAACCTCATAAGATTTCATCACCAATAACCAAAATCCTCATCAAAAATCTGTATATACCTTATATAGGATTCTCAAGCCATAAAATTTTATTTTCCACTTTTCTTACTTCCCCTAACATATTTAATTCATTTGCTCATAACTAGTCTATTTTTAAGAAAAATACCAAATTAGTACCAAAAATATTTCTTTTCTGGGATTTAGCAGAATATAGTCTCATATTGAACATATATTTTTTACAAAATTTTATCATTTATTTACTATTTTTTATATAGCCAAAACTGCCGAATATTTAGACATTTATCATAAATTATACTTTTGTCCAAAAATTTCGAAATTTACAGAGTATACTTCTGTTATATACATGTACTCTCAATAAAAATTTCACAAATTTTAGAGTTAACCACAGGAGTTATAAGGGTTTACTTTTAAAATAGTCTTTTCTCATAAAATTAATAACTCTTAATCTATACATCCAAAAATCAATATTTTTGGACACAATCAAGAAAATTCATCAAATTATCATTTTAAATTTTTCTAGAATTTTTGAAGGTTCAGAAAAATTACAAAACTGAAAAACATAATAAACCTTAAAATCCCTTACCTCAAAAGAGCAGTACTTCTGATTGGAATAGCGGTATAAGGCTGAACGAAACTTGCACTGATAAATAGAAACTCACAAAGTATCTAAATACTCACAAAATACGCTCGATAATATAGAGAGAGAAAGAGAGAAAGCTTATGTTTCTGGTGTGATTTTGAATTCTAACTTAGCCCTCTATTTATAGGAAAATATTAGCACGCTGAAGCAGACTTGACCTGCTACCTGATGGCTTTACCTGCTACTATTGCCACCCACCATATTTAAAATAAAATTCAGCACATTTCTTTACTAATCACAAGTGGGGCCCACTCAATTCTATAATTTTCCACTAAAATTATTTATAAACCTAATTTTCGAATCAGTCACCTCTTAAAATTTATAACAAATTATACGTTCATTTTTAACGGTTCAAAATTTGTGGGCATATACTCAACTTATATATGTATAACGTATCCAAAAATCACAACGATCCAACGGTCAGATTAAAAATTATAACTCACGAAATATATCTCAAGAACAGTGATTTAATTTTTAATATCTCCATTCCGACAAAAATTCCTCAACATTAATTCCTTCACATAAAATAAATATATCCATCAATTATATCCACATAAAATAAATATTTTCTTATATAAATCAATAATTAATTATTTATAAATAATAATACAGAATCACAATTATGACAATCAGGTCGTTCCCAGGAAAGAGGGGGCTTCCCAATAAGGATTTCTCCTTACTTACTGGCGCGCAATTAGATGACCAAACCTCTTCCTAGACAGAACTTTCTAGACATTGCCAATAATGCTATCTAATAATATTATTCAAATAATATGAATTATTGATCTGATAATAGAAAATATTGTGTCGCAACAATTATTGAAACAACAATAATATAAAATATCAACGCAGCAATTATTTAATCAATAAAATAAAATATTGAACAGTAACTACTGTAACAATTATTGAGTAGTGCCTTCTTACGTAAGAATCAATAATTGGTACAAAATCGTGTGCTACTGAATTTTAACCACCGGTATTCCAACAGTATTAACGGTAACAACTACGTCGTTATTTATAAACAACTTATGCTTGTCGTTTTTTTCATCCAATTGCTTTCCATTATGGGGCCACACAAGGCTGCGCCGTCGTACGAATATTCCCCGACAGAAAGAATATTCCACGACCAAACGAATATTCCCCGACAACAAATGAACATTTTATAACCACTTGCTTATTTTGTAAATTTGCACATTTCACACCCATAACCAAAGCATTATATCAAATAAACACTTTATTATTCACAATAATATTTAGAAAAAAATTTGATTTTATTCATTAATAAGTTGTGGTCTTACAACCTAACCTCCCCTCCTTATGAAATTTCGTCCTCGAAATTGACGTACGTGGTATTTCAAAAAGTTGAGAATACCTTGCTTTTATTTCAGATTCTATCCCCCGGGTCATCATGATTTCTCCATTGCTCATCTCTCGTGATAACTTCATTTGAGTTCCTCATTTGTTGGGAAGTCATGACAACCGCCATCCCTCAAACTACCCGGTTTTGACTTGTCTGGGGCAGCATTTGGCGCCATCACTACTGTTGGAATATACTTTCTATAAGGCATATTCCTCCCTCAACTGCCTCGTCGTACTCCTGATTCATGATTTGAATCATCAATCTACGATCCATACCGAATTCAGGTTAACCGCTCTGTACAGGGTAATTCAAAACTCGATGTTGGGTTCTCCCAATTGCTGTCCAAAAAGAGAAATACATATCATCTATTTTAGCCTTCTTAGATCGGACATCTCTTTTCACAATATCAATGCATCGTGCGACTTTTCCCCATACATCACTCACTCTTACTCGTTCAATTTTTTCTTCTTTCACTCAGATTTCAGCTTTATCATCTTATACTCTGCCAAAAAATGCTTTCTGTTCAAGCATCACATATCGGGTAACACAAGCTTGAATTGTTGCATCCTTTTGCTCCACGACCGCTTGTCGTTCTTCAGCCTGCTCTTCTAACTCAAGAATACGATTTTGTAATTCTACATTTTGATCATATAATACATCTAATAAATTCTCCTCAGGTACCTCTTCTTCCTCACTCTCAGCTGTTACCTCTGCGACCATCTCGGGTGCAACTATCAATTCTTCACTCACCGCATGGATTTTTCTAATTCTTTCTTTGCCTGACATCACATTATCCTGGTTGGTGATTAGAGGTATCCCCACGGTCTTATTAACTCCATTGTTAACATTCTCAGCAGCCATTCTCAAATACTGCCATAAAACAAGGGTTAATTAAACAAATAACATATCACATAATATCCCGATATTATGACTGACCACAATTAAGCTTAGGTAGGACACACTAGCGAAGGATTTACTCATCTCTCCCCTCCTAGTTATATTTCCCGATCCCGTCAGAGACCATATCCCTAAGCTCTGATACCAAATGTGACAACCCCAAAATAGGTACATTCCACCCAACCCATTCTGAGTCGCCAAATACATGGTACAGAAAATAACTACAACTTCATTATCACAATTCTCGTACAAAATACAACAACATATATGTTGTGAATTTTGATACAAATATATACCAACTGTGACTCTAATCCCAACCTTGGATAGTACGTTACAATAGCACACCTTACATAAAGGCATAGTCAAAAACTGTTTTATTAATTAGAATCTTTGAGAAGTGCTCAAGAAACCTTCGTACATGGGAGGTCATGCGTCTAGGCTATGATAGATATCATATGTCCACAGAATTATCCTTGGTTGACCCAATAGACCCAAAAGAAAAACGAGAAGATTACTATCATAATCATTCCAATGGTGAGTCTTTTCTTGACATTCATTATCTCCACTGCCTCTAATTGAGAATTATGCTTTAAACAAACACCAAGATTATATAGGTAGTGCTCGTAGATATACTCAGCAAGTGGATGTGCATAATCGTGTCTTATGATGACACGAGGTTGTATGTCATAAACATCTTGTATAAATAGTGACAAAACACACCTTCCAACGTCGGGTTCGCCTCACCCTATATGATTCACCAAATATAACTACTAAATGATGTATACAAGACACTTTTCTATACTGGTTAAGGAGAATCCACAGCTAGAGACCACTGTTCTATCCCTTGTTACCGCGCTCGACCTAGCTACACTCTTATTGCCTGAAAGGAATTGTGAAGCAAAAGGGTGAGCACAACTAGCCCAGTAAAAAATATCATGGCTAAAGATAATAAATTATCAATAGCCTTCATCAGTAATAAATCAGATATTTAGAACATATGGTAGATGATAAAAAATTTCAACCATAGTTGCAGCGGAACGAGCAATCCGTTAAAAGTAGTCAAATAGACCATAAAGTCTATTATCTTCTCCATGTAAAAATCCACCAATAATATTTTATCCCTATAATATAAATCAACAGTTCCTGTCCACAATTCATGTGAATAACTCATAATCATATTTGTGGTTCTAAATTCCTCTTTCTCTTCCAGGACAACAAAGATAATTTCATCACTTGTCTTTACCTAAAACATCAAAGATTCATGGTTATACCAAATCACAGTTCCTGTTCATTTCAATCATACTAAAAATTTCATCTTTGCATTACGGGCCAAAGATATTCATCAACAAGTCATCTTTGCACTACGAGCCAAAGATATTAAAATAGGTCATCTTTGCACTACAGGCCAAAGATATTCAATAAACAGATCATCTTTGCACTACAGGCCAAAGATATTCAAAACTCAAAGAAATACATAATCATTTCAGAATTTATATAAACATAATTATAACCATGTTGATCCTTTCACCACCTTTTCACTTAAGCTAAAAATATTCAATTGTAAATTCAATGGTCATGATCATACCAGTCAACGATTCAACTTTGCACTACTGGCCAAAGAGAACCCTAGTCATGATCATACCAATAATCTACCCATCTTTACACTCAAGTCAAAGAGAAATTTCTTCACTACGATTATAAAAATGTTATATATGATAATAAACATAATAATGATCAAAACATGGATTTAATTTCAAGAGTAAGATTCATAAATCAACGATAATTTGGTCAGAAAGAAACCAATTTTATCGTGAATAGTGCCCCCGTGAATAGTAACTCTGTGAATCGTAACTCATGAATAGTAATTCATGAAATAGTAATCCCGACATGAAAAAGGTAAAAATTCCACAATAAAATTCATACTAATATTTCGGTATAATGATATTGAAAGAATAACATATCTTAAACTTATAAAATAATTTATTTTAAATTTTAACACTTTACTAAATAATGCATTTAATCAATCTTAAAATACTAAACTCATAAGATTTCATCACCAATAATCAAAATCCTCATCAAAAATCTGTATATACCTTATATAGGATCTCAAGCCATAAAATTTTATTTTCCACTTTTCTTACTTCCTATAACATATTTAATTTATTTTACTCATAACTAGTCCATTTTCAAGAAAAATACCAAATCAGTCCCAAAAATATTTCTTTTCCCTGGAATTTAGCATAATATAGTCTCATTATTGAACTATATTTTTTTCCAAATTTTTAACATTTATTTACTATTTTTCATATGGCCAAAACTGCCAAATATTTAGACATTTATCATAAATTATACTTTTATCCAAAAATTCCGAAATTTACAGAGTATAGTTCTGTTATATACATGTACTCTCAATAAAAATTTCATAAATTTTGAGTTAACCACAAGGAGTTATAGGTTTACTTTTAAGATAGTCTTTTCTCATAACATTCATAACTCTTAATATATACATCCAAAAAATCAATATTTTTTGGACACAATCAAGAAAAACTCATCAAATTATCATTTCAAATTTTTCTAAAATTTTTGAAGGTTCAGAAAAATTACAAACACTGAAAAAACATAATAATCTTTAAAATCCCTTACTCTCAAAAGAGCAGTACTTCTGCTTGGAATAGCGGTATAAGGCTGAAGGAAACTTGCACTGATAAATAGAATCTCACAAAGTATCTAAATACTCACAAAATACGCTCGATAATATAGAGAGAGAAAAGCTTATGTTTATGGTGTGATTTTGAATTATAACTTAGCCCTCTATTTATAGAAAAATATTAGCAACGCCAAAGCAGACTTGACCTGCTACCTGATTGCTTTAACCTGCTACTATGCCCCCACCACATTTAAAATAAAATTTAGAACATTTTTTCACCAACCACAAGTTGGGGC
>CM029012.1:294330172-294507672 GCA_016801055.1 Panax notoginseng | reverse complement strand
AAAAAAAAAAAAAAAAAAAAAAAATAAAAAAAAAAAAAAAAAAAAAAAAAAAAAAAAAAAAAAAAAAAAAAAAAAAAAAAAAAAAAAAAAAAAAAAAAAAAAAAAAAAAAAAAAAAAAAAAAAAAAAAAAAAAAAAAAAAAAAAAAAAAAAAAAAAAAAAAAAAAAAAAAAAAAAAAAAAAAAAAAAAAAAAAAAAAAAAAAAAAAAAAAAAAAAAAATAAAAAAAAAAAAAAAAAAAAAAAAAAAAAAAAAAAAAAAAAAAAAAAAAAAAAAAAAAAAAAAAAAAAAAAAGAAAAAAAAAAAAAAAAAAAAAAAAAAAAAAAAAAAAAAAAAAAAAAAAAAAAAAAAAAAAAAAAAAAAAAAAAAAAAAAAAAAAAAAAAAAAAAAAAAAAAAAAAAAAAAAAAAAAAAAAAAAAAAAAAAAAAAAAAAAAAAAAAAAAAAAAAAAAAAAAAAAAAAAAAAAAAAAAAAAAAAAAAAAAAAAAAAAAAAAAAAAAAAAAAAAAAAAAAAAAAAAAAAAAAAAAAAAAAAAAAAAAAAAAAAAAAAAAAAAAAAAAAAAAAAAAAAAAAAAAAAAAAAAAAAAAAAAAAAAAAAAAAAAAAAAAAAAAAAAAAAAAAAAAAAAAAAAAAAAAAAAAAAAAAAAAAAAAAAAAAAAAAAAAAAAAAAAAAAAAAAAAAAAAAAAAAAAAAAAAAAAAAAAAAAAAAAAAAAAAAAAAAAAAAAAAAAAAAATAAAAAAAAAAAAAAAAAAAAAAAAAAAAAAAAAAAAAAAAAAAAAAAAAAAAAAAAAAAAAAAAAAAAAAAAAAAAAAAAAAAAAAAAAAAAAAAAAAAAAAAAAAAAAAAAAAAAAAAAAAAAAAAAAAAAAAAAAAAAAAAAAAAAAAAAAAAAAAAAAAAAAAAAAAAAAAAAAAAAAAAAAAAAAAAAAAAAAAAAAAAAAAAAAAAAAAAAAAAAAAAAAAAAAAAAAAAAAAAAAAAAAAAAAAAAAAAAAAAAAAAAAAAAAAAAAAAAAAAAAAAAAAAAAAAAAAAAAAAAAAAAAAAAAAAAAAAAAAAAAAAAAAAAAAAAAAAAAAAAAAAAAAAAAAAAAAAATAAAAAAAAAAAAAAAAAAAAAAAAAAAAAAAAAAAAAAAAAAAAAAAAAAAAAAAAAAAAAAAAAAAAAAAAAAAAAAAAAAAAAAAAAAAAAAAAAAAAAAAAAAAAAAAAAAAAAAAAAAAAAAAAAAAAAAAAAAAAAAAAAAAAAAAAAAAAAAAAAAAAAAAAAAAAAAAAAAAAAAAAAAAAAAAAAAAAAAAAAAAAAAAAAAAAAAAAAAAAAAAAAAAAAAAAAAAAAAAAAAAAAAAAAAAAAAAAAAAAAAAAAAAAAAAAAAAAAAAAAAAAAAAAAAAAAAAAAAAAAAAAAAAAAAAAAAAAAAAAAAAAAAAAAAAAAAAAAAAAAAAAAAAAAAAAAAAAAAAAAAAAAAAAAAAAAAAAAAAAAAAAAAAAAAAAAAAAAAAAAAAAAAAAAAAAAAAAAAAAAAAAAAAAAAAAAAAAAAAAAAAAAAAAAAAAAAAAAAAAAAAAAAAAAAAAAAAAAAAAAAAAAAAAAAAAAAAAAAAAAAAAAAAAAAAAAAAAAAAAAAAAAAAAAAAAAAAAAAAAAAAAAAAAAAAAAAAAAAAAAAAAAAAAAAAAAAAAAAAAAAAAAAAAAAAAAAAAAAAAAAAAAAAAAAAAAAAAAAAAAAAAAAAAAAAAAAAAAAAAAAAAAAAAAAAAAAAAAAAAAAAAAAAAAAAAAAAAAAAAAAAAAAAAAAAAAAAAAAAAAAAAAAAAAAAAAAAAAAAAAAAAAAAAAAAAAAAAAAAAAAAAAAAAAAAAAAAAAAAAAAAAAAAAAAAAAAAAAAAAAAAAAAAAAAAAAAAAAAAAAAAAAAAAAAAAAAAAAAAAAAAAAAAAAAAAAAAAAAAAAAAAAAAAAAAAAAAAAAAAAAAAAAAAAAAAAAAAAAAAAAAAAAAAAAAAAAAAAAAAAAAAAAAAAAAAAAAAAAAAAAAAAAAAAAAAAAAAAAAAAAAAAAAAAAAAAAAAAAAAAAAAAAAAAAAAAAAAAAAAAAAAAAAAAAAAAAAAAAAAAAAAAAAAAAAAAAAAAAAAAAAAAAAAAAAAAAAAAAAAAAAAAAAAAAAAAAAAAAAAAAAAAAAAAAAAAAAAAAAAAAAAAAAAAAAAAAAAAAAAAAAAAAAAAAAAAAAAAAAAAAAAAAAAAAAAAAAAAAAAAAAAAAAAAAAAAAAAAAAAAAAAAAAAAAAAAAAAAAAAAAAAAAAAAAAAAAAAAAAAAAAAAAAAAAAAAAAAAAAAAAAAAAAAAAAAAAAAAAAAAAAAAAAAAAAAAAAAAAAAAAAAAAAAAAAAAAAAAAAAAAAAAAAAAAAAAAAAAAAAAAAAAAAAAAAAAAAAAAAAAAAAAAAAAAAAAAAAAAAAAAAAAAAAAAAAAAAAAAAAAAAAAAAAAAAAAAAAAAAAAAAAAAAAAAAAAAAAAAAAAAAAAAAAAAAAAAAAAAAAAAAAAAAAAAAAAAAAAAAAAAAAAAAAAAAAAAAAAAAAAAAAAAAAAAAAAAAAAAAAAAAAAAAAAAAAAAAAAAAAAAAAAAAAAAAAAAAAAAAAAAAAAAAAAAAAAAAAAAAAAAAAAAAAAAAAAAAAAAAAAAAAAAAAAAAAAAAAAAAAAAAAAAAAAAAAAAAAAAAAAAAAAAAAAAAAAAAAAAAAAAAAAAAAAAAAAAAAAAAAAAAAAAAAAAAAAAAAAAAAAAAAAAAAAAAAAAAAAAAAAAAAAAAAAAAAAAAAAAAAAAAAAAAAAAAAAAAAAAAAAAAAAAAAAAAAAAAAAAAAAAAAAAAAAAAAAAAAAAAAAAAAAAAAAAAAAAAAAAAAAAAAAAAAAAAAAAAAAAAAAAAAAAAAAAAAAAAAAAAAAAAAAAAAAAAAAAAAAAAAAAAAAAAAAAAAAAAAAAAAAAAAAAAAAAAAAAAAAAAAAAAAAAAAAAAAAAAAAAAAAAAAAAAAAAAAAAAAAAAAAAAAAAAAAAAAAAAAAAAAAAAAAAAAAAAAAAAAAAAAAAAAAAAAAAAAAAAAAAAAAAAAAAAAAAAAAAAAAAAAAAAAAAAAAAAAAAAAAAAAAAAAAAAAAAAAAAAAAAAAAAAAAAAAAAAAAAAAAAAAAAAAAAAAAAAAAAAAAAAAAAAAAAAAAAAAAAAAAAAAAAAAAAAAAAAAAAAAAAAAAAAAAAAAAAAAAAAAAAAAAAAAAAAAAAAAAAAAAAAAAAAAAAAAAAAAAAAAAAAAAAAAAAAAAAAAAAAAAAAAAAAAAAAAAAAAAAAAAAAAAAAAAAAAAAAAAAAAAAAAAAAAAAAAAAAAAAAAAAAAAAAAAAAAAAAAAAAAAAAAAAAAAAAAAAAAAAAAAAAAAAAAAAAAAAAAAAAAAAAAAAAAAAAAAAAAAAAAAAAAAAAAAAAAAAAAAAAAAAAAAAAAAAAAAAAAAAAAAAAAAAAAAAAAAAAAAAAAAAAAAAAAAAAAAAAAAAAAAAAAAAAAAAAAAAAAAAAAAAAAAAAAAAAAAAAAAAAAAAAAAAAAAAAAAAAAAAAAAAAAAAAAAAAAAAAAAAAAAAAAAAAAAAAAAAAAAAAAAAAAAAAAAAAAAAAAAAAAAAAAAAAAAAAAAAAAAAAAAAAAAAAAAAAAAAAAAAAAAAAAAAAAAAAAAAAAAAAAAAAAAAAAAAAAAAAAAAAAAAAAAAAAAAAAAAAAAAAAAAAAAAAAAAAAAAAAAAAAAAAAAAAAAAAAAAAAAAAAAAAAAAAAAAAAAAAAAAAAAAAAAAAAAAAAAAAAAAAAAAAAAAAAAAAAAAAAAAAAAAAAAAAAAAAAAAAAAAAAAAAAAAAAAAAAAAAAAAAAAAAAAAAAAAAAAAAAAAAAAAAAAAAAAAAAAAAAAAAAAAAAAAAAAAAAAAAAAAAAAAAAAAAAAAAAAAAAAAAAAAAAAAAAAAAAAAAAAAAAAAAAAAAAAAAAAAAAAAAAAAAAAAAAAAAAAAAAAAAAAAAAAAAAAAAAAAAAAAAAAAAAAAAAAAAAAAAAAAAAAAAAAAAAAAAAAAAAAAAAAAAAAAAAAAAAAAAAAAAAAAAAAAAAAAAAAAAAAAAAAAAAAAAAAAAAAAAAAAAAAAAAAAAAAAAAAAAAAAAAAAAAAAAAAAAAAAAAAAAAAAAAAAAAAAAAAAAAAAAAAAAAAAAAAAAAAAAAAAAAAAAAAAAAAAAAAAAAAAAAAAAAAAAAAAAAAAAAAAAAAAAAAAAAAAAAAAAAAAAAAAAAAAAAAAAAAAAAAAAAAAAAAAAAAAAAAAAAAAAAAAAAAAAAAAAAAAAAAAAAAAAAAAAAAAAAAAAAAAAAAAAAAAAAAAAAAAAAAAAAAAAAAAAAAAAAAAAAAAAAAAAAAAAAAAAAAAAAAAAAAAAAAAAAAAAAAAAAAAAAAAAAAAAAAAAAAAAAAAAAAAAAAAAAAAAAAAAAAAAAAAAAAAAAAAAAAAAAAAAAAAAAAAAAAAAAAAAAAAAAAAAAAAAAAAAAAAAAAAAAAAAAAAAAAAAAAAAAAAAAAAAAAAAAAAAAAAAAAAAAAAAAAAAAAAAAAAAAAAAAAAAAAAAAAAAAAAAAAAAAAAAAAAAAAAAAAAAAAAAAAAAAAAAAAAAAAAAAAAAAAAAAAAAAAAAAAAAAAAAAAAAAAAAAAAAAAAAAAAAAAAAAAAAAAAAAAAAAAAAAAAAAAAAAAAAAAAAAAAAAAAAAAAAAAAAAAAAAAAAAAAAAAAAAAAAAAAAAAAAAAAAAAAAAAAAAAAAAAAAAAAAAAAAAAAAAAAAAAAAAAAAAAAAAAAAAAAAAAAAAAAAAAAAAAAAAAAAAAAAAAAAAAAAAAAAAAAAAAAAAAAAAAAAAAAAAAAAAAAAAAAAAAAAAAAAAAAAAAAAAAAAAAAAAAAAAAAAAAAAAAAAAAAAAAAAAAAAAAAAAAAAAAAAAAAAAAAAAAAAAAAAAAAAAAAAAAAAAAAAAAAAAAAAAAAAAAAAAAAAAAAAAAAAAAAAAAAAAAAAAAAAAAAAAAAAAAAAAAAAAAAAAAAAAAAAAAAAAAAAAAAAAAAAAAAAAAAAAAAAAAAAAAAAAAAAAAAAAAAAAAAAAAAAAAAAAAAAAAAAAAAAAAAAAAAAAAAAAAAAAAAAAAAAAAAAAAAAAAAAAAAAAAAAAAAAAAAAAAAAAAAAAAAAAAAAAAAAAAAAAAAAAAAAAAAAAAAAAAAAAAAAAAAAAAAAAAAAAAAAAAAAAAAAAAAAAAAAAAAAAAAAAAAAAAAAAAAAAAAAAAAAAAAAAAAAAAAAAAAAAAAAAAAAAAAAAAAAAAAAAAAAAAAAAAAAAAAAAAAAAAAAAAAAAAAAAAAAAAAAAAAAAAAAAAAAAAAAAAAAAAAAAAAAAAAAAAAAAAAAAAAAAAAAAAAAAAAAAAAAAAAAAAAAAAAAAAAAAAAAAAAAAAAAAAAAAAAAAAAAAAAAAAAAAAAAAAAAAAAAAAAAAAAAAAAAAAAAAAAAAAAAAAAAAAAAAAAAAAAAAAAAAAAAAAAAAAAAAAAAAAAAAAAAAAAAAAAAAAAAAAAAAAAAAAAAAAAAAAAAAAAAAAAAAAAAAAAAAAAAAAAAAAAAAAAAAAAAAAAAAAAAAAAAAAAAAAAAAAAAAAAAAAAAAAAAAAAAAAAAAAAAAAAAAAAAAAAAAAAAAAAAAAAAAAAAAAAAAAAAAAAAAAAAAAAAAAAAAAAAAAAAAAAAAAAAAAAAAAAAAAAAAAAAAAAAAAAAAAAAAAAAAAAAAAAAAAAAAAAAAAAAAAAAAAAAAAAAAAAAAAAAAAAAAAAAAAAAAAAAAAAAAAAAAAAAAAAAAAAAAAAAAAAAAAAAAAAAAAAAAAAAAAAAAAAAAAAAAAAAAAAAAAAAAAAAAAAAAAAAAAAAAAAAAAAAAAAAAAAAAAAAAAAAAAAAAAAAAAAAAAAAAAAAAAAAAAAAAAAAAAAAAAAAAAAAAAAAAAAAAAAAAAAAAAAAAAAAAAAAAAAAAAAAAAAAAAAAAAAAAAAAAAAAAAAAAAAAAAAAAAAAAAAAAAAAAAAAAAAAAAAAAAAAAAAAAAAAAAAAAAAAAAAAAAAAAAAAAAAAAAAAAAAAAAAAAAAAAAAAAAAAAAAAAAAAAAAAAAAAAAAAAAAAAAAAAAAAAAAAAAAAAAAAAAAAAAAAAAAAAAAAAAAAAAAAAAAAAAAAAAAAAAAAAAAAAAAAAAAAAAAAAAAAAAAAAAAAAAAAAAAAAAAAAAAAAAAAAAAAAAAAAAAAAAAAAAAAAAAAAAAAAAAAAAAAAAAAAAAAAAAAAAAAAAAAAAAAAAAAAAAAAAAAAAAAAAAAAAAAAAAAAAAAAAAAAAAAAAAAAAAAAAAAAAAAAAAAAAAAAAAAAAAAAAAAAAAAAAAAAAAAAAAAAAAAAAAAAAAAAAAAAAAAAAAAAAAAAAAAAAAAAAAAAAAAAAAAAAAAAAAAAAAAAAAAAAAAAAAAAAAAAAAAAAAAAAAAAAAAAAAAAAAAAAAAAAAAAAAAAAAAAAAAAAAAAAAAAAAAAAAAAAAAAAAAAAAAAAAAAAAAAAAAAAAAAAAAAAAAAAAAAAAAAAAAAAAAAAAAAAAAAAAAAAAAAAAAAAAAAAAAAAAAAAAAAAAAAAAAAAAAAAAAAAAAAAAAAAAAAAAAAAAAAAAAAAAAAAAAAAAAAAAAAAAAAAAAAAAAAAAAAAAAAAAAAAAAAAAAAAAAAAAAAAAAAAAAAAAAAAAAAAAAAAAAAAAAAAAAAAAAAAAAAAAAAAAAAAAAAAAAAAAAAAAAAAAAAAAAAAAAAAAAAAAAAAAAAAAAAAAAAAAAAAAAAAAAAAAAAAAAAAAAAAAAAAAAAAAAAAAAAAAAAAAAAAAAAAAAAAAAAAAAAAAAAAAAAAAAAAAAAAAAAAAAAAAAAAAAAAAAAAAAAAAAAAAAAAAAAAAAAAAAAAAATAAAAAAAAAAAAAAAAAAAAAAAAAAAAAAAAAAAAAAAAAAAAAAAAAAAAAAAAAAAAAAAAAAAAAAAAAAAAAAAAAAAAAAAAAAAAAAAAAAAAAAAAAAAAAAAAAAAAAAAAAAAAAAAAAAAAAAAAAAAAAAAAAAAAAAAAAAAAAAAAAAAAAAAAAAAAAAAAAAAAAAAAAAAAAAAAAAAAAAAAAAAAAAAAAAAAAAAAAAAAAAAAAAAAAAAAAAAAAAAAAAAAAAAAAAAAAAAAAAAAAAAAAAAAAAAAAAAAAAAAAAAAAAAAAAAAAAAAAAAAAAAAAAAAAAAAAAAAAAAAAAAAAAAAAAAAAAAAAAAAAAAAAAAAAAAAAAAAAAAAAAAAAAAAAAAAAAAAAAAAAAAAAAAAAAAAAAAAAAAAAAAAAAAAAAAAAAAAAAAAAAAAAAAAAAAAAAAAAAAAAAAAAAAAAAAAAAAAAAAAAAAAAAAAAAAAAAAAAAAAAAAAAAAAAAAAAAAAAAAAAAAAAAAAAAAAAAAAAAAAAAAAAAAAAAAAAAAAAAAAAAAAAAAAAAAAAAAAAAAAAAAAAAAAAAAAAAAAAAAAAAAAAAAAAAAAAAAAAAAAAAAAAAAAAAAAAAAAAAAAAAAAAAAAAAAAAAAAAAAAAAAAAAAAAAAAAAAAAAAAAAAAAAAAAAAAAAAAAAAAAAAAAAAAAAAAAAAAAAAAAAAAAAAAAAAAAAAAAAAAAAAAAAAAAAAAAAAAAAAAAAAAAAAAAAAAAAAAAAAAAAAAAAAAAAAAAAAAAAAAAAAAAAAAAAAAAAAAAAAAAAAAAAAAAAAAAAAAAAAAAAAAAAAAAAAAAAAAAAAAAAAAAAAAAAAAAAAAAAAAAAAAAAAAAAAAAAAAAAAAAAAAAAAAAAAAAAAAAAAAAAAAAAAAAAAAAAAAAAAAAAAAAAAAAAAAAAAAAAAAAAAAAAAAAAAAAAAAAAAAAAAAAAAAAAAAAAAAAAAAAAAAAAAAAAAAAAAAAAAAAAAAAAAAAAAAAAAAAAAAAAAAAAAAAAAAAAAAAAAAAAAAAAAAAAAAAAAAAAAAAAAAAAAAAAAAAAAAAAAAAAAAAAAAAAAAAAAAAAAAAAAAAAAAAAAAAAAAAAAAAAAAAAAAAAAAAAAAAAAAAAAAAAAAAAAAAAAAAAAAAAAAAAAAAAAAAAAAAAAAAAAAAAAAAAAAAAAAAAAAAAAAAAAAAAAAAAAAAAAAAAAAAAAAAAAAAAAAAAAAAAAAAAAAAAAAAAAAAAAAAAAAAAAAAAAAAAAAAAAAAAAAAAAAAAAAAAAAAAAAAAAAAAAAAAAAAAAAAAAAAAAAAAAAAAAAAAAAAAAAAAAAAAAAAAAAAAAAAAAAAAAAAAAAAAAAAAAAAAAAAAAAAAAAAAAAAAAAAAAAAAAAAAAAAAAAAAAAAAAAAAAAAAAAAAAAAAAAAAAAAAAAAAAAAAAAAAAAAAAAAAAAAAAAAAAAAAAAAAAAAAAAAAAAAAAAAAAAAAAAAAAAAAAAAAAAAAAAAAAAAAAAAAAAAAAAAAAAAAAAAAAAAAAAAAAAAAAAAAAAAAAAAAAAAAAAAAAAAAAAAAAAAAAAAAAAAAAAAAAAAAAAAAAAAAAAAAAAAAAAAAAAAAAAAAAAAAAAAAAAAAAAAAAAAAAAAAAAAAAAAAAAAAAAAAAAAAAAAAAAAAAAAAAAAAAAAAAAAAAAAAAAAAAAAAAAAAAAAAAAAAAAAAAAAAAAAAAAAAAAAAAAAAAAAAAAAAAAAAAAAAAAAAAAAAAAAAAAAAAAAAAAAAAAAAAAAAAAAAAAAAAAAAAAAAAAAAAAAAAAAAAAAAAAAAAAAAAAAAAAAAAAAAAAAAAAAAAAAAAAAAAAAAAAAAAAAAAAAAAAAAAAAAAAAAAAAAAAAAAAAAAAAAAAAAAAAAAAAAAAAAAAAAAAAAAAAAAAAAAAAAAAAAAAAAAAAAAAAAAAAAAAAAAAAAAAAAAAAAAAAAAAAAAAAAAAAAAAAAAAAAAAAAAAAAAAAAAAAAAAAAAAAAAAAAAAAAAAAAAAAAAAAAAAAAAAAAAAAAAAAAAAAAAAAAAAAAAAAAAAAAAAAAAAAAAAAAAAAAAAAAAAAAAAAAAAAAAAAAAAAAAAAAAAAAAAAAAAAAAAAAAAAAAAAAAAAAAAAAAAAAAAAAAAAAAAAAAAAAAAAAAAAAAAAAAAAAAAAAAAAAAAAAAAAAAAAAAAAAAAAAAAAAAAAAAAAAAAAAAAAAAAAAAAAAAAAAAAAAAAAAAAAAAAAAAAAAAAAAAAAAAAAAAAAAAAAAAAAAAAAAAAAAAAAAAAAAAAAAAAAAAAAAAAAAAAAAAAAAAAAAAAAAAAAAAAAAAAAAAAAAAAAAAAAAAAAAAAAAAAAAAAAAAAAAAAAAAAAAAAAAAAAAAAAAAAAAAAAAAAAAAAAAAAAAAAAAAAAAAAAAAAAAAAAAAAAAAAAAAAAAAAAAAAAAAAAAAAAAAAAAAAAAAAAAAAAAAAAAAAAAAAAAAAAAAAAAAAAAAAAAAAAAAAAAAAAAAAAAAAAAAAAAAAAAAAAAAAAAAAAAAAAAAAAAAAAAAAAAAAAAAAAAAAAAAAAAAAAAAAAAAAAAAAAAAAAAAAAAAAAAAAAAAAAAAAAAAAAAAAAAAAAAAAAAAAAAAAAAAAAAAAAAAAAAAAAAAAAAAAAAAAAAAAAAAAAAAAAAAAAAAAAAAAAAAAAAAAAAAAAAAAAAAAAAAAAAAAAAAAAAAAAAAAAAAAAAAAAAAAAAAAAAAAAAAAAAAAAAAAAAAAAAAAAAAAAAAAAAAAAAAAAAAAAAAAAAAAAAAAAAAAAAAAAAAAAAAAAAAAAAAAAAAAAAAAAAAAAAAAAAAAAAAAAAAAAAAAAAAAAAAAAAAAAAAAAAAAAAAAAAAAAAAAAAAAAAAAAAAAAAAAAAAAAAAAAAAAAAAAAAAAAAAAAAAAAAAAAAAAAAAAAAAAAAAAAAAAAAAAAAAAAAAAAAAAAAAAAAAAAAAAAAAAAAAAAAAAAAAAAAAAAAAAAAAAAAAAAAAAAAAAAAAAAAAAAAAAAAAAAAAAAAAAAAAAAAAAAAAAAAAAAAAAAAAAAAAAAAAAAAAAAAAAAAAAAAAAAAAAAAAAAAAAAAAAAAAAAAAAAAAAAAAAAAAAAAAAAAAAAAAAAAAAAAAAAAAAAAAAAAAAAAAAAAAAAAAAAAAAAAAAAAAAAAAAAAAAAAAAAAAAAAAAAAAAAAAAAAAAAAAAAAAAAAAAAAAAAAAAAAAAAAAAAAAAAAAAAAAAAAAAAAAAAAAAAAAAAAAAAAAAAAAAAAAAAAAAAAAAAAAAAAAAAAAAAAAAAAAAAAAAAAAAAAAAAAAAAAAAAAAAAAAAAAAAAAAAAAAAAAAAAAAAAAAAAAAAAAAAAAAAAAAAAAAAAAAAAAAAAAAAAAAAAAAAAAAAAAAAAAAAAAAAAAAAAAAAAAAAAAAAAAAAAAAAAAAAAAAAAAAAAAAAAAAAAAAAAAAAAAAAAAAAAAAAAAAAAAAAAAAAAAAAAAAAAAAAAAAAAAAAAAAAAAAAAAAAAAAAAAAAAAAAAAAAAAAAAAAAAAAAAAAAAAAAAAAAAAAAAAAAAAAAAAAAAAAAAAAAAAAAAAAAAAAAAAAAAAAAAAAAAAAAAAAAAAAAAAAAAAAAAAAAAAAAAAAAAAAAAAAAAAAAAAAAAAAAAAAAAAAAAAAAAAAAAAAAAAAAAAAAAAAAAAAAAAAAAAAAAAAAAAAAAAAAAAAAAAAAAAAAAAAAAAAAAAAAAAAAAAAAAAAAAAAAAAAAAAAAAAAAAAAAAAAAAAAAAAAAAAAAAAAAAAAAAAAAAAAAAAAAAAAAAAAAAAAAAAAAAAAAAAAAAAAAAAAAAAAAAAAAAAAAAAAAAAAAAAAAAAAAAAAAAAAAAAAAAAAAAAAAAAAAAAAAAAAAAAAAAAAAAAAAAAAAAAAAAAAAAAAAAAAAAAAAAAAAAAAAAAAAAAAAAAAAAAAAAAAAAAAAAAAAAAAAAAAAAAAAAAAAAAAAAAAAAAAAAAAAAAAAAAAAAAAAAAAAAAAAAAAAAAAAAAAAAAAAAAAAAAAAAAAAAAAAAAAAAAAAAAAAAAAAAAAAAAAAAAAAAAAAAAAAAAAAAAAAAAAAAAAAAAAAAAAAAAAAAAAAAAAAAAAAAAAAAAAAAAAAAAAAAAAAAAAAAAAAAAAAAAAAAAAAAAAAAAAAAAAAAAAAAAAAAAAAAAAAAAAAAAAAAAAAAAAAAAAAAAAAAAAAAAAAAAAAAAAAAAAAAAAAAAAAAAAAAAAAAAAAAAAAAAAAAAAAAAAAAAAAAAAAAAAAAAAAAAAAAAAAAAAAAAAAAAAAAAAAAAAAAAAAAAAAAAAAAAAAAAAAAAAAAAAAAAAAAAAAAAAAAAAAAAAAAAAAAAAAAAAAAAAAAAAAAAAAAAAAAAAAAAAAAAAAAAAAAAAAAAAAAAAAAAAAAAAAAAAAAAAAAAAAAAAAAAAAAAAAAAAAAAAAAAAAAAAAAAAAAAAAAAAAAAAAAAAAAAAAAAAAAAAAAAAAAAAAAAAAAAAAAAAAAAAAAAAAAAAAAAAAAAAAAAAAAAAAAAAAAAAAAAAAAAAAAAAAAAAAAAAAAAAAAAAAAAAAAAAAAAAAAAAAAAAAAAAAAAAAAAAAAAAAAAAAAAAAAAAAAAAAAAAAAAAAAAAAAAAAAAAAAAAAAAAAAAAAAAAAAAAAAAAAAAAAAAAAAAAAAAAAAAAAAAAAAAAAAAAAAAAAAAAAAAAAAAAAAAAAAAAAAAAAAAAAAAAAAAAAAAAAAAAAAAAAAAAAAAAAAAAAAAAAAAAAAAAAAAAAAAAAAAAAAAAAAAAAAAAAAAAAAAAAAAAAAAAAAAAAAAAAAAAAAAAAAAAAAAAAAAAAAAAAAAAAAAAAAAAAAAAAAAAAAAAAAAAAAAAAAAAAAAAAAAAAAAAAAAAAAAAAAAAAAAAAAAAAAAAAAAAAAAAAAAAAAAAAAAAAAAAAAAAAAAAAAAAAAAAAAAAAAAAAAAAAAAAAAAAAAAAAAAAAAAAAAAAAAAAAAAAAAAAAAAAAAAAAAAAAAAAAAAAAAAAAAAAAAAAAAAAAAAAAAAAAAAAAAAAAAAAAAAAAAAAAAAAAAAAAAAAAAAAAAAAAAAAAAAAAAAAAAAAAAAAAAAAAAAAAAAAAAAAAAAAAAAAAAAAAAAAAAAAAAAAAAAAAAAAAAAAAAAAAAAAAAAAAAAAAAAAAAAAAAAAAAAAAAAAAAAAAAAAAAAAAAAAAAAAAAAAAAAAAAAAAAAAAAAAAAAAAAAAAAAAAAAAAAAAAAAAAAAAAAAAAAAAAAAAAAAAAAAAAAAAAAAAAAAAAAAAAAAAAAAAAAAAAAAAAAAAAAAAAAAAAAAAAAAAAAAAAAAAAAAAAAAAAAAAAAAAAAAAAAAAAAAAAAAAAAAAAAAAAAAAAAAAAAAAAAAAAAAAAAAAAAAAAAAAAAAAAAAAAAAAAAAAAAAAAAAAAAAAAAAAAAAAAAAAAAAAAAAAAAAAAAAAAAAAAAAAAAAAAAAAAAAAAAAAAAAAAAAAAAAAAAAAAAAAAAAAAAAAAAAAAAAAAAAAAAAAAAAAAAAAAAAAAAAAAAAAAAAAAAAAAAAAAAAAAAAAAAAAAAAAAAAAAAAAAAAAAAAAAAAAAAAAAAAAAAAAAAAAAAAAAAAAAAAAAAAAAAAAAAAAAAAAAAAAAAAAAAAAAAAAAAAAAAAAAAAAAAAAAAAAAAAAAAAAAAAAAAAAAAAAAAAAAAAAAAAAAAAAAAAAAAAAAAAAAAAAAAAAAAAAAAAAAAAAAAAAAAAAAAAAAAAAAAAAAAAAAAAAAAAAAAAAAAAAAAAAAAAAAAAAAAAAAAAAAAAAAAAAAAAAAAAAAAAAAAAAAAAAAAAAAAAAAAAAAAAAAAAAAAAAAAAAAAAAAAAAAAAAAAAAAAAAAAAAAAAAAAAAAAAAAAAAAAAAAAAAAAAAAAAAAAAAAAAAAAAAAAAAAAAAAAAAAAAAAAAAAAAAAAAAAAAAAAAAAAAAAAAAAAAAAAAAAAAAAAAAAAAAAAAAAAAAAAAAAAAAAAAAAAAAAAAAAAAAAAAAAAAAAAAAAAAAAAAAAAAAAAAAAAAAAAAAAAAAAAAAAAAAAAAAAAAAAAAAAAAAAAAAAAAAAAAAAAAAAAAAAAAAAAAAAAAAAAAAAAAAAAAAAAAAAAAAAAAAAAAAAAAAAAAAAAAAAAAAAAAAAAAAAAAAAAAAAAAAAAAAAAAAAAAAAAAAAAAAAAAAAAAAAAAAAAAAAAAAAAAAAAAAAAAAAAAAAAAAAAAAAAAAAAAAAAAAAAAAAAAAAAAAAAAAAAAAAAAAAAAAAAAAAAAAAAAAAAAAAAAAAAAAAAAAAAAAAAAAAAAAAAAAAAAAAAAAAAAAAAAAAAAAAAAAAAAAAAAAAAAAAAAAAAAAAAAAAAAAAAAAAAAAAAAAAAAAAAAAAAAAAAAAAAAAAAAAAAAAAAAAAAAAAAAAAAAAAAAAAAAAAAAAAAAAAAAAAAAAAAAAAAAAAAAAAAAAAAAAAAAAAAAAAAAAAAAAAAAAAAAAAAAAAAAAAAAAAAAAAAAAAAAAAAAAAAAAAAAAAAAAAAAAAAAAAAAAAAAAAAAAAAAAAAAAAAAAAAAAAAAAAAAAAAAAAAAAAAAAAAAAAAAAAAAAAAAAAAAAAAAAAAAAAAAAAAAAAAAAAAAAAAAAAAAAAAAAAAAAAAAAAAAAAAAAAAAAAAAAAAAAAAAAAAAAAAAAAAAAAAAAAAAAAAAAAAAAAAAAAAAAAAAAAAAAAAAAAAAAAAAAAAAAAAAAAAAAAAAAAAAAAAAAAAAAAAAAAAAAAAAAAAAAAAAAAAAAAAAAAAAAAAAAAAAAAAAAAAAAAAAAAAAAAAAAAAAAAAAAAAAAAAAAAAAAAAAAAAAAAAAAAAAAAAAAAAAAAAAAAAAAAAAAAAAAAAAAAAAAAAAAAAAAAAAAAAAAAAAAAAAAAAAAAAAAAAAAAAAAAAAAAAAAAAAAAAAAAAAAAAAAAAAAAAAAAAAAAAAAAAAAAAAAAAAAAAAAAAAAAAAAAAAAAAAAAAAAAAAAAAAAAAAAAAAAAAAAAAAAAAAAAAAAAAAAAAAAAAAAAAAAAAAAAAAAAAAAAAAAAAAAAAAAAAAAAAAAAAAAAAAAAAAAAAAAAAAAAAAAAAAAAAAAAAAAAAAAAAAAAAAAAAAAAAAAAAAAAAAAAAAAAAAAAAAAAAAAAAAAAAAAAAAAAAAAAAAAAAAAAAAAAAAAAAAAAAAAAAAAAAAAAAAAAAAAAAAAAAAAAAAAAAAAAAAAAAAAAAAAAAAAAAAAAAAAAAAAAAAAAAAAAAAAAAAAAAAAAAAAAAAAAAAAAAAAAAAAAAAAAAAAAAAAAAAAAAAAAAAAAAAAAAAAAAAAAAAAAAAAAAAAAAAAAAAAAAAAAAAAAAAAAAAAAAAAAAAAAAAAAAAAAAAAAAAAAAAAAAAAAAAAAAAAAAAAAAAAAAAAAAAAAAAAAAAAAAAAAAAAAAAAAAAAAAAAAAAAAAAAAAAAAAAAAAAAAAAAAAAAAAAAAAAAAAAAAAAAAAAAAAAAAAAAAAAAAAAAAAAAAAAAAAAAAAAAAAAAAAAAAAAAAAAAAAAAAAAAAAAAAAAAAAAAAAAAAAAAAAAAAAAAAAAAAAAAAAAAAAAAAAAAAAAAAAAAAAAAAAAAAAAAAAAAAAAAAAAAAAAAAAAAAAAAAAAAAAAAAAAAAAAAAAAAAAAAAAAAAAAAAAAAAAAAAAAAAAAAAAAAAAAAAAAAAAAAAAAAAAAAAAAAAAAAAAAAAAAAAAAAAAAAAAAAAAAAAAAAAAAAAAAAAAAAAAAAAAAAAAAAAAAAAAAAAAAAAAAAAAAAAAAAAAAAAAAAAAAAAAAAAAAAAAAAAAAAAAAAAAAAAAAAAAAAAAAAAAAAAAAAAAAAAAAAAAAAAAAAAAAAAAAAAAAAAAAAAAAAAAAAAAAAAAAAAAAAAAAAAAAAAAAAAAAAAAAAAAAAAAAAAAAAAAAAAAAAAAAAAAAAAAAAAAAAAAAAAAAAAAAAAAAAAAAAAAAAAAAAAAAAAAAAAAAAAAAAAAAAAAAAAAAAAAAAAAAAAAAAAAAAAAAAAAAAAAAAAAAAAAAAAAAAAAAAAAAAAAAAAAAAAAAAAAAAAAAAAAAAAAAAAAAAAAAAAAAAAAAAAAAAAAAAAAAAAAAAAAAAAAAAAAAAAAAAAAAAAAAAAAAAAAAAAAAAAAAAAAAAAAAAAAAAAAAAAAAAAAAAAAAAAAAAAAAAAAAAAAAAAAAAAAAAAAAAAAAAAAAAAAAAAAAAAAAAAAAAAAAAAAAAAAAAAAAAAAAAAAAAAAAAAAAAAAAAAAAAAAAAAAAAAAAAAAAAAAAAAAAAAAAAAAAAAAAAAAAAAAAAAAAAAAAAAAAAAAAAAAAAAAAAAAAAAAAAAAAAAAAAAAAAAAAAAAAAAAAAAAAAAAAAAAAAAAAAAAAAAAAAAAAAAAAAAAAAAAAAAAAAAAAAAAAAAAAAAAAAAAAAAAAAAAAAAAAAAAAAAAAAAAAAAAAAAAAAAAAAAAAAAAAAAAAAAAAAAAAAAAAAAAAAAAAAAAAAAAAAAAAAAAAAAAAAAAAAAAAAAAAAAAAAAAAAAAAAAAAAAAAAAAAAAAAAAAAAAAAAAAAAAAAAAAAAAAAAAAAAAAAAAAAAAAAAAAAAAAAAAAAAAAAAAAAAAAAAAAAAAAAAAAAAAAAAAAAAAAAAAAAAAAAAAAAAAAAAAAAAAAAAAAAAAAAAAAAAAAAAAAAAAAAAAAAAAAAAAAAAAAAAAAAAAAAAAAAAAAAAAAAAAAAAAAAAAAAAAAAAAAAAAAAAAAAAAAAAAAAAAAAAAAAAAAAAAAAAAAAAAAAAAAAAAAAAAAAAAAAAAAAAAAAAAAAAAAAAAAAAAAAAAAAAAAAAAAAAAAAAAAAAAAAAAAAAAAAAAAAAAAAAAAAAAAAAAAAAAAAAAAAAAAAAAAAAAAAAAAAAAAAAAAAAAAAAAAAAAAAAAAAAAAAAAAAAAAAAAAAAAAAAAAAAAAAAAAAAAAAAAAAAAAAAAAAAAAAAAAAAAAAAAAAAAAAAAAAAAAAAAAAAAAAAAAAAAAAAAAAAAAAAAAAAAAAAAAAAAAAAAAAAAAAAAAAAAAAAAAAAAAAAAAAAAAAAAAAAAAAAAAAAAAAAAAAAAAAAAAAAAAAAAAAAAAAAAAAAAAAAAAAAAAAAAAAAAAAAAAAAAAAAAAAAAAAAAAAAAAAAAAAAAAAAAAAAAAAAAAAAAAAAAAAAAAAAAAAAAAAAAAAAAAAAAAAAAAAAAAAAAAAAAAAAAAAAAAAAAAAAAAAAAAAAAAAAAAAAAAAAAAAAAAAAAAAAAAAAAAAAAAAAAAAAAAAAAAAAAAAAAAAAAAAAAAAAAAAAAAAAAAAAAAAAAAAAAAAAAAAAAAAAAAAAAAAAAAAAAAAAAAAAAAAAAAAAAAAAAAAAAAAAAAAAAAAAAAAAAAAAAAAAAAAAAAAAAAAAAAAAAAAAAAAAAAAAAAAAAAAAAAAAAAAAAAAAAAAAAAAAAAAAAAAAAAAAAAAAAAAAAAAAAAAAAAAAAAAAAAAAAAAAAAAAAAAAAAAAAAAAAAAAAAAAAAAAAAAAAAAAAAAAAAAAAAAAAAAAAAAAAAAAAAAAAAAAAAAAAAAAAAAAAAAAAAAAAAAAAAAAAAAAAAAAAAAAAAAAAAAAAAAAAAAAAAAAAAAAAAAAAAAAAAAAAAAAAAAAAAAAAAAAAAAAAAAAAAAAAAAAAAAAAAAAAAAAAAAAAAAAAAAAAAAAAAAAAAAAAAAAAAAAAAAAAAAAAAAAAAAAAAAAAAAAAAAAAAAAAAAAAAAAAAAAAAAAAAAAAAAAAAAAAAAAAAAAAAAAAAAAAAAAAAAAAAAAAAAAAAAAAAAAAAAAAAAAAAAAAAAAAAAAAAAAAAAAAAAAAAAAAAAAAAAAAAAAAAAAAAAAAAAAAAAAAAAAAAAAAAAAAAAAAAAAAAAAAAAAAAAAAAAAAAAAAAAAAAAAAAAAAAAAAAAAAAAAAAAAAAAAAAAAAAAAAAAAAAAAAAAAAAAAAAAAAAAAAAAAAAAAAAAAAAAAAAAAAAAAAAAAAAAAAAAAAAAAAAAAAAAAAAAAAAAAAAAAAAAAAAAAAAAAAAAAAAAAAAAAAAAAAAAAAAAAAAAAAAAAAAAAAAAAAAAAAAAAAAAAAAAAAAAAAAAAAAAAAAAAAAAAAAAAAAAAAAAAAAAAAAAAAAAAAAAAAAAAAAAAAAAAAAAAAAAAAAAAAAAAAAAAAAAAAAAAAAAAAAAAAAAAAAAAAAAAAAAAAAAAAAAAAAAAAAAAAAAAAAAAAAAAAAAAAAAAAAAAAAAAAAAAAAAAAAAAAAAAAAAAAAAAAAAAAAAAAAAAAAAAAAAAAAAAAAAAAAAAAAAAAAAAAAAAAAAAAAAAAAAAAAAAAAAAAAAAAAAAAAAAAAAAAAAAAAAAAAAAAAAAAAAAAAAAAAAAAAAAAAAAAAAAAAAAAAAAAAAAAAAAAAAAAAAAAAAAAAAAAAAAAAAAAAAAAAAAAAAAAAAAAAAAAAAAAAAAAAAAAAAAAAAAAAAAAAAAAAAAAAAAAAAAAAAAAAAAAAAAAAAAAAAAAAAAAAAAAAAAAAAAAAAAAAAAAAAAAAAAAAAAAAAAAAAAAAAAAAAAAAAAAAAAAAAAAAAAAAAAAAAAAAAAAAAAAAAAAAAAAAAAAAAAAAAAAAAAAAAAAAAAAAAAAAAAAAAAAAAAAAAAAAAAAAAAAAAAAAAAAAAAAAAAAAAAAAAAAAAAAAAAAAAAAAAAAAAAAAAAAAAAAAAAAAAAAAAAAAAAAAAAAAAAAAAAAAAAAAAAAAAAAAAAAAAAAAAAAAAAAAAAAAAAAAAAAAAAAAAAAAAAAAAAAAAAAAAAAAAAAAAAAAAAAAAAAAAAAAAAAAAAAAAAAAAAAAAAAAAAAAAAAAAAAAAAAAAAAAAAAAAAAAAAAAAAAAAAAAAAAAAAAAAAAAAAAAAAAAAAAAAAAAAAAAAAAAAAAAAAAAAAAAAAAAAAAAAAAAAAAAAAAAAAAAAAAAAAAAAAAAAAAAAAAAAAAAAAAAAAAAAAAAAAAAAAAAAAAAAAAAAAAAAAAAAAAAAAAAAAAAAAAAAAAAAAAAAAAAAAAAAAAAAAAAAAAAAAAAAAAAAAAAAAAAAAAAAAAAAAAAAAAAAAAAAAAAAAAAAAAAAAAAAAAAAAAAAAAAAAAAAAAAAAAAAAAAAAAAAAAAAAAAAAAAAAAAAAAAAAAAAAAAAAAAAAAAAAAAAAAAAAAAAAAAAAAAAAAAAAAAAAAAAAAAAAAAAAAAAAAAAAAAAAAAAAAAAAAAAAAAAAAAAAAAAAAAAAAAAAAAAAAAAAAAAAAAAAAAAAAAAAAAAAAAAAAAAAAAAAAAAAAAAAAAAAAAAAAAAAAAAAAAAAAAAAAAAAAAAAAAAAAAAAAAAAAAAAAAAAAAAAAAAAAAAAAAAAAAAAAAAAAAAAAAAAAAAAAAAAAAAAAAAAAAAAAAAAAAAAAAAAAAAAAAAAAAAAAAAAAAAAAAAAAAAAAAAAAAAAAAAAAAAAAAAAAAAAAAAAAAAAAAAAAAAAAAAAAAAAAAAAAAAAAAAAAAAAAAAAAAAAAAAAAAAAAAAAAAAAAAAAAAAAAAAAAAAAAAAAAAAAAAAAAAAAAAAAAAAAAAAAAAAAAAAAAAAAAAAAAAAAAAAAAAAAAAAAAAAAAAAAAAAAAAAAAAAAAAAAAAAAAAAAAAAAAAAAAAAAAAAAAAAAAAAAAAAAAAAAAAAAAAAAAAAAAAAAAAAAAAAAAAAAAAAAAAAAAAAAAAAAAAAAAAAAAAAAAAAAAAAAAAAAAAAAAAAAAAAAAAAAAAAAAAAAAAAAAAAAAAAAAAAAAAAAAAAAAAAAAAAAAAAAAAAAAAAAAAAAAAAAAAAAAAAAAAAAAAAAAAAAAAAAAAAAAAAAAAAAAAAAAAAAAAAAAAAAAAAAAAAAAAAAAAAAAAAAAAAAAAAAAAAAAAAAAAAAAAAAAAAAAAAAAAAAAAAAAAAAAAAAAAAAAAAAAAAAAAAAAAAAAAAAAAAAAAAAAAAAAAAAAAAAAAAAAAAAAAAAAAAAAAAAAAAAAAAAAAAAAAAAAAAAAAAAAAAAAAAAAAAAAAAAAAAAAAAAAAAAAAAAAAAAAAAAAAAAAAAAAAAAAAAAAAAAAAAAAAAAAAAAAAAAAAAAAAAAAAAAAAAAAAAAAAAAAAAAAAAAAAAAAAAAAAAAAAAAAAAAAAAAAAAAAAAAAAAAAAAAAAAAAAAAAAAAAAAAAAAAAAAAAAAAAAAAAAAAAAAAAAAAAAAAAAAAAAAAAAAAAAAAAAAAAAAAAAAAAAAAAAAAAAAAAAAAAAAAAAAAAAAAAAAAAAAAAAAAAAAAAAAAAAAAAAAAAAAAAAAAAAAAAAAAAAAAAAAAAAAAAAAAAAAAAAAAAAAAAAAAAAAAAAAAAAAAAAAAAAAAAAAAAAAAAAAAAAAAAAAAAAAAAAAAAAAAAAAAAAAAAAAAAAAAAAAAAAAAAAAAAAAAAAAAAAAAAAAAAAAAAAAAAAAAAAAAAAAAAAAAAAAAAAAAAAAAAAAAAAAAAAAAAAAAAAAAAAAAAAAAAAAAAAAAAAAAAAAAAAAAAAAAAAAAAAAAAAAAAAAAAAAAAAAAAAAAAAAAAAAAAAAAAAAAAAAAAAAAAAAAAAAAAAAAAAAAAAAAAAAAAAAAAAAAAAAAAAAAAAAAAAAAAAAAAAAAAAAAAAAAAAAAAAAAAAAAAAAAAAAAAAAAAAAAAAAAAAAAAAAAAAAAAAAAAAAAAAAAAAAAAAAAAAAAAAAAAAAAAAAAAAAAAAAAAAAAAAAAAAAAAAAAAAAAAAAAAAAAAAAAAAAAAAAAAAAAAAAAAAAAAAAAAAAAAAAAAAAAAAAAAAAAAAAAAAAAAAAAAAAAAAAAAAAAAAAAAAAAAAAAAAAAAAAAAAAAAAAAAAAAAAAAAAAAAAAAAAAAAAAAAAAAAAAAAAAAAAAAAAAAAAAAAAAAAAAAAAAAAAAAAAAAAAAAAAAAAAAAAAAAAAAAAAAAAAAAAAAAAAAAAAAAAAAAAAAAAAAAAAAAAAAAAAAAAAAAAAAAAAAAAAAAAAAAAAAAAAAAAAAAAAAAAAAAAAAAAAAAAAAAAAAAAAAAAAAAAAAAAAAAAAAAAAAAAAAAAAAAAAAAAAAAAAAAAAAAAAAAAAAAAAAAAAAAAAAAAAAAAAAAAAAAAAAAAAAAAAAAAAAAAAAAAAAAAAAAAAAAAAAAAAAAAAAAAAAAAAAAAAAAAAAAAAAAAAAAAAAAAAAAAAAAAAAAAAAAAAAAAAAAAAAAAAAAAAAAAAAAAAAAAAAAAAAAAAAAAAAAAAAAAAAAAAAAAAAAAAAAAAAAAAAAAAAAAAAAAAAAAAAAAAAAAAAAAAAAAAAAAAAAAAAAAAAAAAAAAAAAAAAAAAAAAAAAAAAAAAAAAAAAAAAAAAAAAAAAAAAAAAAAAAAAAAAAAAAAAAAAAAAAAAAAAAAAAAAAAAAAAAAAAAAAAAAAAAAAAAAAAAAAAAAAAAAAAAAAAAAAAAAAAAAAAAAAAAAAAAAAAAAAAAAAAAAAAAAAAAAAAAAAAAAAAAAAAAAAAAAAAAAAAAAAAAAAAAAAAAAAAAAAAAAAAAAAAAAAAAAAAAAAAAAAAAAAAAAAAAAAAAAAAAAAAAAAAAAAAAAAAAAAAAAAAAAAAAAAAAAAAAAAAAAAAAAAAAAAAAAAAAAAAAAAAAAAAAAAAAAAAAAAAAAAAAAAAAAAAAAAAAAAAAAAAAAAAAAAAAAAAAAAAAAAAAAAAAAAAAAAAAAAAAAAAAAAAAAAAAAAAAAAAAAAAAAAAAAAAAAAAAAAAAAAAAAAAAAAAAAAAAAAAAAAAAAAAAAAAAAAAAAAAAAAAAAAAAAAAAAAAAAAAAAAAAAAAAAAAAAAAAAAAAAAAAAAAAAAAAAAAAAAAAAAAAAAAAAAAAAAAAAAAAAAAAAAAAAAAAAAAAAAAAAAAAAAAAAAAAAAAAAAAAAAAAAAAAAAAAAAAAAAAAAAAAAAAAAAAAAAAAAAAAAAAAAAAAAAAAAAAAAAAAAAAAAAAAAAAAAAAAAAAAAAAAAAAAAAAAAAAAAAAAAAAAAAAAAAAAAAAAAAAAAAAAAAAAAAAAAAAAAAAAAAAAAAAAAAAAAAAAAAAAAAAAAAAAAAAAAAAAAAAAAAAAAAAAAAAAAAAAAAAAAAAAAAAAAAAAAAAAAAAAAAAAAAAAAAAAAAAAAAAAAAAAAAAAAAAAAAAAAAAAAAAAAAAAAAAAAAAAAAAAAAAAAAAAAAAAAAAAAAAAAAAAAAAAAAAAAAAAAAAAAAAAAAAAAAAAAAAAAAAAAAAAAAAAAAAAAAAAAAAAAAAAAAAAAAAAAAAAAAAAAAAAAAAAAAAAAAAAAAAAAAAAAAAAAAAAAAAAAAAAAAAAAAAAAAAAAAAAAAAAAAAAAAAAAAAAAAAAAAAAAAAAAAAAAAAAAAAAAAAAAAAAAAAAAAAAAAAAAAAAAAAAAAAAAAAAAAAAAAAAAAAAAAAAAAAAAAAAAAAAAAAAAAAAAAAAAAAAAAAAAAAAAAAAAAAAAAAAAAAAAAAAAAAAAAAAAAAAAAAAAAAAAAAAAAAAAAAAAAAAAAAAAAAAAAAAAAAAAAAAAAAAAAAAAAAAAAAAAAAAAAAAAAAAAAAAAAAAAAAAAAAAAAAAAAAAAAAAAAAAAAAAAAAAAAAAAAAAAAAAAAAAAAAAAAAAAAAAAAAAAAAAAAAAAAAAAAAAAAAAAAAAAAAAAAAAAAAAAAAAAAAAAAAAAAAAAAAAAAAAAAAAAAAAAAAAAAAAAAAAAAAAAAAAAAAAAAAAAAAAAAAAAAAAAAAAAAAAAAAAAAAAAAAAAAAAAAAAAAAAAAAAAAAAAAAAAAAAAAAAAAAAAAAAAAAAAAAAAAAAAAAAAAAAAAAAAAAAAAAAAAAAAAAAAAAAAAAAAAAAAAAAAAAAAAAAAAAAAAAAAAAAAAAAAAAAAAAAAAAAAAAAAAAAAAAAAAAAAAAAAAAAAAAAAAAAAAAAAAAAAAAAAAAAAAAAAAAAAAAAAAAAAAAAAAAAAAAAAAAAAAAAAAAAAAAAAAAAAAAAAAAAAAAAAAAAAAAAAAAAAAAAAAAAAAAAAAAAAAAAAAAAAAAAAAAAAAAAAAAAAAAAAAAAAAAAAAAAAAAAAAAAAAAAAAAAAAAAAAAAAAAAAAAAAAAAAAAAAAAAAAAAAAAAAAAAAAAAAAAAAAAAAAAAAAAAAAAAAAAAAAAAAAAAAAAAAAAAAAAAAAAAAAAAAAAAAAAAAAAAAAAAAAAAAAAAAAAAAAAAAAAAAAAAAAAAAAAAAAAAAAAAAAAAAAAAAAAAAAAAAAAAAAAAAAAAAAAAAAAAAAAAAAAAAAAAAAAAAAAAAAAAAAAAAAAAAAAAAAAAAAAAAAAAAAAAAAAAAAAAAAAAAAAAAAAAAAAAAAAAAAAAAAAAAAAAAAAAAAAAAAAAAAAAAAAAAAAAAAAAAAAAAAAAAAAAAAAAAAAAAAAAAAAAAAAAAAAAAAAAAAAAAAAAAAAAAAAAAAAAAAAAAAAAAAAAAAAAAAAAAAAAAAAAAAAAAAAAAAAAAAAAAAAAAAAAAAAAAAAAAAAAAAAAAAAAAAAAAAAAAAAAAAAAAAAAAAAAAAAAAAAAAAAAAAAAAAAAAAAAAAAAAAAAAAAAAAAAAAAAAAAAAAAAAAAAAAAAAAAAAAAAAAAAAAAAAAAAAAAAAAAAAAAAAAAAAAAAAAAAAAAAAAAAAAAAAAAAAAAAAAAAAAAAAAAAAAAAAAAAAAAAAAAAAAAAAAAAAAAAAAAAAAAAAAAAAAAAAAAAAAAAAAAAAAAAAAAAAAAAAAAAAAAAAAAAAAAAAAAAAAAAAAAAAAAAAAAAAAAAAAAAAAAAAAAAAAAAAAAAAAAAAAAAAAAAAAAAAAAAAAAAAAAAAAAAAAAAAAAAAAAAAAAAAAAAAAAAAAAAAAAAAAAAAAAAAAAAAAAAAAAAAAAAAAAAAAAAAAAAAAAAAAAAAAAAAAAAAAAAAAAAAAAAAAAAAAAAAAAAAAAAAAAAAAAAAAAAAAAAAAAAAAAAAAAAAAAAAAAAAAAAAAAAAAAAAAAAAAAAAAAAAAAAAAAAAAAAAAAAAAAAAAAAAAAAAAAAAAAAAAAAAAAAAAAAAAAAAAAAAAAAAAAAAAAAAAAAAAAAAAAAAAAAAAAAAAAAAAAAAAAAAAAAAAAAAAAAAAAAAAAAAAAAAAAAAAAAAAAAAAAAAAAAAAAAAAAAAAAAAAAAAAAAAAAAAAAAAAAAAAAAAAAAAAAAAAAAAAAAAAAAAAAAAAAAAAAAAAAAAAAAAAAAAAAAAAAAAAAAAAAAAAAAAAAAAAAAAAAAAAAAAAAAAAAAAAAAAAAAAAAAAAAAAAAAAAAAAAAAAAAAAAAAAAAAAAAAAAAAAAAAAAAAAAAAAAAAAAAAAAAAAAAAAAAAAAAAAAAAAAAAAAAAAAAAAAAAAAAAAAAAAAAAAAAAAAAAAAAAAAAAAAAAAAAAAAAAAAAAAAAAAAAAAAAAAAAAAAAAAAAAAAAAAAAAAAAAAAAAAAAAAAAAAAAAAAAAAAAAAAAAAAAAAAAAAAAAAAAAAAAAAAAAAAAAAAAAAAAAAAAAAAAAAAAAAAAAAAAAAAAAAAAAAAAAAAAAAAAAAAAAAAAAAAAAAAAAAAAAAAAAAAAAAAAAAAAAAAAAAAAAAAAAAAAAAAAAAAAAAAAAAAAAAAAAAAAAAAAAAAAAAAAAAAAAAAAAAAAAAAAAAAAAAAAAAAAAAAAAAAAAAAAAAAAAAAAAAAAAAAAAAAAAAAAAAAAAAAAAAAAAAAAAAAAAAAAAAAAAAAAAAAAAAAAAAAAAAAAAAAAAAAAAAAAAAAAAAAAAAAAAAAAAAAAAAAAAAAAAAAAAAAAAAAAAAAAAAAAAAAAAAAAAAAAAAAAAAAAAAAAAAAAAAAAAAAAAAAAAAAAAAAAAAAAAAAAAAAAAAAAAAAAAAAAAAAAAAAAAAAAAAAAAAAAAAAAAAAAAAAAAAAAAAAAAAAAAAAAAAAAAAAAAAAAAAAAAAAAAAAAAAAAAAAAAAAAAAAAAAAAAAAAAAAAAAAAAAAAAAAAAAAAAAAAAAAAAAAAAAAAAAAAAAAAAAAAAAAAAAAAAAAAAAAAAAAAAAAAAAAAAAAAAAAAAAAAAAAAAAAAAAAAAAAAAAAAAAAAAAAAAAAAAAAAAAAAAAAAAAAAAAAAAAAAAAAAAAAAAAAAAAAAAAAAAAAAAAAAAAAAAAAAAAAAAAAAAAAAAAAAAAAAAAAAAAAAAAAAAAAAAAAAAAAAAAAAAAAAAAAAAAAAAAAAAAAAAAAAAAAAAAAAAAAAAAAAAAAAAAAAAAAAAAAAAAAAAAAAAAAAAAAAAAAAAAAAAAAAAAAAAAAAAAAAAAAAAAAAAAAAAAAAAAAAAAAAAAAAAAAAAAAAAAAAAAAAAAAAAAAAAAAAAAAAAAAAAAAAAAAAAAAAAAAAAAAAAAAAAAAAAAAAAAAAAAAAAAAAAAAAAAAAAAAAAAAAAAAAAAAAAAAAAAAAAAAAAAAAAAAAAAAAAAAAAAAAAAAAAAAAAAAAAAAAAAAAAAAAAAAAAAAAAAAAAAAAAAAAAAAAAAAAAAAAAAAAAAAAAAAAAAAAAAAAAAAAAAAAAAAAAAAAAAAAAAAAAAAAAAAAAAAAAAAAAAAAAAAAAAAAAAAAAAAAAAAAAAAAAAAAAAAAAAAAAAAAAAAAAAAAAAAAAAAAAAAAAAAAAAAAAAAAAAAAAAAAAAAAAAAAAAAAAAAAAAAAAAAAAAAAAAAAAAAAAAAAAAAAAAAAAAAAAAAAAAAAAAAAAAAAAAAAAAAAAAAAAAAAAAAAAAAAAAAAAAAAAAAAAAAAAAAAAAAAAAAAAAAAAAAAAAAAAAAAAAAAAAAAAAAAAAAAAAAAAAAAAAAAAAAAAAAAAAAAAAAAAAAAAAAAAAAAAAAAAAAAAAAAAAAAAAAAAAAAAAAAAAAAAAAAAAAAAAAAAAAAAAAAAAAAAAAAAAAAAAAAAAAAAAAAAAAAAAAAAAAAAAAAAAAAAAAAAAAAAAAAAAAAAAAAAAAAAAAAAAAAAAAAAAAAAAAAAAAAAAAAAAAAAAAAAAAAAAAAAAAAAAAAAAAAAAAAAAAAAAAAAAAAAAAAAAAAAAAAAAAAAAAAAAAAAAAAAAAAAAAAAAAAAAAAAAAAAAAAAAAAAAAAAAAAAAAAAAAAAAAAAAAAAAAAAAAAAAAAAAAAAAAAAAAAAAAAAAAAAAAAAAAAAAAAAAAAAAAAAAAAAAAAAAAAAAAAAAAAAAAAAAAAAAAAAAAAAAAAAAAAAAAAAAAAAAAAAAAAAAAAAAAAAAAAAAAAAAAAAAAAAAAAAAAAAAAAAAAAAAAAAAAAAAAAAAAAAAAAAAAAAAAAAAAAAAAAAAAAAAAAAAAAAAAAAAAAAAAAAAAAAAAAAAAAAAAAAAAAAAAAAAAAAAAAAAAAAAAAAAAAAAAAAAAAAAAAAAAAAAAAAAAAAAAAAAAAAAAAAAAAAAAAAAAAAAAAAAAAAAAAAAAAAAAAAAAAAAAAAAAAAAAAAAAAAAAAAAAAAAAAAAAAAAAAAAAAAAAAAAAAAAAAAAAAAAAAAAAAAAAAAAAAAAAAAAAAAAAAAAAAAAAAAAAAAAAAAAAAAAAAAAAAAAAAAAAAAAAAAAAAAAAAAAAAAAAAAAAAAAAAAAAAAAAAAAAAAAAAAAAAAAAAAAAAAAAAAAAAAAAAAAAAAAAAAAAAAAAAAAAAAAAAAAAAAAAAAAAAAAAAAAAAAAAAAAAAAAAAAAAAAAAAAAAAAAAAAAAAAAAAAAAAAAAAAAAAAAAAAAAAAAAAAAAAAAAAAAAAAAAAAAAAAAAAAAAAAAAAAAAAAAAAAAAAAAAAAAAAAAAAAAAAAAAAAAAAAAAAAAAAAAAAAAAAAAAAAAAAAAAAAAAAAAAAAAAAAAAAAAAAAAAAAAAAAAAAAAAAAAAAAAAAAAAAAAAAAAAAAAAAAAAAAAAAAAAAAAAAAAAAAAAAAAAAAAAAAAAAAAAAAAAAAAAAAAAAAAAAAAAAAAAAAAAAAAAAAAAAAAAAAAAAAAAAAAAAAAAAAAAAAAAAAAAAAAAAAAAAAAAAAAAAAAAAAAAAAAAAAAAAAAAAAAAAAAAAAAAAAAAAAAAAAAAAAAAAAAAAAAAAAAAAAAAAAAAAAAAAAAAAAAAAAAAAAAAAAAAAAAAAAAAAAAAAAAAAAAAAAAAAAAAAAAAAAAAAAAAAAAAAAAAAAAAAAAAAAAAAAAAAAAAAAAAAAAAAAAAAAAAAAAAAAAAAAAAAAAAAAAAAAAAAAAAAAAAAAAAAAAAAAAAAAAAAAAAAAAAAAAAAAAAAAAAAAAAAAAAAAAAAAAAAAAAAAAAAAAAAAAAAAAAAAAAAAAAAAAAAAAAAAAAAAAAAAAAAAAAAAAAAAAAAAAAAAAAAAAAAAAAAAAAAAAAAAAAAAAAAAAAAAAAAAAAAAAAAAAAAAAAAAAAAAAAAAAAAAAAAAAAAAAAAAAAAAAAAAAAAAAAAAAAAAAAAAAAAAAAAAAAAAAAAAAAAAAAAAAAAAAAAAAAAAAAAAAAAAAAAAAAAAAAAAAAAAAAAAAAAAAAAAAAAAAAAAAAAAAAAAAAAAAAAAAAAAAAAAAAAAAAAAAAAAAAAAAAAAAAAAAAAAAAAAAAAAAAAAAAAAAAAAAAAAAAAAAAAAAAAAAAAAAAAAAAAAAAAAAAAAAAAAAAAAAAAAAAAAAAAAAAAAAAAAAAAAAAAAAAAAAAAAAAAAAAAAAAAAAAAAAAAAAAAAAAAAAAAAAAAAAAAAAAAAAAAAAAAAAAAAAAAAAAAAAAAAAAAAAAAAAAAAAAAAAAAAAAAAAAAAAAAAAAAAAAAAAAAAAAAAAAAAAAAAAAAAAAAAAAAAAAAAAAAAAAAAAAAAAAAAAAAAAAAAAAAAAAAAAAAAAAAAAAAAAAAAAAAAAAAAAAAAAAAAAAAAAAAAAAAAAAAAAAAAAAAAAAAAAAAAAAAAAAAAAAAAAAAAAAAAAAAAAAAAAAAAAAAAAAAAAAAAAAAAAAAAAAAAAAAAAAAAAAAAAAAAAAAAAAAAAAAAAAAAAAAAAAAAAAAAAAAAAAAAAAAAAAAAAAAAAAAAAAAAAAAAAAAAAAAAAAAAAAAAAAAAAAAAAAAAAAAAAAAAAAAAAAAAAAAAAAAAAAAAAAAAAAAAAAAAAAAAAAAAAAAAAAAAAAAAAAAAAAAAAAAAAAAAAAAAAAAAAAAAAAAAAAAAAAAAAAAAAAAAAAAAAAAAAAAAAAAAAAAAAAAAAAAAAAAAAAAAAAAAAAAAAAAAAAAAAAAAAAAAAAAAAAAAAAAAAAAAAAAAAAAAAAAAAAAAAAAAAAAAAAAAAAAAAAAAAAAAAAAAAAAAAAAAAAAAAAAAAAAAAAAAAAAAAAAAAAAAAAAAAAAAAAAAAAAAAAAAAAAAAAAAAAAAAAAAAAAAAAAAAAAAAAAAAAAAAAAAAAAAAAAAAAAAAAAAAAAAAAAAAAAAAAAAAAAAAAAAAAAAAAAAAAAAAAAAAAAAAAAAAAAAAAAAAAAAAAAAAAAAAAAAAAAAAAAAAAAAAAAAAAAAAAAAAAAAAAAAAAAAAAAAAAAAAAAAAAAAAAAAAAAAAAAAAAAAAAAAAAAAAAAAAAAAAAAAAAAAAAAAAAAAAAAAAAAAAAAAAAAAAAAAAAAAAAAAAAAAAAAAAAAAAAAAAAAAAAAAAAAAAAAAAAAAAAAAAAAAAAAAAAAAAAAAAAAAAAAAAAAAAAAAAAAAAAAAAAAAAAAAAAAAAAAAAAAAAAAAAAAAAAAAAAAAAAAAAAAAAAAAAAAAAAAAAAAAAAAAAAAAAAAAAAAAAAAAAAAAAAAAAAAAAAAAAAAAAAAAAAAAAAAAAAAAAAAAAAAAAAAAAAAAAAAAAAAAAAAAAAAAAAAAAAAAAAAAAAAAAAAAAAAAAAAAAAAAAAAAAAAAAAAAAAAAAAAAAAAAAAAAAAAAAAAAAAAAAAAAAAAAAAAAAAAAAAAAAAAAAAAAAAAAAAAAAAAAAAAAAAAAAAAAAAAAAAAAAAAAAAAAAAAAAAAAAAAAAAAAAAAAAAAAAAAAAAAAAAAAAAAAAAAAAAAAAAAAAAAAAAAAAAAAAAAAAAAAAAAAAAAAAAAAAAAAAAAAAAAAAAAAAAAAAAAAAAAAAAAAAAAAAAAAAAAAAAAAAAAAAAAAAAAAAAAAAAAAAAAAAAAAAAAAAAAAAAAAAAAAAAAAAAAAAAAAAAAAAAAAAAAAAAAAAAAAAAAAAAAAAAAAAAAAAAAAAAAAAAAAAAAAAAAAAAAAAAAAAAAAAAAAAAAAAAAAAAAAAAAAAAAAAAAAAAAAAAAAAAAAAAAAAAAAAAAAAAAAAAAAAAAAAAAAAAAAAAAAAAAAAAAAAAAAAAAAAAAAAAAAAAAAAAAAAAAAAAAAAAAAAAAAAAAAAAAAAAAAAAAAAAAAAAAAAAAAAAAAAAAAAAAAAAAAAAAAAAAAAAAAAAAAAAAAAAAAAAAAAAAAAAAAAAAAAAAAAAAAAAAAAAAAAAAAAAAAAAAAAAAAAAAAAAAAAAAAAAAAAAAAAAAAAAAAAAAAAAAAAAAAAAAAAAAAAAAAAAAAAAAAAAAAAAAAAAAAAAAAAAAAAAAAAAAAAAAAAAAAAAAAAAAAAAAAAAAAAAAAAAAAAAAAAAAAAAAAAAAAAAAAAAAAAAAAAAAAAAAAAAAAAAAAAAAAAAAAAAAAAAAAAAAAAAAAAAAAAAAAAAAAAAAAAAAAAAAAAAAAAAAAAAAAAAAAAAAAAAAAAAAAAAAAAAAAAAAAAAAAAAAAAAAAAAAAAAAAAAAAAAAAAAAAAAAAAAAAAAAAAAAAAAAAAAAAAAAAAAAAAAAAAAAAAAAAAAAAAAAAAAAAAAAAAAAAAAAAAAAAAAAAAAAAAAAAAAAAAAAAAAAAAAAAAAAAAAAAAAAAAAAAAAAAAAAAAAAAAAAAAAAAAAAAAAAAAAAAAAAAAAAAAAAAAAAAAAAAAAAAAAAAAAAAAAAAAAAAAAAAAAAAAAAAAAAAAAAAAAAAAAAAAAAAAAAAAAAAAAAAAAAAAAAAAAAAAAAAAAAAAAAAAAAAAAAAAAAAAAAAAAAAAAAAAAAAAAAAAAAAAAAAAAAAAAAAAAAAAAAAAAAAAAAAAAAAAAAAAAAAAAAAAAAAAAAAAAAAAAAAAAAAAAAAAAAAAAAAAAAAAAAAAAAAAAAAAAAAAAAAAAAAAAAAAAAAAAAAAAAAAAAAAAAAAAAAAAAAAAAAAAAAAAAAAAAAAAAAAAAAAAAAAAAAAAAAAAAAAAAAAAAAAAAAAAAAAAAAAAAAAAAAAAAAAAAAAAAAAAAAAAAAAAAAAAAAAAAAAAAAAAAAAAAAAAAAAAAAAAAAAAAAAAAAAAAAAAAAAAAAAAAAAAAAAAAAAAAAAAAAAAAAAAAAAAAAAAAAAAAAAAAAAAAAAAAAAAAAAAAAAAAAAAAAAAAAAAAAAAAAAAAAAAAAAAAAAAAAAAAAAAAAAAAAAAAAAAAAAAAAAAAAAAAAAAAAAAAAAAAAAAAAAAAAAAAAAAAAAAAAAAAAAAAAAAAAAAAAAAAAAAAAAAAAAAAAAAAAAAAAAAAAAAAAAAAAAAAAAAAAAAAAAAAAAAAAAAAAAAAAAAAAAAAAAAAAAAAAAAAAAAAAAAAAAAAAAAAAAAAAAAAAAAAAAAAAAAAAAAAAAAAAAAAAAAAAAAAAAAAAAAAAAAAAAAAAAAAAAAAAAAAAAAAAAAAAAAAAAAAAAAAAAAAAAAAAAAAAAAAAAAAAAAAAAAAAAAAAAAAAAAAAAAAAAAAAAAAAAAAAAAAAAAAAAAAAAAAAAAAAAAAAAAAAAAAAAAAAAAAAAAAAAAAAAAAAAAAAAAAAAAAAAAAAAAAAAAAAAAAAAAAAAAAAAAAAAAAAAAAAAAAAAAAAAAAAAAAAAAAAAAAAAAAAAAAAAAAAAAAAAAAAAAAAAAAAAAAAAAAAAAAAAAAAAAAAAAAAAAAAAAAAAAAAAAAAAAAAAAAAAAAAAAAAAAAAAAAAAAAAAAAAAAAAAAAAAAAAAAAAAAAAAAAAAAAAAAAAAAAAAAAAAAAAAAAAAAAAAAAAAAAAAAAAAAAAAAAAAAAAAAAAAAAAAAAAAAAAAAAAAAAAAAAAAAAAAAAAAAAAAAAAAAAAAAAAAAAAAAAAAAAAAAAAAAAAAAAAAAAAAAAAAAAAAAAAAAAAAAAAAAAAAAAAAAAAAAAAAAAAAAAAAAAAAAAAAAAAAAAAAAAAAAAAAAAAAAAAAAAAAAAAAAAAAAAAAAAAAAAAAAAAAAAAAAAAAAAAAAAAAAAAAAAAAAAAAAAAAAAAAAAAAAAAAAAAAAAAAAAAAAAAAAAAAAAAAAAAAAAAAAAAAAAAAAAAAAAAAAAAAAAAAAAAAAAAAAAAAAAAAAAAAAAAAAAAAAAAAAAAAAAAAAAAAAAAAAAAAAAAAAAAAAAAAAAAAAAAAAAAAAAAAAAAAAAAAAAAAAAAAAAAAAAAAAAAAAAAAAAAAAAAAAAAAAAAAAAAAAAAAAAAAAAAAAAAAAAAAAAAAAAAAAAAAAAAAAAAAAAAAAAAAAAAAAAAAAAAAAAAAAAAAAAAAAAAAAAAAAAAAAAAAAAAAAAAAAAAAAAAAAAAAAAAAAAAAAAAAAAAAAAAAAAAAAAAAAAAAAAAAAAAAAAAAAAAAAAAAAAAAAAAAAAAAAAAAAAAAAAAAAAAAAAAAAAAAAAAAAAAAAAAAAAAAAAAAAAAAAAAAAAAAAAAAAAAAAAAAAAAAAAAAAAAAAAAAAAAAAAAAAAAAAAAAAAAAAAAAAAAAAAAAAAAAAAAAAAAAAAAAAAAAAAAAAAAAAAAAAAAAAAAAAAAAAAAAAAAAAAAAAAAAAAAAAAAAAAAAAAAAAAAAAAAAAAAAAAAAAAAAAAAAAAAAAAAAAAAAAAAAAAAAAAAAAAAAAAAAAAAAAAAAAAAAAAAAAAAAAAAAAAAAAAAAAAAAAAAAAAAAAAAAAAAAAAAAAAAAAAAAAAAAAAAAAAAAAAAAAAAAAAAAAAAAAAAAAAAAAAAAAAAAAAAAAAAAAAAAAAAAAAAAAAAAAAAAAAAAAAAAAAAAAAAAAAAAAAAAAAAAAAAAAAAAAAAAAAAAAAAAAAAAAAAAAAAAAAAAAAAAAAAAAAAAAAAAAAAAAAAAAAAAAAAAAAAAAAAAAAAAAAAAAAAAAAAAAAAAAAAAAAAAAAAAAAAAAAAAAAAAAAAAAAAAAAAAAAAAAAAAAAAAAAAAAAAAAAAAAAAAAAAAAAAAAAAAAAAAAAAAAAAAAAAAAAAAAAAAAAAAAAAAAAAAAAAAAAAAAAAAAAAAAAAAAAAAAAAAAAAAAAAAAAAAAAAAAAAAAAAAAAAAAAAAAAAAAAAAAAAAAAAAAAAAAAAAAAAAAAAAAAAAAAAAAAAAAAAAAAAAAAAAAAAAAAAAAAAAAAAAAAAAAAAAAAAAAAAAAAAAAAAAAAAAAAAAAAAAAAAAAAAAAAAAAAAAAAAAAAAAAAAAAAAAAAAAAAAAAAAAAAAAAAAAAAAAAAAAAAAAAAAAAAAAAAAAAAAAAAAAAAAAAAAAAAAAAAAAAAAAAAAAAAAAAAAAAAAAAAAAAAAAAAAAAAAAAAAAAAAAAAAAAAAAAAAAAAAAAAAAAAAAAAAAAAAAAAAAAAAAAAAAAAAAAAAAAAAAAAAAAAAAAAAAAAAAAAAAAAAAAAAAAAAAAAAAAAAAAAAAAAAAAAAAAAAAAAAAAAAAAAAAAAAAAAAAAAAAAAAAAAAAAAAAAAAAAAAAAAAAAAAAAAAAAAAAAAAAAAAAAAAAAAAAAAAAAAAAAAAAAAAAAAAAAAAAAAAAAAAAAAAAAAAAAAAAAAAAAAAAAAAAAAAAAAAAAAAAAAAAAAAAAAAAAAAAAAAAAAAAAAAAAAAAAAAAAAAAAAAAAAAAAAAAAAAAAAAAAAAAAAAAAAAAAAAAAAAAAAAAAAAAAAAAAAAAAAAAAAAAAAAAAAAAAAAAAAAAAAAAAAAAAAAAAAAAAAAAAAAAAAAAAAAAAAAAAAAAAAAAAAAAAAAAAAAAAAAAAAAAAAAAAAAAAAAAAAAAAAAAAAAAAAAAAAAAAAAAAAAAAAAAAAAAAAAAAAAAAAAAAAAAAAAAAAAAAAAAAAAAAAAAAAAAAAAAAAAAAAAAAAAAAAAAAAAAAAAAAAAAAAAAAAAAAAAAAAAAAAAAAAAAAAAAAAAAAAAAAAAAAAAAAAAAAAAAAAAAAAAAAAAAAAAAAAAAAAAAAAAAAAAAAAAAAAAAAAAAAAAAAAAAAAAAAAAAAAAAAAAAAAAAAAAAAAAAAAAAAAAAAAAAAAAAAAAAAAAAAAAAAAAAAAAAAAAAAAAAAAAAAAAAAAAAAAAAAAAAAAAAAAAAAAAAAAAAAAAAAAAAAAAAAAAAAAAAAAAAAAAAAAAAAAAAAAAAAAAAAAAAAAAAAAAAAAAAAAAAAAAAAAAAAAAAAAAAAAAAAAAAAAAAAAAAAAAAAAAAAAAAAAAAAAAAAAAAAAAAAAAAAAAAAAAAAAAAAAAAAAAAAAAAAAAAAAAAAAAAAAAAAAAAAAAAAAAAAAAAAAAAAAAAAAAAAAAAAAAAAAAAAAAAAAAAAAAAAAAAAAAAAAAAAAAAAAAAAAAAAAAAAAAAAAAAAAAAAAAAAAAAAAAAAAAAAAAAAAAAAAAAAAAAAAAAAAAAAAAAAAAAAAAAAAAAAAAAAAAAAAAAAAAAAAAAAAAAAAAAAAAAAAAAAAAAAAAAAAAAAAAAAAAAAAAAAAAAAAAAAAAAAAAAAAAAAAAAAAAAAAAAAAAAAAAAAAAAAAAAAAAAAAAAAAAAAAAAAAAAAAAAAAAAAAAAAAAAAAAAAAAAAAAAAAAAAAAAAAAAAAAAAAAAAAAAAAAAAAAAAAAAAAAAAAAAAAAAAAAAAAAAAAAAAAAAAAAAAAAAAAAAAAAAAAAAAAAAAAAAAAAAAAAAAAAAAAAAAAAAAAAAAAAAAAAAAAAAAAAAAAAAAAAAAAAAAAAAAAAAAAAAAAAAAAAAAAAAAAAAAAAAAAAAAAAAAAAAAAAAAAAAAAAAAAAAAAAAAAAAAAAAAAAAAAAAAAAAAAAAAAAAAAAAAAAAAAAAAAAAAAAAAAAAAAAAAAAAAAAAAAAAAAAAAAAAAAAAAAAAAAAAAAAAAAAAAAAAAAAAAAAAAAAAAAAAAAAAAAAAAAAAAAAAAAAAAAAAAAAAAAAAAAAAAAAAAAAAAAAAAAAAAAAAAAAAAAAAAAAAAAAAAAAAAAAAAAAAAAAAAAAAAAAAAAAAAAAAAAAAAAAAAAAAAAAAAAAAAAAAAAAAAAAAAAAAAAAAAAAAAAAAAAAAAAAAAAAAAAAAAAAAAAAAAAAAAAAAAAAAAAAAAAAAAAAAAAAAAAAAAAAAAAAAAAAAAAAAAAAAAAAAAAAAAAAAAAAAAAAAAAAAAAAAAAAAAAAAAAAAAAAAAAAAAAAAAAAAAAAAAAAAAAAAAAAAAAAAAAAAAAAAAAAAAAAAAAAAAAAAAAAAAAAAAAAAAAAAAAAAAAAAAAAAAAAAAAAAAAAAAAAAAAAAAAAAAAAAAAAAAAAAAAAAAAAAAAAAAAAAAAAAAAAAAAAAAAAAAAAAAAAAAAAAAAAAAAAAAAAAAAAAAAAAAAAAAAAAAAAAAAAAAAAAAAAAAAAAAAAAAAAAAAAAAAAAAAAAAAAAAAAAAAAAAAAAAAAAAAAAAAAAAAAAAAAAAAAAAAAAAAAAAAAAAAAAAAAAAAAAAAAAAAAAAAAAAAAAAAAAAAAAAAAAAAAAAAAAAAAAAAAAAAAAAAAAAAAAAAAAAAAAAAAAAAAAAAAAAAAAAAAAAAAAAAAAAAAAAAAAAAAAAAAAAAAAAAAAAAAAAAAAAAAAAAAAAAAAAAAAAAAAAAAAAAAAAAAAAAAAAAAAAAAAAAAAAAAAAAAAAAAAAAAAAAAAAAAAAAAAAAAAAAAAAAAAAAAAAAAAAAAAAAAAAAAAAAAAAAAAAAAAAAAAAAAAAAAAAAAAAAAAAAAAAAAAAAAAAAAAAAAAAAAAAAAAAAAAAAAAAAAAAAAAAAAAAAAAAAAAAAAAAAAAAAAAAAAAAAAAAAAAAAAAAAAAAAAAAAAAAAAAAAAAAAAAAAAAAAAAAAAAAAAAAAAAAAAAAAAAAAAAAAAAAAAAAAAAAAAAAAAAAAAAAAAAAAAAAAAAAAAAAAAAAAAAAAAAAAAAAAAAAAAAAAAAAAAAAAAAAAAAAAAAAAAAAAAAAAAAAAAAAAAAAAAAAAAAAAAAAAAAAAAAAAAAAAAAAAAAAAAAAAAAAAAAAAAAAAAAAAAAAAAAAAAAAAAAAAAAAAAAAAAAAAAAAAAAAAAAAAAAAAAAAAAAAAAAAAAAAAAAAAAAAAAAAAAAAAAAAAAAAAAAAAAAAAAAAAAAAAAAAAAAAAAAAAAAAAAAAAAAAAAAAAAAAAAAAAAAAAAAAAAAAAAAAAAAAAAAAAAAAAAAAAAAAAAAAAAAAAAAAAAAAAAAAAAAAAAAAAAAAAAAAAAAAAAAAAAAAAAAAAAAAAAAAAAAAAAAAAAAAAAAAAAAAAAAAAAAAAAAAAAAAAAAAAAAAAAAAAAAAAAAAAAAAAAAAAAAAAAAAAAAAAAAAAAAAAAAAAAAAAAAAAAAAAAAAAAAAAAAAAAAAAAAAAAAAAAAAAAAAAAAAAAAAAAAAAAAAAAAAAAAAAAAAAAAAAAAAAAAAAAAAAAAAAAAAAAAAAAAAAAAAAAAAAAAAAAAAAAAAAAAAAAAAAAAAAAAAAAAAAAAAAAAAAAAAAAAAAAAAAAAAAAAAAAAAAAAAAAAAAAAAAAAAAAAAAAAAAAAAAAAAAAAAAAAAAAAAAAAAAAAAAAAAAAAAAAAAAAAAAAAAAAAAAAAAAAAAAAAAAAAAAAAAAAAAAAAAAAAAAAAAAAAAAAAAAAAAAAAAAAAAAAAAAAAAAAAAAAAAAAAAAAAAAAAAAAAAAAAAAAAAAAAAAAAAAAAAAAAAAAAAAAAAAAAAAAAAAAAAAAAAAAAAAAAAAAAAAAAAAAAAAAAAAAAAAAAAAAAAAAAAAAAAAAAAAAAAAAAAAAAAAAAAAAAAAAAAAAAAAAAAAAAAAAAAAAAAAAAAAAAAAAAAAAAAAAAAAAAAAAAAAAAAAAAAAAAAAAAAAAAAAAAAAAAAAAAAAAAAAAAAAAAAAAAAAAAAAAAAAAAAAAAAAAAAAAAAAAAAAAAAAAAAAAAAAAAAAAAAAAAAAAAAAAAAAAAAAAAAAAAAAAAAAAAAAAAAAAAAAAAAAAAAAAAAAAAAAAAAAAAAAAAAAAAAAAAAAAAAAAAAAAAAAAAAAAAAAAAAAAAAAAAAAAAAAAAAAAAAAAAAAAAAAAAAAAAAAAAAAAAAAAAAAAAAAAAAAAAAAAAAAAAAAAAAAAAAAAAAAAAAAAAAAAAAAAAAAAAAAAAAAAAAAAAAAAAAAAAAAAAAAAAAAAAAAAAAAAAAAAAAAAAAAAAAAAAAAAAAAAAAAAAAAAAAAAAAAAAAAAAAAAAAAAAAAAAAAAAAAAAAAAAAAAAAAAAAAAAAAAAAAAAAAAAAAAAAAAAAAAAAAAAAAAAAAAAAAAAAAAAAAAAAAAAAAAAAAAAAAAAAAAAAAAAAAAAAAAAAAAAAAAAAAAAAAAAAAAAAAAAAAAAAAAAAAAAAAAAAAAAAAAAAAAAAAAAAAAAAAAAAAAAAAAAAAAAAAAAAAAAAAAAAAAAAAAAAAAAAAAAAAAAAAAAAAAAAAAAAAAAAAAAAAAAAAAAAAAAAAAAAAAAAAAAAAAAAAAAAAAAAAAAAAAAAAAAAAAAAAAAAAAAAAAAAAAAAAAAAAAAAAAAAAAAAAAAAAAAAAAAAAAAAAAAAAAAAAAAAAAAAAAAAAAAAAAAAAAAAAAAAAAAAAAAAAAAAAAAAAAAAAAAAAAAAAAAAAAAAAAAAAAAAAAAAAAAAAAAAAAAAAAAAAAAAAAAAAAAAAAAAAAAAAAAAAAAAAAAAAAAAAAAAAAAAAAAAAAAAAAAAAAAAAAAAAAAAAAAAAAAAAAAAAAAAAAAAAAAAAAAAAAAAAAAAAAAAAAAAAAAAAAAAAAAAAAAAAAAAAAAAAAAAAAAAAAAAAAAAAAAAAAAAAAAAAAAAAAAAAAAAAAAAAAAAAAAAAAAAAAAAAAAAAAAAAAAAAAAAAAAAAAAAAAAAAAAAAAAAAAAAAAAAAAAAAAAAAAAAAAAAAAAAAAAAAAAAAAAAAAAAAAAAAAAAAAAAAAAAAAAAAAAAAAAAAAAAAAAAAAAAAAAAAAAAAAAAAAAAAAAAAAAAAAAAAAAAAAAAAAAAAAAAAAAAAAAAAAAAAAAAAAAAAAAAAAAAAAAAAAAAAAAAAAAAAAAAAAAAAAAAAAAAAAAAAAAAAAAAAAAAAAAAAAAAAAAAAAAAAAAAAAAAAAAAAAAAAAAAAAAAAAAAAAAAAAAAAAAAAAAAAAAAAAAAAAAAAAAAAAAAAAAAAAAAAAAAAAAAAAAAAAAAAAAAAAAAAAAAAAAAAAAAAAAAAAAAAAAAAAAAAAAAAAAAAAAAAAAAAAAAAAAAAAAAAAAAAAAAAAAAAAAAAAAAAAAAAAAAAAAAAAAAAAAAAAAAAAAAAAAAAAAAAAAAAAAAAAAAAAAAAAAAAAAAAAAAAAAAAAAAAAAAAAAAAAAAAAAAAAAAAAAAAAAAAAAAAAAAAAAAAAAAAAAAAAAAAAAAAAAAAAAAAAAAAAAAAAAAAAAAAAAAAAAAAAAAAAAAAAAAAAAAAAAAAAAAAAAAAAAAAAAAAAAAAAAAAAAAAAAAAAAAAAAAAAAAAAAAAAAAAAAAAAAAAAAAAAAAAAAAAAAAAAAAAAAAAAAAAAAAAAAAAAAAAAAAAAAAAAAAAAAAAAAAAAAAAAAAAAAAAAAAAAAAAAAAAAAAAAAAAAAAAAAAAAAAAAAAAAAAAAAAAAAAAAAAAAAAAAAAAAAAAAAAAAAAAAAAAAAAAAAAAAAAAAAAAAAAAAAAAAAAAAAAAAAAAAAAAAAAAAAAAAAAAAAAAAAAAAAAAAAAAAAAAAAAAAAAAAAAAAAAAAAAAAAAAAAAAAAAAAAAAAAAAAAAAAAAAAAAAAAAAAAAAAAAAAAAAAAAAAAAAAAAAAAAAAAAAAAAAAAAAAAAAAAAAAAAAAAAAAAAAAAAAAAAAAAAAAAAAAAAAAAAAAAAAAAAAAAAAAAAAAAAAAAAAAAAAAAAAAAAAAAAAAAAAAAAAAAAAAAAAAAAAAAAAAAAAAAAAAAAAAAAAAAAAAAAAAAAAAAAAAAAAAAAAAAAAAAAAAAAAAAAAAAAAAAAAAAAAAAAAAAAAAAAAAAAAAAAAAAAAAAAAAAAAAAAAAAAAAAAAAAAAAAAAAAAAAAAAAAAAAAAAAAAAAAAAAAAAAAAAAAAAAAAAAAAAAAAAAAAAAAAAAAAAAAAAAAAAAAAAAAAAAAAAAAAAAAAAAAAAAAAAAAAAAAAAAAAAAAAAAAAAAAAAAAAAAAAAAAAAAAAAAAAAAAAAAAAAAAAAAAAAAAAAAAAAAAAAAAAAAAAAAAAAAAAAAAAAAAAAAAAAAAAAAAAAAAAAAAAAAAAAAAAAAAAAAAAAAAAAAAAAAAAAAAAAAAAAAAAAAAAAAAAAAAAAAAAAAAAAAAAAAAAAAAAAAAAAAAAAAAAAAAAAAAAAAAAAAAAAAAAAAAAAAAAAAAAAAAAAAAAAAAAAAAAAAAAAAAAAAAAAAAAAAAAAAAAAAAAAAAAAAAAAAAAAAAAAAAAAAAAAAAAAAAAAAAAAAAAAAAAAAAAAAAAAAAAAAAAAAAAAAAAAAAAAAAAAAAAAAAAAAAAAAAAAAAAAAAAAAAAAAAAAAAAAAAAAAAAAAAAAAAAAAAAAAAAAAAAAAAAAAAAAAAAAAAAAAAAAAAAAAAAAAAAAAAAAAAAAAAAAAAAAAAAAAAAAAAAAAAAAAAAAAAAAAAAAAAAAAAAAAAAAAAAAAAAAAAAAAAAAAAAAAAAAAAAAAAAAAAAAAAAAAAAAAAAAAAAAAAAAAAAAAAAAAAAAAAAAAAAAAAAAAAAAAAAAAAAAAAAAAAAAAAAAAAAAAAAAAAAAAAAAAAAAAAAAAAAAAAAAAAAAAAAAAAAAAAAAAAAAAAAAAAAAAAAAAAAAAAAAAAAAAAAAAAAAAAAAAAAAAAAAAAAAAAAAAAAAAAAAAAAAAAAAAAAAAAAAAAAAAAAAAAAAAAAAAAAAAAAAAAAAAAAAAAAAAAAAAAAAAAAAAAAAAAAAAAAAAAAAAAAAAAAAAAAAAAAAAAAAAAAAAAAAAAAAAAAAAAAAAAAAAAAAAAAAAAAAAAAAAAAAAAAAAAAAAAAAAAAAAAAAAAAAAAAAAAAAAAAAAAAAAAAAAAAAAAAAAAAAAAAAAAAAAAAAAAAAAAAAAAAAAAAAAAAAAAAAAAAAAAAAAAAAAAAAAAAAAAAAAAAAAAAAAAAAAAAAAAAAAAAAAAAAAAAAAAAAAAAAAAAAAAAAAAAAAAAAAAAAAAAAAAAAAAAAAAAAAAAAAAAAAAAAAAAAAAAAAAAAAAAAAAAAAAAAAAAAAAAAAAAAAAAAAAAAAAAAAAAAAAAAAAAAAAAAAAAAAAAAAAAAAAAAAAAAAAAAAAAAAAAAAAAAAAAAAAAAAAAAAAAAAAAAAAAAAAAAAAAAAAAAAAAAAAAAAAAAAAAAAAAAAAAAAAAAAAAAAAAAAAAAAAAAAAAAAAAAAAAAAAAAAAAAAAAAAAAAAAAAAAAAAAAAAAAAAAAAAAAAAAAAAAAAAAAAAAAAAAAAAAAAAAAAAAAAAAAAAAAAAAAAAAAAAAAAAAAAAAAAAAAAAAAAAAAAAAAAAAAAAAAAAAAAAAAAAAAAAAAAAAAAAAAAAAAAAAAAAAAAAAAAAAAAAAAAAAAAAAAAAAAAAAAAAAAAAAAAAAAAAAAAAAAAAAAAAAAAAAAAAAAAAAAAAAAAAAAAAAAAAAAAAAAAAAAAAAAAAAAAAAAAAAAAAAAAAAAAAAAAAAAAAAAAAAAAAAAAAAAAAAAAAAAAAAAAAAAAAAAAAAAAAAAAAAAAAAAAAAAAAAAAAAAAAAAAAAAAAAAAAAAAAAAAAAAAAAAAAAAAAAAAAAAAAAAAAAAAAAAAAAAAAAAAAAAAAAAAAAAAAAAAAAAAAAAAAAAAAAAAAAAAAAAAAAAAAAAAAAAAAAAAAAAAAAAAAAAAAAAAAAAAAAAAAAAAAAAAAAAAAAAAAAAAAAAAAAAAAAAAAAAAAAAAAAAAAAAAAAAAAAAAAAAAAAAAAAAAAAAAAAAAAAAAAAAAAAAAAAAAAAAAAAAAAAAAAAAAAAAAAAAAAAAAAAAAAAAAAAAAAAAAAAAAAAAAAAAAAAAAAAAAAAAAAAAAAAAAAAAAAAAAAAAAAAAAAAAAAAAAAAAAAAAAAAAAAAAAAAAAAAAAAAAAAAAAAAAAAAAAAAAAAAAAAAAAAAAAAAAAAAAAAAAAAAAAAAAAAAAAAAAAAAAAAAAAAAAAAAAAAAAAAAAAAAAAAAAAAAAAAAAAAAAAAAAAAAAAAAAAAAAAAAAAAAAAAAAAAAAAAAAAAAAAAAAAAAAAAAAAAAAAAAAAAAAAAAAAAAAAAAAAAAAAAAAAAAAAAAAAAAAAAAAAAAAAAAAAAAAAAAAAAAAAAAAAAAAAAAAAAAAAAAAAAAAAAAAAAAAAAAAAAAAAAAAAAAAAAAAAAAAAAAAAAAAAAAAAAAAAAAAAAAAAAAAAAAAAAAAAAAAAAAAAAAAAAAAAAAAAAAAAAAAAAAAAAAAAAAAAAAAAAAAAAAAAAAAAAAAAAAAAAAAAAAAAAAAAAAAAAAAAAAAAAAAAAAAAAAAAAAAAAAAAAAAAAAAAAAAAAAAAAAAAAAAAAAAAAAAAAAAAAAAAAAAAAAAAAAAAAAAAAAAAAAAAAAAAAAAAAAAAAAAAAAAAAAAAAAAAAAAAAAAAAAAAAAAAAAAAAAAAAAAAAAAAAAAAAAAAAAAAAAAAAAAAAAAAAAAAAAAAAAAAAAAAAAAAAAAAAAAAAAAAAAAAAAAAAAAAAAAAAAAAAAAAAAAAAAAAAAAAAAAAAAAAAAAAAAAAAAAAAAAAAAAAAAAAAAAAAAAAAAAAAAAAAAAAAAAAAAAAAAAAAAAAAAAAAAAAAAAAAAAAAAAAAAAAAAAAAAAAAAAAAAAAAAAAAAAAAAAAAAAAAAAAAAAAAAAAAAAAAAAAAAAAAAAAAAAAAAAAAAAAAAAAAAAAAAAAAAAAAAAAAAAAAAAAAAAAAAAAAAAAAAAAAAAAAAAAAAAAAAAAAAAAAAAAAAAAAAAAAAAAAAAAAAAAAAAAAAAAAAAAAAAAAAAAAAAAAAAAAAAAAAAAAAAAAAAAAAAAAAAAAAAAAAAAAAAAAAAAAAAAAAAAAAAAAAAAAAAAAAAAAAAAAAAAAAAAAAAAAAAAAAAAAAAAAAAAAAAAAAAAAAAAAAAAAAAAAAAAAAAAAAAAAAAAAAAAAAAAAAAAAAAAAAAAAAAAAAAAAAAAAAAAAAAAAAAAAAAAAAAAAAAAAAAAAAAAAAAAAAAAAAAAAAAAAAAAAAAAAAAAAAAAAAAAAAAAAAAAAAAAAAAAAAAAAAAAAAAAAAAAAAAAAAAAAAAAAAAAAAAAAAAAAAAAAAAAAAAAAAAAAAAAAAAAAAAAAAAAAAAAAAAAAAAAAAAAAAAAAAAAAAAAAAAAAAAAAAAAAAAAAAAAAAAAAAAAAAAAAAAAAAAAAAAAAAAAAAAAAAAAAAAAAAAAAAAAAAAAAAAAAAAAAAAAAAAAAAAAAAAAAAAAAAAAAAAAAAAAAAAAAAAAAAAAAAAAAAAAAAAAAAAAAAAAAAAAAAAAAAAAAAAAAAAAAAAAAAAAAAAAAAAAAAAAAAAAAAAAAAAAAAAAAAAAAAAAAAAAAAAAAAAAAAAAAAAAAAAAAAAAAAAAAAAAAAAAAAAAAAAAAAAAAAAAAAAAAAAAAAAAAAAAAAAAAAAAAAAAAAAAAAAAAAAAAAAAAAAAAAAAAAAAAAAAAAAAAAAAAAAAAAAAAAAAAAAAAAAAAAAAAAAAAAAAAAAAAAAAAAAAAAAAAAAAAAAAAAAAAAAAAAAAAAAAAAAAAAAAAAAAAAAAAAAAAAAAAAAAAAAAAAAAAAAAAAAAAAAAAAAAAAAAAAAAAAAAAAAAAAAAAAAAAAAAAAAAAAAAAAAAAAAAAAAAAAAAAAAAAAAAAAAAAAAAAAAAAAAAAAAAAAAAAAAAAAAAAAAAAAAAAAAAAAAAAAAAAAAAAAAAAAAAAAAAAAAAAAAAAAAAAAAAAAAAAAAAAAAAAAAAAAAAAAAAAAAAAAAAAAAAAAAAAAAAAAAAAAAAAAAAAAAAAAAAAAAAAAAAAAAAAAAAAAAAAAAAAAAAAAAAAAAAAAAAAAAAAAAAAAAAAAAAAAAAAAAAAAAAAAAAAAAAAAAAAAAAAAAAAAAAAAAAAAAAAAAAAAAAAAAAAAAAAAAAAAAAAAAAAAAAAAAAAAAAAAAAAAAAAAAAAAAAAAAAAAAAAAAAAAAAAAAAAAAAAAAAAAAAAAAAAAAAAAAAAAAAAAAAAAAAAAAAAAAAAAAAAAAAAAAAAAAAAAAAAAAAAAAAAAAAAAAAAAAAAAAAAAAAAAAAAAAAAAAAAAAAAAAAAAAAAAAAAAAAAAAAAAAAAAAAAAAAAAAAAAAAAAAAAAAAAAAAAAAAAAAAAAAAAAAAAAAAAAAAAAAAAAAAAAAAAAAAAAAAAAAAAAAAAAAAAAAAAAAAAAAAAAAAAAAAAAAAAAAAAAAAAAAAAAAAAAAAAAAAAAAAAAAAAAAAAAAAAAAAAAAAAAAAAAAAAAAAAAAAAAAAAAAAAAAAAAAAAAAAAAAAAAAAAAAAAAAAAAAAAAAAAAAAAAAAAAAAAAAAAAAAAAAAAAAAAAAAAAAAAAAAAAAAAAAAAAAAAAAAAAAAAAAAAAAAAAAAAAAAAAAAAAAAAAAAAAAAAAAAAAAAAAAAAAAAAAAAAAAAAAAAAAAAAAAAAAAAAAAAAAAAAAAAAAAAAAAAAAAAAAAAAAAAAAAAAAAAAAAAAAAAAAAAAAAAAAAAAAAAAAAAAAAAAAAAAAAAAAAAAAAAAAAAAAAAAAAAAAAAAAAAAAAAAAAAAAAAAAAAAAAAAAAAAAAAAAAAAAAAAAAAAAAAAAAAAAAAAAAAAAAAAAAAAAAAAAAAAAAAAAAAAAAAAAAAAAAAAAAAAAAAAAAAAAAAAAAAAAAAAAAAAAAAAAAAAAAAAAAAAAAAAAAAAAAAAAAAAAAAAAAAAAAAAAAAAAAAAAAAAAAAAAAAAAAAAAAAAAAAAAAAAAAAAAAAAAAAAAAAAAAAAAAAAAAAAAAAAAAAAAAAAAAAAAAAAAAAAAAAAAAAAAAAAAAAAAAAAAAAAAAAAAAAAAAAAAAAAAAAAAAAAAAAAAAAAAAAAAAAAAAAAAAAAAAAAAAAAAAAAAAAAAAAAAAAAAAAAAAAAAAAAAAAAAAAAAAAAAAAAAAAAAAAAAAAAAAAAAAAAAAAAAAAAAAAAAAAAAAAAAAAAAAAAAAAAAAAAAAAAAAAAAAAAAAAAAAAAAAAAAAAAAAAAAAAAAAAAAAAAAAAAAAAAAAAAAAAAAAAAAAAAAAAAAAAAAAAAAAAAAAAAAAAAAAAAAAAAAAAAAAAAAAAAAAAAAAAAAAAAAAAAAAAAAAAAAAAAAAAAAAAAAAAAAAAAAAAAAAAAAAAAAAAAAAAAAAAAAAAAAAAAAAAAAAAAAAAAAAAAAAAAAAAAAAAAAAAAAAAAAAAAAAAAAAAAAAAAAAAAAAAAAAAAAAAAAAAAAAAAAAAAAAAAAAAAAAAAAAAAAAAAAAAAAAAAAAAAAAAAAAAAAAAAAAAAAAAAAAAAAAAAAAAAAAAAAAAAAAAAAAAAAAAAAAAAAAAAAAAAAAAAAAAAAAAAAAAAAAAAAAAAAAAAAAAAAAAAAAAAAAAAAAAAAAAAAAAAAAAAAAAAAAAAAAAAAAAAAAAAAAAAAAAAAAAAAAAAAAAAAAAAAAAAAAAAAAAAAAAAAAAAAAAAAAAAAAAAAAAAAAAAAAAAAAAAAAAAAAAAAAAAAAAAAAAAAAAAAAAAAAAAAAAAAAAAAAAAAAAAAAAAAAAAAAAAAAAAAAAAAAAAAAAAAAAAAAAAAAAAAAAAAAAAAAAAAAAAAAAAAAAAAAAAAAAAAAAAAAAAAAAAAAAAAAAAAAAAAAAAAAAAAAAAAAAAAAAAAAAAAAAAAAAAAAAAAAAAAAAAAAAAAAAAAAAAAAAAAAAAAAAAAAAAAAAAAAAAAAAAAAAAAAAAAAAAAAAAAAAAAAAAAAAAAAAAAAAAAAAAAAAAAAAAAAAAAAAAAAAAAAAAAAAAAAAAAAAAAAAAAAAAAAAAAAAAAAAAAAAAAAAAAAAAAAAAAAAAAAAAAAAAAAAAAAAAAAAAAAAAAAAAAAAAAAAAAAAAAAAAAAAAAAAAAAAAAAAAAAAAAAAAAAAAAAAAAAAAAAAAAAAAAAAAAAAAAAAAAAAAAAAAAAAAAAAAAAAAAAAAAAAAAAAAAAAAAAAAAAAAAAAAAAAAAAAAAAAAAAAAAAAAAAAAAAAAAAAAAAAAAAAAAAAAAAAAAAAAAAAAAAAAAAAAAAAAAAAAAAAAAAAAAAAAAAAAAAAAAAAAAAAAAAAAAAAAAAAAAAAAAAAAAAAAAAAAAAAAAAAAAAAAAAAAAAAAAAAAAAAAAAAAAAAAAAAAAAAAAAAAAAAAAAAAAAAAAAAAAAAAAAAAAAAAAAAAAAAAAAAAAAAAAAAAAAAAAAAAAAAAAAAAAAAAAAAAAAAAAAAAAAAAAAAAAAAAAAAAAAAAAAAAAAAAAAAAAAAAAAAAAAAAAAAAAAAAAAAAAAAAAAAAAAAAAAAAAAAAAAAAAAAAAAAAAAAAAAAAAAAAAAAAAAAAAAAAAAAAAAAAAAAAAAAAAAAAAAAAAAAAAAAAAAAAAAAAAAAAAAAAAAAAAAAAAAAAAAAAAAAAAAAAAAAAAAAAAAAAAAAAAAAAAAAAAAAAAAAAAAAAAAAAAAAAAAAAAAAAAAAAAAAAAAAAAAAAAAAAAAAAAAAAAAAAAAAAAAAAAAAAAAAAAAAAAAAAAAAAAAAAAAAAAAAAAAAAAAAAAAAAAAAAAAAAAAAAAAAAAAAAAAAAAAAAAAAAAAAAAAAAAAAAAAAAAAAAAAAAAAAAAAAAAAAAAAAAAAAAAAAAAAAAAAAAAAAAAAAAAAAAAAAAAAAAAAAAAAAAAAAAAAAAAAAAAAAAAAAAAAAAAAAAAAAAAAAAAAAAAAAAAAAAAAAAAAAAAAAAAAAAAAAAAAAAAAAAAAAAAAAAAAAAAAAAAAAAAAAAAAAAAAAAAAAAAAAAAAAAAAAAAAAAAAAAAAAAAAAAAAAAAAAAAAAAAAAAAAAAAAAAAAAAAAAAAAAAAAAAAAAAAAAAAAAAAAAAAAAAAAAAAAAAAAAAAAAAAAAAAAAAAAAAAAAAAAAAAAAAAAAAAAAAAAAAAAAAAAAAAAAAAAAAAAAAAAAAAAAAAAAAAAAAAAAAAAAAAAAAAAAAAAAAAAAAAAAAAAAAAAAAAAAAAAAAAAAAAAAAAAAAAAAAAAAAAAAAAAAAAAAAAAAAAAAAAAAAAAAAAAAAAAAAAAAAAAAAAAAAAAAAAAAAAAAAAAAAAAAAAAAAAAAAAAAAAAAAAAAAAAAAAAAAAAAAAAAAAAAAAAAAAAAAAAAAAAAAAAAAAAAAAAAAAAAAAAAAAAAAAAAAAAAAAAAAAAAAAAAAAAAAAAAAAAAAAAAAAAAAAAAAAAAAAAAAAAAAAAAAAAAAAAAAAAAAAAAAAAAAAAAAAAAAAAAAAAAAAAAAAAAAAAAAAAAAAAAAAAAAAAAAAAAAAAAAAAAAAAAAAAAAAAAAAAAAAAAAAAAAAAAAAAAAAAAAAAAAAAAAAAAAAAAAAAAAAAAAAAAAAAAAAAAAAAAAAAAAAAAAAAAAAAAAAAAAAAAAAAAAAAAAAAAAAAAAAAAAAAAAAAAAAAAAAAAAAAAAAAAAAAAAAAAAAAAAAAAAAAAAAAAAAAAAAAAAAAAAAAAAAAAAAAAAAAAAAAAAAAAAAAAAAAAAAAAAAAAAAAAAAAAAAAAAAAAAAAAAAAAAAAAAAAAAAAAAAAAAAAAAAAAAAAAAAAAAAAAAAAAAAAAAAAAAAAAAAAAAAAAAAAAAAAAAAAAAAAAAAAAAAAAAAAAAAAAAAAAAAAAAAAAAAAAAAAAAAAAAAAAAAAAAAAAAAAAAAAAAAAAAAAAAAAAAAAAAAAAAAAAAAAAAAAAAAAAAAAAAAAAAAAAAAAAAAAAAAAAAAAAAAAAAAAAAAAAAAAAAAAAAAAAAAAAAAAAAAAAAAAAAAAAAAAAAAAAAAAAAAAAAAAAAAAAAAAAAAAAAAAAAAAAAAAAAAAAAAAAAAAAAAAAAAAAAAAAAAAAAAAAAAAAAAAAAAAAAAAAAAAAAAAAAAAAAAAAAAAAAAAAAAAAAAAAAAAAAAAAAAAAAAAAAAAAAAAAAAAAAAAAAAAAAAAAAAAAAAAAAAAAAAAAAAAAAAAAAAAAAAAAAAAAAAAAAAAAAAAAAAAAAAAAAAAAAAAAAAAAAAAAAAAAAAAAAAAAAAAAAAAAAAAAAAAAAAAAAAAAAAAAAAAAAAAAAAAAAAAAAAAAAAAAAAAAAAAAAAAAAAAAAAAAAAAAAAAAAAAAAAAAAAAAAAAAAAAAAAAAAAAAAAAAAAAAAAAAAAAAAAAAAAAAAAAAAAAAAAAAAAAAAAAAAAAAAAAAAAAAAAAAAAAAAAAAAAAAAAAAAAAAAAAAAAAAAAAAAAAAAAAAAAAAAAAAAAAAAAAAAAAAAAAAAAAAAAAAAAAAAAAAAAAAAAAAAAAAAAAAAAAAAAAAAAAAAAAAAAAAAAAAAAAAAAAAAAAAAAAAAAAAAAAAAAAAAAAAAAAAAAAAAAAAAAAAAAAAAAAAAAAAAAAAAAAAAAAAAAAAAAAAAAAAAAAAAAAAAAAAAAAAAAAAAAAAAAAAAAAAAAAAAAAAAAAAAAAAAAAAAAAAAAAAAAAAAAAAAAAAAAAAAAAAAAAAAAAAAAAAAAAAAAAAAAAAAAAAAAAAAAAAAAAAAAAAAAAAAAAAAAAAAAAAAAAAAAAAAAAAAAAAAAAAAAAAAAAAAAAAAAAAAAAAAAAAAAAAAAAAAAAAAAAAAAAAAAAAAAAAAAAAAAAAAAAAAAAAAAAAAAAAAAAAAAAAAAAAAAAAAAAAAAAAAAAAAAAAAAAAAAAAAAAAAAAAAAAAAAAAAAAAAAAAAAAAAAAAAAAAAAAAAAAAAAAAAAAAAAAAAAAAAAAAAAAAAAAAAAAAAAAAAAAAAAAAAAAAAAAAAAAAAAAAAAAAAAAAAAAAAAAAAAAAAAAAAAAAAAAAAAAAAAAAAAAAAAAAAAAAAAAAAAAAAAAAAAAAAAAAAAAAAAAAAAAAAAAAAAAAAAAAAAAAAAAAAAAAAAAAAAAAAAAAAAAAAAAAAAAAAAAAAAAAAAAAAAAAAAAAAAAAAAAAAAAAAAAAAAAAAAAAAAAAAAAAAAAAAAAAAAAAAAAAAAAAAAAAAAAAAAAAAAAAAAAAAAAAAAAAAAAAAAAAAAAAAAAAAAAAAAAAAAAAAAAAAAAAAAAAAAAAAAAAAAAAAAAAAAAAAAAAAAAAAAAAAAAAAAAAAAAAAAAAAAAAAAAAAAAAAAAAAAAAAAAAAAAAAAAAAAAAAAAAAAAAAAAAAAAAAAAAAAAAAAAAAAAAAAAAAAAAAAAAAAAAAAAAAAAAAAAAAAAAAAAAAAAAAAAAAAAAAAAAAAAAAAAAAAAAAAAAAAAAAAAAAAAAAAAAAAAAAAAAAAAAAAAAAAAAAAAAAAAAAAAAAAAAAAAAAAAAAAAAAAAAAAAAAAAAAAAAAAAAAAAAAAAAAAAAAAAAAAAAAAAAAAAAAAAAAAAAAAAAAAAAAAAAAAAAAAAAAAAAAAAAAAAAAAAAAAAAAAAAAAAAAAAAAAAAAAAAAAAAAAAAAAAAAAAAAAAAAAAAAAAAAAAAAAAAAAAAAAAAAAAAAAAAAAAAAAAAAAAAAAAAAAAAAAAAAAAAAAAAAAAAAAAAAAAAAAAAAAAAAAAAAAAAAAAAAAAAAAAAAAAAAAAAAAAAAAAAAAAAAAAAAAAAAAAAAAAAAAAAAAAAAAAAAAAAAAAAAAAAAAAAAAAAAAAAAAAAAAAAAAAAAAAAAAAAAAAAAAAAAAAAAAAAAAAAAAAAAAAAAAAAAAAAAAAAAAAAAAAAAAAAAAAAAAAAAAAAAAAAAAAAAAAAAAAAAAAAAAAAAAAAAAAAAAAAAAAAAAAAAAAAAAAAAAAAAAAAAAAAAAAAAAAAAAAAAAAAAAAAAAAAAAAAAAAAAAAAAAAAAAAAAAAAAAAAAAAAAAAAAAAAAAAAAAAAAAAAAAAAAAAAAAAAAAAAAAAAAAAAAAAAAAAAAAAAAAAAAAAAAAAAAAAAAAAAAAAAAAAAAAAAAAAAAAAAAAAAAAAAAAAAAAAAAAAAAAAAAAAAAAAAAAAAAAAAAAAAAAAAAAAAAAAAAAAAAAAAAAAAAAAAAAAAAAAAAAAAAAAAAAAAAAAAAAAAAAAAAAAAAAAAAAAAAAAAAAAAAAAAAAAAAAAAAAAAAAAAAAAAAAAAAAAAAAAAAAAAAAAAAAAAAAAAAAAAAAAAAAAAAAAAAAAAAAAAAAAAAAAAAAAAAAAAAAAAAAAAAAAAAAAAAAAAAAAAAAAAAAAAAAAAAAAAAAAAAAAAAAAAAAAAAAAAAAAAAAAAAAAAAAAAAAAAAAAAAAAAAAAAAAAAAAAAAAAAAAAAAAAAAAAAAAAAAAAAAAAAAAAAAAAAAAAAAAAAAAAAAAAAAAAAAAAAAAAAAAAAAAAAAAAAAAAAAAAAAAAAAAAAAAAAAAAAAAAAAAAAAAAAAAAAAAAAAAAAAAAAAAAAAAAAAAAAAAAAAAAAAAAAAAAAAAAAAAAAAAAAAAAAAAAAAAAAAAAAAAAAAAAAAAAAAAAAAAAAAAAAAAAAAAAAAAAAAAAAAAAAAAAAAAAAAAAAAAAAAAAAAAAAAAAAAAAAAAAAAAAAAAAAAAAAAAAAAAAAAAAAAAAAAAAAAAAAAAAAAAAAAAAAAAAAAAAAAAAAAAAAAAAAAAAAAAAAAAAAAAAAAAAAAAAAAAAAAAAAAAAAAAAAAAAAAAAAAAAAAAAAAAAAAAAAAAAAAAAAAAAAAAAAAAAAAAAAAAAAAAAAAAAAAAAAAAAAAAAAAAAAAAAAAAAAAAAAAAAAAAAAAAAAAAAAAAAAAAAAAAAAAAAAAAAAAAAAAAAAAAAAAAAAAAAAAAAAAAAAAAAAAAAAAAAAAAAAAAAAAAAAAAAAAAAAAAAAAAAAAAAAAAAAAAAAAAAAAAAAAAAAAAAAAAAAAAAAAAAAAAAAAAAAAAAAAAAAAAAAAAAAAAAAAAAAAAAAAAAAAAAAAAAAAAAAAAAAAAAAAAAAAAAAAAAAAAAAAAAAAAAAAAAAAAAAAAAAAAAAAAAAAAAAAAAAAAAAAAAAAAAAAAAAAAAAAAAAAAAAAAAAAAAAAAAAAAAAAAAAAAAAAAAAAAAAAAAAAAAAAAAAAAAAAAAAAAAAAAAAAAAAAAAAAAAAAAAAAAAAAAAAAAAAAAAAAAAAAAAAAAAAAAAAAAAAAAAAAAAAAAAAAAAAAAAAAAAAAAAAAAAAAAAAAAAAAAAAAAAAAAAAAAAAAAAAAAAAAAAAAAAAAAAAAAAAAAAAAAAAAAAAAAAAAAAAAAAAAAAAAAAAAAAAAAAAAAAAAAAAAAAAAAAAAAAAAAAAAAAAAAAAAAAAAAAAAAAAAAAAAAAAAAAAAAAAAAAAAAAAAAAAAAAAAAAAAAAAAAAAAAAAAAAAAAAAAAAAAAAAAAAAAAAAAAAAAAAAAAAAAAAAAAAAAAAAAAAAAAAAAAAAAAAAAAAAAAAAAAAAAAAAAAAAAAAAAAAAAAAAAAAAAAAAAAAAAAAAAAAAAAAAAAAAAAAAAAAAAAAAAAAAAAAAAAAAAAAAAAAAAAAAAAAAAAAAAAAAAAAAAAAAAAAAAAAAAAAAAAAAAAAAAAAAAAAAAAAAAAAAAAAAAAAAAAAAAAAAAAAAAAAAAAAAAAAAAAAAAAAAAAAAAAAAAAAAAAAAAAAAAAAAAAAAAAAAAAAAAAAAAAAAAAAAAAAAAAAAAAAAAAAAAAAAAAAAAAAAAAAAAAAAAAAAAAAAAAAAAAAAAAAAAAAAAAAAAAAAAAAAAAAAAAAAAAAAAAAAAAAAAAAAAAAAAAAAAAAAAAAAAAAAAAAAAAAAAAAAAAAAAAAAAAAAAAAAAAAAAAAAAAAAAAAAAAAAAAAAAAAAAAAAAAAAAAAAAAAAAAAAAAAAAAAAAAAAAAAAAAAAAAAAAAAAAAAAAAAAAAAAAAAAAAAAAAAAAAAAAAAAAAAAAAAAAAAAAAAAAAAAAAAAAAAAAAAAAAAAAAAAAAAAAAAAAAAAAAAAAAAAAAAAAAAAAAAAAAAAAAAAAAAAAAAAAAAAAAAAAAAAAAAAAAAAAAAAAAAAAAAAAAAAAAAAAAAAAAAAAAAAAAAAAAAAAAAAAAAAAAAAAAAAAAAAAAAAAAAAAAAAAAAAAAAAAAAAAAAAAAAAAAAAAAAAAAAAAAAAAAAAAAAAAAAAAAAAAAAAAAAAAAAAAAAAAAAAAAAAAAAAAAAAAAAAAAAAAAAAAAAAAAAAAAAAAAAAAAAAAAAAAAAAAAAAAAAAAAAAAAAAAAAAAAAAAAAAAAAAAAAAAAAAAAAAAAAAAAAAAAAAAAAAAAAAAAAAAAAAAAAAAAAAAAAAAAAAAAAAAAAAAAAAAAAAAAAAAAAAAAAAAAAAAAAAAAAAAAAAAAAAAAAAAAAAAAAAAAAAAAAAAAAAAAAAAAAAAAAAAAAAAAAAAAAAAAAAAAAAAAAAAAAAAAAAAAAAAAAAAAAAAAAAAAAAAAAAAAAAAAAAAAAAAAAAAAAAAAAAAAAAAAAAAAAAAAAAAAAAAAAAAAAAAAAAAAAAAAAAAAAAAAAAAAAAAAAAAAAAAAAAAAAAAAAAAAAAAAAAAAAAAAAAAAAAAAAAAAAAAAAAAAAAAAAAAAAAAAAAAAAAAAAAAAAAAAAAAAAAAAAAAAAAAAAAAAAAAAAAAAAAAAAAAAAAAAAAAAAAAAAAAAAAAAAAAAAAAAAAAAAAAAAAAAAAAAAAAAAAAAAAAAAAAAAAAAAAAAAAAAAAAAAAAAAAAAAAAAAAAAAAAAAAAAAAAAAAAAAAAAAAAAAAAAAAAAAAAAAAAAAAAAAAAAAAAAAAAAAAAAAAAAAAAAAAAAAAAAAAAAAAAAAAAAAAAAAAAAAAAAAAAAAAAAAAAAAAAAAAAAAAAAAAAAAAAAAAAAAAAAAAAAAAAAAAAAAAAAAAAAAAAAAAAAAAAAAAAAAAAAAAAAAAAAAAAAAAAAAAAAAAAAAAAAAAAAAAAAAAAAAAAAAAAAAAAAAAAAAAAAAAAAAAAAAAAAAAAAAAAAAAAAAAAAAAAAAAAAAAAAAAAAAAAAAAAAAAAAAAAAAAAAAAAAAAAAAAAAAAAAAAAAAAAAAAAAAAAAAAAAAAAAAAAAAAAAAAAAAAAAAAAAAAAAAAAAAAAAAAAAAAAAAAAAAAAAAAAAAAAAAAAAAAAAAAAAAAAAAAAAAAAAAAAAAAAAAAAAAAAAAAAAAAAAAAAAAAAAAAAAAAAAAAAAAAAAAAAAAAAAAAAAAAAAAAAAAAAAAAAAAAAAAAAAAAAAAAAAAAAAAAAAAAAAAAAAAAAAAAAAAAAAAAAAAAAAAAAAAAAAAAAAAAAAAAAAAAAAAAAAAAAAAAAAAAAAAAAAAAAAAAAAAAAAAAAAAAAAAAAAAAAAAAAAAAAAAAAAAAAAAAAAAAAAAAAAAAAAAAAAAAAAAAAAAAAAAAAAAAAAAAAAAAAAAAAAAAAAAAAAAAAAAAAAAAAAAAAAAAAAAAAAAAAAAAAAAAAAAAAAAAAAAAAAAAAAAAAAAAAAAAAAAAAAAAAAAAAAAAAAAAAAAAAAAAAAAAAAAAAAAAAAAAAAAAAAAAAAAAAAAAAAAAAAAAAAAAAAAAAAAAAAAAAAAAAAAAAAAAAAAAAAAAAAAAAAAAAAAAAAAAAAAAAAAAAAAAAAAAAAAAAAAAAAAAAAAAAAAAAAAAAAAAAAAAAAAAAAAAAAAAAAAAAAAAAAAAAAAAAAAAAAAAAAAAAAAAAAAAAAAAAAAAAAAAAAAAAAAAAAAAAAAAAAAAAAAAAAAAAAAAAAAAAAAAAAAAAAAAAAAAAAAAAAAAAAAAAAAAAAAAAAAAAAAAAAAAAAAAAAAAAAAAAAAAAAAAAAAAAAAAAAAAAAAAAAAAAAAAAAAAAAAAAAAAAAAAAAAAAAAAAAAAAAAAAAAAAAAAAAAAAAAAAAAAAAAAAAAAAAAAAAAAAAAAAAAAAAAAAAAAAAAAAAAAAAAAAAAAAAAAAAAAAAAAAAAAAAAAAAAAAAAAAAAAAAAAAAAAAAAAAAAAAAAAAAAAAAAAAAAAAAAAAAAAAAAAAAAAAAAAAAAAAAAAAAAAAAAAAAAAAAAAAAAAAAAAAAAAAAAAAAAAAAAAAAAAAAAAAAAAAAAAAAAAAAAAAAAAAAAAAAAAAAAAAAAAAAAAAAAAAAAAAAAAAAAAAAAAAAAAAAAAAAAAAAAAAAAAAAAAAAAAAAAAAAAAAAAAAAAAAAAAAAAAAAAAAAAAAAAAAAAAAAAAAAAAAAAAAAAAAAAAAAAAAAAAAAAAAAAAAAAAAAAAAAAAAAAAAAAAAAAAAAAAAAAAAAAAAAAAAAAAAAAAAAAAAAAAAAAAAAAAAAAAAAAAAAAAAAAAAAAAAAAAAAAAAAAAAAAAAAAAAAAAAAAAAAAAAAAAAAAAAAAAAAAAAAAAAAAAAAAAAAAAAAAAAAAAAAAAAAAAAAAAAAAAAAAAAAAAAAAAAAAAAAAAAAAAAAAAAAAAAAAAAAAAAAAAAAAAAAAAAAAAAAAAAAAAAAAAAAAAAAAAAAAAAAAAAAAAAAAAAAAAAAAAAAAAAAAAAAAAAAAAAAAAAAAAAAAAAAAAAAAAAAAAAAAAAAAAAAAAAAAAAAAAAAAAAAAAAAAAAAAAAAAAAAAAAAAAAAAAAAAAAAAAAAAAAAAAAAAAAAAAAAAAAAAAAAAAAAAAAAAAAAAAAAAAAAAAAAAAAAAAAAAAAAAAAAAAAAAAAAAAAAAAAAAAAAAAAAAAAAAAAAAAAAAAAAAAAAAAAAAAAAAAAAAAAAAAAAAAAAAAAAAAAAAAAAAAAAAAAAAAAAAAAAAAAAAAAAAAAAAAAAAAAAAAAAAAAAAAAAAAAAAAAAAAAAAAAAAAAAAAAAAAAAAAAAAAAAAAAAAAAAAAAAAAAAAAAAAAAAAAAAAAAAAAAAAAAAAAAAAAAAAAAAAAAAAAAAAAAAAAAAAAAAAAAAAAAAAAAAAAAAAAAAAAAAAAAAAAAAAAAAAAAAAAAAAAAAAAAAAAAAAAAAAAAAAAAAAAAAAAAAAAAAAAAAAAAAAAAAAAAAAAAAAAAAAAAAAAAAAAAAAAAAAAAAAAAAAAAAAAAAAAAAAAAAAAAAAAAAAAAAAAAAAAAAAAAAAAAAAAAAAAAAAAAAAAAAAAAAAAAAAAAAAAAAAAAAAAAAAAAAAAAAAAAAAAAAAAAAAAAAAAAAAAAAAAAAAAAAAAAAAAAAAAAAAAAAAAAAAAAAAAAAAAAAAAAAAAAAAAAAAAAAAAAAAAAAAAAAAAAAAAAAAAAAAAAAAAAAAAAAAAAAAAAAAAAAAAAAAAAAAAAAAAAAAAAAAAAAAAAAAAAAAAAAAAAAAAAAAAAAAAAAAAAAAAAAAAAAAAAAAAAAAAAAAAAAAAAAAAAAAAAAAAAAAAAAAAAAAAAAAAAAAAAAAAAAAAAAAAAAAAAAAAAAAAAAAAAAAAAAAAAAAAAAAAAAAAAAAAAAAAAAAAAAAAAAAAAAAAAAAAAAAAAAAAAAAAAAAAAAAAAAAAAAAAAAAAAAAAAAAAAAAAAAAAAAAAAAAAAAAAAAAAAAAAAAAAAAAAAAAAAAAAAAAAAAAAAAAAAAAAAAAAAAAAAAAAAAAAAAAAAAAAAAAAAAAAAAAAAAAAAAAAAAAAAAAAAAAAAAAAAAAAAAAAAAAAAAAAAAAAAAAAAAAAAAAAAAAAAAAAAAAAAAAAAAAAAAAAAAAAAAAAAAAAAAAAAAAAAAAAAAAAAAAAAAAAAAAAAAAAAAAAAAAAAAAAAAAAAAAAAAAAAAAAAAAAAAAAAAAAAAAAAAAAAAAAAAAAAAAAAAAAAAAAAAAAAAAAAAAAAAAAAAAAAAAAAAAAAAAAAAAAAAAAAAAAAAAAAAAAAAAAAAAAAAAAAAAAAAAAAAAAAAAAAAAAAAAAAAAAAAAAAAAAAAAAAAAAAAAAAAAAAAAAAAAAAAAAAAAAAAAAAAAAAAAAAAAAAAAAAAAAAAAAAAAAAAAAAAAAAAAAAAAAAAAAAAAAAAAAAAAAAAAAAAAAAAAAAAAAAAAAAAAAAAAAAAAAAAAAAAAAAAAAAAAAAAAAAAAAAAAAAAAAAAAAAAAAAAAAAAAAAAAAAAAAAAAAAAAAAAAAAAAAAAAAAAAAAAAAAAAAAAAAAAAAAAAAAAAAAAAAAAAAAAAAAAAAAAAAAAAAAAAAAAAAAAAAAAAAAAAAAAAAAAAAAAAAAAAAAAAAAAAAAAAAAAAAAAAAAAAAAAAAAAAAAAAAAAAAAAAAAAAAAAAAAAAAAAAAAAAAAAAAAAAAAAAAAAAAAAAAAAAAAAAAAAAAAAAAAAAAAAAAAAAAAAAAAAAAAAAAAAAAAAAAAAAAAAAAAAAAAAAAAAAAAAAAAAAAAAAAAAAAAAAAAAAAAAAAAAAAAAAAAAAAAAAAAAAAAAAAAAAAAAAAAAAAAAAAAAAAAAAAAAAAAAAAAAAAAAAAAAAAAAAAAAAAAAAAAAAAAAAAAAAAAAAAAAAAAAAAAAAAAAAAAAAAAAAAAAAAAAAAAAAAAAAAAAAAAAAAAAAAAAAAAAAAAAAAAAAAAAAAAAAAAAAAAAAAAAAAAAAAAAAAAAAAAAAAAAAAAAAAAAAAAAAAAAAAAAAAAAAAAAAAAAAAAAAAAAAAAAAAAAAAAAAAAAAAAAAAAAAAAAAAAAAAAAAAAAAAAAAAAAAAAAAAAAAAAAAAAAAAAAAAAAAAAAAAAAAAAAAAAAAAAAAAAAAAAAAAAAAAAAAAAAAAAAAAAAAAAAAAAAAAAAAAAAAAAAAAAAAAAAAAAAAAAAAAAAAAAAAAAAAAAAAAAAAAAAAAAAAAAAAAAAAAAAAAAAAAAAAAAAAAAAAAAAAAAAAAAAAAAAAAAAAAAAAAAAAAAAAAAAAAAAAAAAAAAAAAAAAAAAAAAAAAAAAAAAAAAAAAAAAAAAAAAAAAAAAAAAAAAAAAAAAAAAAAAAAAAAAAAAAAAAAAAAAAAAAAAAAAAAAAAAAAAAAAAAAAAAAAAAAAAAAAAAAAAAAAAAAAAAAAAAAAAAAAAAAAAAAAAAAAAAAAAAAAAAAAAAAAAAAAAAAAAAAAAAAAAAAAAAAAAAAAAAAAAAAAAAAAAAAAAAAAAAAAAAAAAAAAAAAAAAAAAAAAAAAAAAAAAAAAAAAAAAAAAAAAAAAAAAAAAAAAAAAAAAAAAAAAAAAAAAAAAAAAAAAAAAAAAAAAAAAAAAAAAAAAAAAAAAAAAAAAAAAAAAAAAAAAAAAAAAAAAAAAAAAAAAAAAAAAAAAAAAAAAAAAAAAAAAAAAAAAAAAAAAAAAAAAAAAAAAAAAAAAAAAAAAAAAAAAAAAAAAAAAAAAAAAAAAAAAAAAAAAAAAAAAAAAAAAAAAAAAAAAAAAAAAAAAAAAAAAAAAAAAAAAAAAAAAAAAAAAAAAAAAAAAAAAAAAAAAAAAAAAAAAAAAAAAAAAAAAAAAAAAAAAAAAAAAAAAAAAAAAAAAAAAAAAAAAAAAAAAAAAAAAAAAAAAAAAAAAAAAAAAAAAAAAAAAAAAAAAAAAAAAAAAAAAAAAAAAAAAAAAAAAAAAAAAAAAAAAAAAAAAAAAAAAAAAAAAAAAAAAAAAAAAAAAAAAAAAAAAAAAAAAAAAAAAAAAAAAAAAAAAAAAAAAAAAAAAAAAAAAAAAAAAAAAAAAAAAAAAAAAAAAAAAAAAAAAAAAAAAAAAAAAAAAAAAAAAAAAAAAAAAAAAAAAAAAAAAAAAAAAAAAAAAAAAAAAAAAAAAAAAAAAAAAAAAAAAAAAAAAAAAAAAAAAAAAAAAAAAAAAAAAAAAAAAAAAAAAAAAAAAAAAAAAAAAAAAAAAAAAAAAAAAAAAAAAAAAAAAAAAAAAAAAAAAAAAAAAAAAAAAAAAAAAAAAAAAAAAAAAAAAAAAAAAAAAAAAAAAAAAAAAAAAAAAAAAAAAAAAAAAAAAAAAAAAAAAAAAAAAAAAAAAAAAAAAAAAAAAAAAAAAAAAAAAAAAAAAAAAAAAAAAAAAAAAAAAAAAAAAAAAAAAAAAAAAAAAAAAAAAAAAAAAAAAAAAAAAAAAAAAAAAAAAAAAAAAAAAAAAAAAAAAAAAAAAAAAAAAAAAAAAAAAAAAAAAAAAAAAAAAAAAAAAAAAAAAAAAAAAAAAAAAAAAAAAAAAAAAAAAAAAAAAAAAAAAAAAAAAAAAAAAAAAAAAAAAAAAAAAAAAAAAAAAAAAAAAAAAAAAAAAAAAAAAAAAAAAAAAAAAAAAAAAAAAAAAAAAAAAAAAAAAAAAAAAAAAAAAAAAAAAAAAAAAAAAAAAAAAAAAAAAAAAAAAAAAAAAAAAAAAAAAAAAAAAAAAAAAAAAAAAAAAAAAAAAAAAAAAAAAAAAAAAAAAAAAAAAAAAAAAAAAAAAAAAAAAAAAAAAAAAAAAAAAAAAAAAAAAAAAAAAAAAAAAAAAAAAAAAAAAAAAAAAAAAAAAAAAAAAAAAAAAAAAAAAAAAAAAAAAAAAAAAAAAAAAAAAAAAAAAAAAAAAAAAAAAAAAAAAAAAAAAAAAAAAAAAAAAAAAAAAAAAAAAAAAAAAAAAAAAAAAAAAAAAAAAAAAAAAAAAAAAAAAAAAAAAAAAAAAAAAAAAAAAAAAAAAAAAAAAAAAAAAAAAAAAAAAAAAAAAAAAAAAAAAAAAAAAAAAAAAAAAAAAAAAAAAAAAAAAAAAAAAAAAAAAAAAAAAAAAAAAAAAAAAAAAAAAAAAAAAAAAAAAAAAAAAAAAAAAAAAAAAAAAAAAAAAAAAAAAAAAAAAAAAAAAAAAAAAAAAAAAAAAAAAAAAAAAAAAAAAAAAAAAAAAAAAAAAAAAAAAAAAAAAAAAAAAAAAAAAAAAAAAAAAAAAAAAAAAAAAAAAAAAAAAAAAAAAAAAAAAAAAAAAAAAAAAAAAAAAAAAAAAAAAAAAAAAAAAAAAAAAAAAAAAAAAAAAAAAAAAAAAAAAAAAAAAAAAAAAAAAAAAAAAAAAAAAAAAAAAAAAAAAAAAAAAAAAAAAAAAAAAAAAAAAAAAAAAAAAAAAAAAAAAAAAAAAAAAAAAAAAAAAAAAAAAAAAAAAAAAAAAAAAAAAAAAAAAAAAAAAAAAAAAAAAAAAAAAAAAAAAAAAAAAAAAAAAAAAAAAAAAAAAAAAAAAAAAAAAAAAAAAAAAAAAAAAAAAAAAAAAAAAAAAAAAAAAAAAAAAAAAAAAAAAAAAAAAAAAAAAAAAAAAAAAAAAAAAAAAAAAAAAAAAAAAAAAAAAAAAAAAAAAAAAAAAAAAAAAAAAAAAAAAAAAAAAAAAAAAAAAAAAAAAAAAAAAAAAAAAAAAAAAAAAAAAAAAAAAAAAAAAAAAAAAAAAAAAAAAAAAAAAAAAAAAAAAAAAAAAAAAAAAAAAAAAAAAAAAAAAAAAAAAAAAAAAAAAAAAAAAAAAAAAAAAAAAAAAAAAAAAAAAAAAAAAAAAAAAAAAAAAAAAAAAAAAAAAAAAAAAAAAAAAAAAAAAAAAAAAAAAAAAAAAAAAAAAAAAAAAAAAAAAAAAAAAAAAAAAAAAAAAAAAAAAAAAAAAAAAAAAAAAAAAAAAAAAAAAAAAAAAAAAAAAAAAAAAAAAAAAAAAAAAAAAAAAAAAAAAAAAAAAAAAAAAAAAAAAAAAAAAAAAAAAAAAAAAAAAAAAAAAAAAAAAAAAAAAAAAAAAAAAAAAAAAAAAAAAAAAAAAAAAAAAAAAAAAAAAAAAAAAAAAAAAAAAAAAAAAAAAAAAAAAAAAAAAAAAAAAAAAAAAAAAAAAAAAAAAAAAAAAAAAAAAAAAAAAAAAAAAAAAAAAAAAAAAAAAAAAAAAAAAAAAAAAAAAAAAAAAAAAAAAAAAAAAAAAAAAAAAAAAAAAAAAAAAAAAAAAAAAAAAAAAAAAAAAAAAAAAAAAAAAAAAAAAAAAAAAAAAAAAAAAAAAAAAAAAAAAAAAAAAAAAAAAAAAAAAAAAAAAAAAAAAAAAAAAAAAAAAAAAAAAAAAAAAAAAAAAAAAAAAAAAAAAAAAAAAAAAAAAAAAAAAAAAAAAAAAAAAAAAAAAAAAAAAAAAAAAAAAAAAAAAAAAAAAAAAAAAAAAAAAAAAAAAAAAAAAAAAAAAAAAAAAAAAAAAAAAAAAAAAAAAAAAAAAAAAAAAAAAAAAAAAAAAAAAAAAAAAAAAAAAAAAAAAAAAAAAAAAAAAAAAAAAAAAAAAAAAAAAAAAAAAAAAAAAAAAAAAAAAAAAAAAAAAAAAAAAAAAAAAAAAAAAAAAAAAAAAAAAAAAAAAAAAAAAAAAAAAAAAAAAAAAAAAAAAAAAAAAAAAAAAAAAAAAAAAAAAAAAAAAAAAAAAAAAAAAAAAAAAAAAAAAAAAAAAAAAAAAAAAAAAAAAAAAAAAAAAAAAAAAAAAAAAAAAAAAAAAAAAAAAAAAAAAAAAAAAAAAAAAAAAAAAAAAAAAAAAAAAAAAAAAAAAAAAAAAAAAAAAAAAAAAAAAAAAAAAAAAAAAAAAAAAAAAAAAAAAAAAAAAAAAAAAAAAAAAAAAAAAAAAAAAAAAAAAAAAAAAAAAAAAAAAAAAAAAAAAAAAAAAAAAAAAAAAAAAAAAAAAAAAAAAAAAAAAAAAAAAAAAAAAAAAAAAAAAAAAAAAAAAAAAAAAAAAAAAAAAAAAAAAAAAAAAAAAAAAAAAAAAAAAAAAAAAAAAAAAAAAAAAAAAAAAAAAAAAAAAAAAAAAAAAAAAAAAAAAAAAAAAAAAAAAAAAAAAAAAAAAAAAAAAAAAAAAAAAAAAAAAAAAAAAAAAAAAAAAAAAAAAAAAAAAAAAAAAAAAAAAAAAAAAAAAAAAAAAAAAAAAAAAAAAAAAAAAAAAAAAAAAAAAAAAAAAAAAAAAAAAAAAAAAAAAAAAAAAAAAAAAAAAAAAAAAAAAAAAAAAAAAAAAAAAAAAAAAAAAAAAAAAAAAAAAAAAAAAAAAAAAAAAAAAAAAAAAAAAAAAAAAAAAAAAAAAAAAAAAAAAAAAAAAAAAAAAAAAAAAAAAAAAAAAAAAAAAAAAAAAAAAAAAAAAAAAAAAAAAAAAAAAAAAAAAAAAAAAAAAAAAAAAAAAAAAAAAAAAAAAAAAAAAAAAAAAAAAAAAAAAAAAAAAAAAAAAAAAAAAAAAAAAAAAAAAAAAAAAAAAAAAAAAAAAAAAAAAAAAAAAAAAAAAAAAAAAAAAAAAAAAAAAAAAAAAAAAAAAAAAAAAAAAAAAAAAAAAAAAAAAAAAAAAAAAAAAAAAAAAAAAAAAAAAAAAAAAAAAAAAAAAAAAAAAAAAAAAAAAAAAAAAAAAAAAAAAAAAAAAAAAAAAAAAAAAAAAAAAAAAAAAAAAAAAAAAAAAAAAAAAAAAAAAAAAAAAAAAAAAAAAAAAAAAAAAAAAAAAAAAAAAAAAAAAAAAAAAAAAAAAAAAAAAAAAAAAAAAAAAAAAAAAAAAAAAAAAAAAAAAAAAAAAAAAAAAAAAAAAAAAAAAAAAAAAAAAAAAAAAAAAAAAAAAAAAAAAAAAAAAAAAAAAAAAAAAAAAAAAAAAAAAAAAAAAAAAAAAAAAAAAAAAAAAAAAAAAAAAAAAAAAAAAAAAAAAAAAAAAAAAAAAAAAAAAAAAAAAAAAAAAAAAAAAAAAAAAAAAAAAAAAAAAAAAAAAAAAAAAAAAAAAAAAAAAAAAAAAAAAAAAAAAAAAAAAAAAAAAAAAAAAAAAAAAAAAAAAAAAAAAAAAAAAAAAAAAAAAAAAAAAAAAAAAAAAAAAAAAAAAAAAAAAAAAAAAAAAAAAAAAAAAAAAAAAAAAAAAAAAAAAAAAAAAAAAAAAAAAAAAAAAAAAAAAAAAAAAAAAAAAAAAAAAAAAAAAAAAAAAAAAAAAAAAAAAAAAAAAAAAAAAAAAAAAAAAAAAAAAAAAAAAAAAAAAAAAAAAAAAAAAAAAAAAAAAAAAAAAAAAAAAAAAAAAAAAAAAAAAAAAAAAAAAAAAAAAAAAAAAAAAAAAAAAAAAAAAAAAAAAAAAAAAAAAAAAAAAAAAAAAAAAAAAAAAAAAAAAAAAAAAAAAAAAAAAAAAAAAAAAAAAAAAAAAAAAAAAAAAAAAAAAAAAAAAAAAAAAAAAAAAAAAAAAAAAAAAAAAAAAAAAAAAAAAAAAAAAAAAAAAAAAAAAAAAAAAAAAAAAAAAAAAAAAAAAAAAAAAAAAAAAAAAAAAAAAAAAAAAAAAAAAAAAAAAAAAAAAAAAAAAAAAAAAAAAAAAAAAAAAAAAAAAAAAAAAAAAAAAAAAAAAAAAAAAAAAAAAAAAAAAAAAAAAAAAAAAAAAAAAAAAAAAAAAAAAAAAAAAAAAAAAAAAAAAAAAAAAAAAAAAAAAAAAAAAAAAAAAAAAAAAAAAAAAAAAAAAAAAAAAAAAAAAAAAAAAAAAAAAAAAAAAAAAAAAAAAAAAAAAAAAAAAAAAAAAAAAAAAAAAAAAAAAAAAAAAAAAAAAAAAAAAAAAAAAAAAAAAAAAAAAAAAAAAAAAAAAAAAAAAAAAAAAAAAAAAAAAAAAAAAAAAAAAAAAAAAAAAAAAAAAAAAAAAAAAAAAAAAAAAAAAAAAAAAAAAAAAAAAAAAAAAAAAAAAAAAAAAAAAAAAAAAAAAAAAAAAAAAAAAAAAAAAAAAAAAAAAAAAAAAAAAAAAAAAAAAAAAAAAAAAAAAAAAAAAAAAAAAAAAAAAAAAAAAAAAAAAAAAAAAAAAAAAAAAAAAAAAAAAAAAAAAAAAAAAAAAAAAAAAAAAAAAAAAAAAAAAAAAAAAAAAAAAAAAAAAAAAAAAAAAAAAAAAAAAAAAAAAAAAAAAAAAAAAAAAAAAAAAAAAAAAAAAAAAAAAAAAAAAAAAAAAAAAAAAAAAAAAAAAAAAAAAAAAAAAAAAAAAAAAAAAAAAAAAAAAAAAAAAAAAAAAAAAAAAAAAAAAAAAAAAAAAAAAAAAAAAAAAAAAAAAAAAAAAAAAAAAAAAAAAAAAAAAAAAAAAAAAAAAAAAAAAAAAAAAAAAAAAAAAAAAAAAAAAAAAAAAAAAAAAAAAAAAAAAAAAAAAAAAAAAAAAAAAAAAAAAAAAAAAAAAAAAAAAAAAAAAAAAAAAAAAAAAAAAAAAAAAAAAAAAAAAAAAAAAAAAAAAAAAAAAAAAAAAAAAAAAAAAAAAAAAAAAAAAAAAAAAAAAAAAAAAAAAAAAAAAAAAAAAAAAAAAAAAAAAAAAAAAAAAAAAAAAAAAAAAAAAAAAAAAAAAAAAAAAAAAAAAAAAAAAAAAAAAAAAAAAAAAAAAAAAAAAAAAAAAAAAAAAAAAAAAAAAAAAAAAAAAAAAAAAAAAAAAAAAAAAAAAAAAAAAAAAAAAAAAAAAAAAAAAAAAAAAAAAAAAAAAAAAAAAAAAAAAAAAAAAAAAAAAAAAAAAAAAAAAAAAAAAAAAAAAAAAAAAAAAAAAAAAAAAAAAAAAAAAAAAAAAAAAAAAAAAAAAAAAAAAAAAAAAAAAAAAAAAAAAAAAAAAAAAAAAAAAAAAAAAAAAAAAAAAAAAAAAAAAAAAAAAAAAAAAAAAAAAAAAAAAAAAAAAAAAAAAAAAAAAAAAAAAAAAAAAAAAAAAAAAAAAAAAAAAAAAAAAAAAAAAAAAAAAAAAAAAAAAAAAAAAAAAAAAAAAAAAAAAAAAAAAAAAAAAAAAAAAAAAAAAAAAAAAAAAAAAAAAAAAAAAAAAAAAAAAAAAAAAAAAAAAAAAAAAAAAAAAAAAAAAAAAAAAAAAAAAAAAAAAAAAAAAAAAAAAAAAAAAAAAAAAAAAAAAAAAAAAAAAAAAAAAAAAAAAAAAAAAAAAAAAAAAAAAAAAAAAAAAAAAAAAAAAAAAAAAAAAAAAAAAAAAAAAAAAAAAAAAAAAAAAAAAAAAAAAAAAAAAAAAAAAAAAAAAAAAAAAAAAAAAAAAAAAAAAAAAAAAAAAAAAAAAAAAAAAAAAAAAAAAAAAAAAAAAAAAAAAAAAAAAAAAAAAAAAAAAAAAAAAAAAAAAAAAAAAAAAAAAAAAAAAAAAAAAAAAAAAAAAAAAAAAAAAAAAAAAAAAAAAAAAAAAAAAAAAAAAAAAAAAAAAAAAAAAAAAAAAAAAAAAAAAAAAAAAAAAAAAAAAAAAAAAAAAAAAAAAAAAAAAAAAAAAAAAAAAAAAAAAAAAAAAAAAAAAAAAAAAAAAAAAAAAAAAAAAAAAAAAAAAAAAAAAAAAAAAAAAAAAAAAAAAAAAAAAAAAAAAAAAAAAAAAAAAAAAAAAAAAAAAAAAAAAAAAAAAAAAAAAAAAAAAAAAAAAAAAAAAAAAAAAAAAAAAAAAAAAAAAAAAAAAAAAAAAAAAAAAAAAAAAAAAAAAAAAAAAAAAAAAAAAAAAAAAAAAAAAAAAAAAAAAAAAAAAAAAAAAAAAAAAAAAAAAAAAAAAAAAAAAAAAAAAAAAAAAAAAAAAAAAAAAAAAAAAAAAAAAAAAAAAAAAAAAAAAAAAAAAAAAAAAAAAAAAAAAAAAAAAAAAAAAAAAAAAAAAAAAAAAAAAAAAAAAAAAAAAAAAAAAAAAAAAAAAAAAAAAAAAAAAAAAAAAAAAAAAAAAAAAAAAAAAAAAAAAAAAAAAAAAAAAAAAAAAAAAAAAAAAAAAAAAAAAAAAAAAAAAAAAAAAAAAAAAAAAAAAAAAAAAAAAAAAAAAAAAAAAAAAAAAAAAAAAAAAAAAAAAAAAAAAAAAAAAAAAAAAAAAAAAAAAAAAAAAAAAAAAAAAAAAAAAAAAAAAAAAAAAAAAAAAAAAAAAAAAAAAAAAAAAAAAAAAAAAAAAAAAAAAAAAAAAAAAAAAAAAAAAAAAAAAAAAAAAAAAAAAAAAAAAAAAAAAAAAAAAAAAAAAAAAAAAAAAAAAAAAAAAAAAAAAAAAAAAAAAAAAAAAAAAAAAAAAAAAAAAAAAAAAAAAAAAAAAAAAAAAAAAAAAAAAAAAAAAAAAAAAAAAAAAAAAAAAAAAAAAAAAAAAAAAAAAAAAAAAAAAAAAAAAAAAAAAAAAAAAAAAAAAAAAAAAAAAAAAAAAAAAAAAAAAAAAAAAAAAAAAAAAAAAAAAAAAAAAAAAAAAAAAAAAAAAAAAAAAAAAAAAAAAAAAAAAAAAAAAAAAAAAAAAAAAAAAAAAAAAAAAAAAAAAAAAAAAAAAAAAAAAAAAAAAAAAAAAAAAAAAAAAAAAAAAAAAAAAAAAAAAAAAAAAAAAAAAAAAAAAAAAAAAAAAAAAAAAAAAAAAAAAAAAAAAAAAAAAAAAAAAAAAAAAAAAAAAAAAAAAAAAAAAAAAAAAAAAAAAAAAAAAAAAAAAAAAAAAAAAAAAAAAAAAAAAAAAAAAAAAAAAAAAAAAAAAAAAAAAAAAAAAAAAAAAAAAAAAAAAAAAAAAAAAAAAAAAAAAAAAAAAAAAAAAAAAAAAAAAAAAAAAAAAAAAAAAAAAAAAAAAAAAAAAAAAAAAAAAAAAAAAAAAAAAAAAAAAAAAAAAAAAAAAAAAAAAAAAAAAAAAAAAAAAAAAAAAAAAAAAAAAAAAAAAAAAAAAAAAAAAAAAAAAAAAAAAAAAAAAAAAAAAAAAAAAAAAAAAAAAAAAAAAAAAAAAAAAAAAAAAAAAAAAAAAAAAAAAAAAAAAAAAAAAAAAAAAAAAAAAAAAAAAAAAAAAAAAAAAAAAAAAAAAAAAAAAAAAAAAAAAAAAAAAAAAAAAAAAAAAAAAAAAAAAAAAAAAAAAAAAAAAAAAAAAAAAAAAAAAAAAAAAAAAAAAAAAAAAAAAAAAAAAAAAAAAAAAAAAAAAAAAAAAAAAAAAAAAAAAAAAAAAAAAAAAAAAAAAAAAAAAAAAAAAAAAAAAAAAAAAAAAAAAAAAAAAAAAAAAAAAAAAAAAAAAAAAAAAAAAAAAAAAAAAAAAAAAAAAAAAAAAAAAAAAAAAAAAAAAAAAAAAAAAAAAAAAAAAAAAAAAAAAAAAAAAAAAAAAAAAAAAAAAAAAAAAAAAAAAAAAAAAAAAAAAAAAAAAAAAAAAAAAAAAAAAAAAAAAAAAAAAAAAAAAAAAAAAAAAAAAAAAAAAAAAAAAAAAAAAAAAAAAAAAAAAAAAAAAAAAAAAAAAAAAAAAAAAAAAAAAAAAAAAAAAAAAAAAAAAAAAAAAAAAAAAAAAAAAAAAAAAAAAAAAAAAAAAAAAAAAAAAAAAAAAAAAAAAAAAAAAAAAAAAAAAAAAAAAAAAAAAAAAAAAAAAAAAAAAAAAAAAAAAAAAAAAAAAAAAAAAAAAAAAAAAAAAAAAAAAAAAAAAAAAAAAAAAAAAAAAAAAAAAAAAAAAAAAAAAAAAAAAAAAAAAAAAAAAAAAAAAAAAAAAAAAAAAAAAAAAAAAAAAAAAAAAAAAAAAAAAAAAAAAAAAAAAAAAAAAAAAAAAAAAAAAAAAAAAAAAAAAAAAAAAAAAAAAAAAAAAAAAAAAAAAAAAAAAAAAAAAAAAAAAAAAAAAAAAAAAAAAAAAAAAAAAAAAAAAAAAAAAAAAAAAAAAAAAAAAAAAAAAAAAAAAAAAAAAAAAAAAAAAAAAAAAAAAAAAAAAAAAAAAAAAAAAAAAAAAAAAAAAAAAAAAAAAAAAAAAAAAAAAAAAAAAAAAAAAAAAAAAAAAAAAAAAAAAAAAAAAAAAAAAAAAAAAAAAAAAAAAAAAAAAAAAAAAAAAAAAAAAAAAAAAAAAAAAAAAAAAAAAAAAAAAAAAAAAAAAAAAAAAAAAAAAAAAAAAAAAAAAAAAAAAAAAAAAAAAAAAAAAAAAAAAAAAAAAAAAAAAAAAAAAAAAAAAAAAAAAAAAAAAAAAAAAAAAAAAAAAAAAAAAAAAAAAAAAAAAAAAAAAAAAAAAAAAAAAAAAAAAAAAAAAAAAAAAAAAAAAAAAAAAAAAAAAAAAAAAAAAAAAAAAAAAAAAAAAAAAAAAAAAAAAAAAAAAAAAAAAAAAAAAAAAAAAAAAAAAAAAAAAAAAAAAAAAAAAAAAAAAAAAAAAAAAAAAAAAAAAAAAAAAAAAAAAAAAAAAAAAAAAAAAAAAAAAAAAAAAAAAAAAAAAAAAAAAAAAAAAAAAAAAAAAAAAAAAAAAAAAAAAAAAAAAAAAAAAAAAAAAAAAAAAAAAAAAAAAAAAAAAAAAAAAAAAAAAAAAAAAAAAAAAAAAAAAAAAAAAAAAAAAAAAAAAAAAAAAAAAAAAAAAAAAAAAAAAAAAAAAAAAAAAAAAAAAAAAAAAAAAAAAAAAAAAAAAAAAAAAAAAAAAAAAAAAAAAAAAAAAAAAAAAAAAAAAAAAAAAAAAAAAAAAAAAAAAAAAAAAAAAAAAAAAAAAAAAAAAAAAAAAAAAAAAAAAAAAAAAAAAAAAAAAAAAAAAAAAAAAAAAAAAAAAAAAAAAAAAAAAAAAAAAAAAAAAAAAAAAAAAAAAAAAAAAAAAAAAAAAAAAAAAAAAAAAAAAAAAAAAAAAAAAAAAAAAAAAAAAAAAAAAAAAAAAAAAAAAAAAAAAAAAAAAAAAAAAAAAAAAAAAAAAAAAAAAAAAAAAAAAAAAAAAAAAAAAAAAAAAAAAAAAAAAAAAAAAAAAAAAAAAAAAAAAAAAAAAAAAAAAAAAAAAAAAAAAAAAAAAAAAAAAAAAAAAAAAAAAAAAAAAAAAAAAAAAAAAAAAAAAAAAAAAAAAAAAAAAAAAAAAAAAAAAAAAAAAAAAAAAAAAAAAAAAAAAAAAAAAAAAAAAAAAAAAAAAAAAAAAAAAAAAAAAAAAAAAAAAAAAAAAAAAAAAAAAAAAAAAAAAAAAAAAAAAAAAAAAAAAAAAAAAAAAAAAAAAAAAAAAAAAAAAAAAAAAAAAAAAAAAAAAAAAAAAAAAAAAAAAAAAAAAAAAAAAAAAAAAAAAAAAAAAAAAAAAAAAAAAAAAAAAAAAAAAAAAAAAAAAAAAAAAAAAAAAAAAAAAAAAAAAAAAAAAAAAAAAAAAAAAAAAAAAAAAAAAAAAAAAAAAAAAAAAAAAAAAAAAAAAAAAAAAAAAAAAAAAAAAAAAAAAAAAAAAAAAAAAAAAAAAAAAAAAAAAAAAAAAAAAAAAAAAAAAAAAAAAAAAAAAAAAAAAAAAAAAAAAAAAAAAAAAAAAAAAAAAAAAAAAAAAAAAAAAAAAAAAAAAAAAAAAAAAAAAAAAAAAAAAAAAAAAAAAAAAAAAAAAAAAAAAAAAAAAAAAAAAAAAAAAAAAAAAAAAAAAAAAAAAAAAAAAAAAAAAAAAAAAAAAAAAAAAAAAAAAAAAAAAAAAAAAAAAAAAAAAAAAAAAAAAAAAAAAAAAAAAAAAAAAAAAAAAAAAAAAAAAAAAAAAAAAAAAAAAAAAAAAAAAAAAAAAAAAAAAAAAAAAAAAAAAAAAAAAAAAAAAAAAAAAAAAAAAAAAAAAAAAAAAAAAAAAAAAAAAAAAAAAAAAAAAAAAAAAAAAAAAAAAAAAAAAAAAAAAAAAAAAAAAAAAAAAAAAAAAAAAAAAAAAAAAAAAAAAAAAAAAAAAAAAAAAAAAAAAAAAAAAAAAAAAAAAAAAAAAAAAAAAAAAAAAAAAAAAAAAAAAAAAAAAAAAAAAAAAAAAAAAAAAAAAAAAAAAAAAAAAAAAAAAAAAAAAAAAAAAAAAAAAAAAAAAAAAAAAAAAAAAAAAAAAAAAAAAAAAAAAAAAAAAAAAAAAAAAAAAAAAAAAAAAAAAAAAAAAAAAAAAAAAAAAAAAAAAAAAAAAAAAAAAAAAAAAAAAAAAAAAAAAAAAAAAAAAAAAAAAAAAAAAAAAAAAAAAAAAAAAAAAAAAAAAAAAAAAAAAAAAAAAAAAAAAAAAAAAAAAAAAAAAAAAAAAAAAAAAAAAAAAAAAAAAAAAAAAAAAAAAAAAAAAAAAAAAAAAAAAAAAAAAAAAAAAAAAAAAAAAAAAAAAAAAAAAAAAAAAAAAAAAAAAAAAAAAAAAAAAAAAAAAAAAAAAAAAAAAAAAAAAAAAAAAAAAAAAAAAAAAAAAAAAAAAAAAAAAAAAAAAAAAAAAAAAAAAAAAAAAAAAAAAAAAAAAAAAAAAAAAAAAAAAAAAAAAAAAAAAAAAAAAAAAAAAAAAAAAAAAAAAAAAAAAAAAAAAAAAAAAAAAAAAAAAAAAAAAAAAAAAAAAAAAAAAAAAAAAAAAAAAAAAAAAAAAAAAAAAAAAAAAAAAAAAAAAAAAAAAAAAAAAAAAAAAAAAAAAAAAAAAAAAAAAAAAAAAAAAAAAAAAAAAAAAAAAAAAAAAAAAAAAAAAAAAAAAAAAAAAAAAAAAAAAAAAAAAAAAAAAAAAAAAAAAAAAAAAAAAAAAAAAAAAAAAAAAAAAAAAAAAAAAAAAAAAAAAAAAAAAAAAAAAAAAAAAAAAAAAAAAAAAAAAAAAAAAAAAAAAAAAAAAAAAAAAAAAAAAAAAAAAAAAAAAAAAAAAAAAAAAAAAAAAAAAAAAAAAAAAAAAAAAAAAAAAAAAAAAAAAAAAAAAAAAAAAAAAAAAAAAAAAAAAAAAAAAAAAAAAAAAAAAAAAAAAAAAAAAAAAAAAAAAAAAAAAAAAAAAAAAAAAAAAAAAAAAAAAAAAAAAAAAAAAAAAAAAAAAAAAAAAAAAAAAAAAAAAAAAAAAAAAAAAAAAAAAAAAAAAAAAAAAAAAAAAAAAAAAAAAAAAAAAAAAAAAAAAAAAAAAAAAAAAAAAAAAAAAAAAAAAAAAAAAAAAAAAAAAAAAAAAAAAAAAAAAAAAAAAAAAAAAAAAAAAAAAAAAAAAAAAAAAAAAAAAAAAAAAAAAAAAAAAAAAAAAAAAAAAAAAAAAAAAAAAAAAAAAAAAAAAAAAAAAAAAAAAAAAAAAAAAAAAAAAAAAAAAAAAAAAAAAAAAAAAAAAAAAAAAAAAAAAAAAAAAAAAAAAAAAAAAAAAAAAAAAAAAAAAAAAAAAAAAAAAAAAAAAAAAAAAAAAAAAAAAAAAAAAAAAAAAAAAAAAAAAAAAAAAAAAAAAAAAAAAAAAAAAAAAAAAAAAAAAAAAAAAAAAAAAAAAAAAAAAAAAAAAAAAAAAAAAAAAAAAAAAAAAAAAAAAAAAAAAAAAAAAAAAAAAAAAAAAAAAAAAAAAAAAAAAAAAAAAAAAAAAAAAAAAAAAAAAAAAAAAAAAAAAAAAAAAAAAAAAAAAAAAAAAAAAAAAAAAAAAAAAAAAAAAAAAAAAAAAAAAAAAAAAAAAAAAAAAAAAAAAAAAAAAAAAAAAAAAAAAAAAAAAAAAAAAAAAAAAAAAAAAAAAAAAAAAAAAAAAAAAAAAAAAAAAAAAAAAAAAAAAAAAAAAAAAAAAAAAAAAAAAAAAAAAAAAAAAAAAAAAAAAAAAAAAAAAAAAAAAAAAAAAAAAAAAAAAAAAAAAAAAAAAAAAAAAAAAAAAAAAAAAAAAAAAAAAAAAAAAAAAAAAAAAAAAAAAAAAAAAAAAAAAAAAAAAAAAAAAAAAAAAAAAAAAAAAAAAAAAAAAAAAAAAAAAAAAAAAAAAAAAAAAAAAAAAAAAAAAAAAAAAAAAAAAAAAAAAAAAAAAAAAAAAAAAAAAAAAAAAAAAAAAAAAAAAAAAAAAAAAAAAAAAAAAAAAAAAAAAAAAAAAAAAAAAAAAAAAAAAAAAAAAAAAAAAAAAAAAAAAAAAAAAAAAAAAAAAAAAAAAAAAAAAAAAAAAAAAAAAAAAAAAAAAAAAAAAAAAAAAAAAAAAAAAAAAAAAAAAAAAAAAAAAAAAAAAAAAAAAAAAAAAAAAAAAAAAAAAAAAAAAAAAAAAAAAAAAAAAAAAAAAAAAAAAAAAAAAAAAAAAAAAAAAAAAAAAAAAAAAAAAAAAAAAAAAAAAAAAAAAAAAAAAAAAAAAAAAAAAAAAAAAAAAAAAAAAAAAAAAAAAAAAAAAAAAAAAAAAAAAAAAAAAAAAAAAAAAAAAAAAAAAAAAAAAAAAAAAAAAAAAAAAAAAAAAAAAAAAAAAAAAAAAAAAAAAAAAAAAAAAAAAAAAAAAAAAAAAAAAAAAAAAAAAAAAAAAAAAAAAAAAAAAAAAAAAAAAAAAAAAAAAAAAAAAAAAAAAAAAAAAAAAAAAAAAAAAAAAAAAAAAAAAAAAAAAAAAAAAAAAAAAAAAAAAAAAAAAAAAAAAAAAAAAAAAAAAAAAAAAAAAAAAAAAAAAAAAAAAAAAAAAAAAAAAAAAAAAAAAAAAAAAAAAAAAAAAAAAAAAAAAAAAAAAAAAAAAAAAAAAAAAAAAAAAAAAAAAAAAAAAAAAAAAAAAAAAAAAAAAAAAAAAAAAAAAAAAAAAAAAAAAAAAAAAAAAAAAAAAAAAAAAAAAAAAAAAAAAAAAAAAAAAAAAAAAAAAAAAAAAAAAAAAAAAAAAAAAAAAAAAAAAAAAAAAAAAAAAAAAAAAAAAAAAAAAAAAAAAAAAAAAAAAAAAAAAAAAAAAAAAAAAAAAAAAAAAAAAAAAAAAAAAAAAAAAAAAAAAAAAAAAAAAAAAAAAAAAAAAAAAAAAAAAAAAAAAAAAAAAAAAAAAAAAAAAAAAAAAAAAAAAAAAAAAAAAAAAAAAAAAAAAAAAAAAAAAAAAAAAAAAAAAAAAAAAAAAAAAAAAAAAAAAAAAAAAAAAAAAAAAAAAAAAAAAAAAAAAAAAAAAAAAAAAAAAAAAAAAAAAAAAAAAAAAAAAAAAAAAAAAAAAAAAAAAAAAAAAAAAAAAAAAAAAAAAAAAAAAAAAAAAAAAAAAAAAAAAAAAAAAAAAAAAAAAAAAAAAAAAAAAAAAAAAAAAAAAAAAAAAAAAAAAAAAAAAAAAAAAAAAAAAAAAAAAAAAAAAAAAAAAAAAAAAAAAAAAAAAAAAAAAAAAAAAAAAAAAAAAAAAAAAAAAAAAAAAAAAAAAAAAAAAAAAAAAAAAAAAAAAAAAAAAAAAAAAAAAAAAAAAAAAAAAAAAAAAAAAAAAAAAAAAAAAAAAAAAAAAAAAAAAAAAAAAAAAAAAAAAAAAAAAAAAAAAAAAAAAAAAAAAAAAAAAAAAAAAAAAAAAAAAAAAAAAAAAAAAAAAAAAAAAAAAAAAAAAAAAAAAAAAAAAAAAAAAAAAAAAAAAAAAAAAAAAAAAAAAAAAAAAAAAAAAAAAAAAAAAAAAAAAAAAAAAAAAAAAAAAAAAAAAAAAAAAAAAAAAAAAAAAAAAAAAAAAAAAAAAAAAAAAAAAAAAAAAAAAAAAAAAAAAAAAAAAAAAAAAAAAAAAAAAAAAAAAAAAAAAAAAAAAAAAAAAAAAAAAAAAAAAAAAAAAAAAAAAAAAAAAAAAAAAAAAAAAAAAAAAAAAAAAAAAAAAAAAAAAAAAAAAAAAAAAAAAAAAAAAAAAAAAAAAAAAAAAAAAAAAAAAAAAAAAAAAAAAAAAAAAAAAAAAAAAAAAAAAAAAAAAAAAAAAAAAAAAAAAAAAAAAAAAAAAAAAAAAAAAAAAAAAAAAAAAAAAAAAAAAAAAAAAAAAAAAAAAAAAAAAAAAAAAAAAAAAAAAAAAAAAAAAAAAAAAAAAAAAAAAAAAAAAAAAAAAAAAAAAAAAAAAAAAAAAAAAAAAAAAAAAAAAAAAAAAAAAAAAAAAAAAAAAAAAAAAAAAAAAAAAAAAAAAAAAAAAAAAAAAAAAAAAAAAAAAAAAAAAAAAAAAAAAAAAAAAAAAAAAAAAAAAAAAAAAAAAAAAAAAAAAAAAAAAAAAAAAAAAAAAAAAAAAAAAAAAAAAAAAAAAAAAAAAAAAAAAAAAAAAAAAAAAAAAAAAAAAAAAAAAAAAAAAAAAAAAAAAAAAAAAAAAAAAAAAAAAAAAAAAAAAAAAAAAAAAAAAAAAAAAAAAAAAAAAAAAAAAAAAAAAAAAAAAAAAAAAAAAAAAAAAAAAAAAAAAAAAAAAAAAAAAAAAAAAAAAAAAAAAAAAAAAAAAAAAAAAAAAAAAAAAAAAAAAAAAAAAAAAAAAAAAAAAAAAAAAAAAAAAAAAAAAAAAAAAAAAAAAAAAAAAAAAAAAAAAAAAAAAAAAAAAAAAAAAAAAAAAAAAAAAAAAAAAAAAAAAAAAAAAAAAAAAAAAAAAAAAAAAAAAAAAAAAAAAAAAAAAAAAAAAAAAAAAAAAAAAAAAAAAAAAAAAAAAAAAAAAAAAAAAAAAAAAAAAAAAAAAAAAAAAAAAAAAAAAAAAAAAAAAAAAAAAAAAAAAAAAAAAAAAAAAAAAAAAAAAAAAAAAAAAAAAAAAAAAAAAAAAAAAAAAAAAAAAAAAAAAAAAAAAAAAAAAAAAAAAAAAAAAAAAAAAAAAAAAAAAAAAAAAAAAAAAAAAAAAAAAAAAAAAAAAAAAAAAAAAAAAAAAAAAAAAAAAAAAAAAAAAAAAAAAAAAAAAAAAAAAAAAAAAAAAAAAAAAAAAAAAAAAAAAAAAAAAAAAAAAAAAAAAAAAAAAAAAAAAAAAAAAAAAAAAAAAAAAAAAAAAAAAAAAAAAAAAAAAAAAAAAAAAAAAAAAAAAAAAAAAAAAAAAAAAAAAAAAAAAAAAAAAAAAAAAAAAAAAAAAAAAAAAAAAAAAAAAAAAAAAAAAAAAAAAAAAAAAAAAAAAAAAAAAAAAAAAAAAAAAAAAAAAAAAAAAAAAAAAAAAAAAAAAAAAAAAAAAAAAAAAAAAAAAAAAAAAAAAAAAAAAAAAAAAAAAAAAAAAAAAAAAAAAAAAAAAAAAAAAAAAAAAAAAAAAAAAAAAAAAAAAAAAAAAAAAAAAAAAAAAAAAAAAAAAAAAAAAAAAAAAAAAAAAAAAAAAAAAAAAAAAAAAAAAAAAAAAAAAAAAAAAAAAAAAAAAAAAAAAAAAAAAAAAAAAAAAAAAAAAAAAAAAAAAAAAAAAAAAAAAAAAAAAAAAAAAAAAAAAAAAAAAAAAAAAAAAAAAAAAAAAAAAAAAAAAAAAAAAAAAAAAAAAAAAAAAAAAAAAAAAAAAAAAAAAAAAAAAAAAAAAAAAAAAAAAAAAAAAAAAAAAAAAAAAAAAAAAAAAAAAAAAAAAAAAAAAAAAAAAAAAAAAAAAAAAAAAAAAAAAAAAAAAAAAAAAAAAAAAAAAAAAAAAAAAAAAAAAAAAAAAAAAAAAAAAAAAAAAAAAAAAAAAAAAAAAAAAAAAAAAAAAAAAAAAAAAAAAAAAAAAAAAAAAAAAAAAAAAAAAAAAAAAAAAAAAAAAAAAAAAAAAAAAAAAAAAAAAAAAAAAAAAAAAAAAAAAAAAAAAAAAAAAAAAAAAAAAAAAAAAAAAAAAAAAAAAAAAAAAAAAAAAAAAAAAAAAAAAAAAAAAAAAAAAAAAAAAAAAAAAAAAAAAAAAAAAAAAAAAAAAAAAAAAAAAAAAAAAAAAAAAAAAAAAAAAAAAAAAAAAAAAAAAAAAAAAAAAAAAAAAAAAAAAAAAAAAAAAAAAAAAAAAAAAAAAAAAAAAAAAAAAAAAAAAAAAAAAAAAAAAAAAAAAAAAAAAAAAAAAAAAAAAAAAAAAAAAAAAAAAAAAAAAAAAAAAAAAAAAAAAAAAAAAAAAAAAAAAAAAAAAAAAAAAAAAAAAAAAAAAAAAAAAAAAAAAAAAAAAAAAAAAAAAAAAAAAAAAAAAAAAAAAAAAAAAAAAAAAAAAAAAAAAAAAAAAAAAAAAAAAAAAAAAAAAAAAAAAAAAAAAAAAAAAAAAAAAAAAAAAAAAAAAAAAAAAAAAAAAAAAAAAAAAAAAAAAAAAAAAAAAAAAAAAAAAAAAAAAAAAAAAAAAAAAAAAAAAAAAAAAAAAAAAAAAAAAAAAAAAAAAAAAAAAAAAAAAAAAAAAAAAAAAAAAAAAAAAAAAAAAAAAAAAAAAAAAAAAAAAAAAAAAAAAAAAAAAAAAAAAAAAAAAAAAAAAAAAAAAAAAAAAAAAAAAAAAAAAAAAAAAAAAAAAAAAAAAAAAAAAAAAAAAAAAAAAAAAAAAAAAAAAAAAAAAAAAAAAAAAAAAAAAAAAAAAAAAAAAAAAAAAAAAAAAAAAAAAAAAAAAAAAAAAAAAAAAAAAAAAAAAAAAAAAAAAAAAAAAAAAAAAAAAAAAAAAAAAAAAAAAAAAAAAAAAAAAAAAAAAAAAAAAAAAAAAAAAAAAAAAAAAAAAAAAAAAAAAAAAAAAAAAAAAAAAAAAAAAAAAAAAAAAAAAAAAAAAAAAAAAAAAAAAAAAAAAAAAAAAAAAAAAAAAAAAAAAAAAAAAAAAAAAAAAAAAAAAAAAAAAAAAAAAAAAAAAAAAAAAAAAAAAAAAAAAAAAAAAAAAAAAAAAAAAAAAAAAAAAAAAAAAAAAAAAAAAAAAAAAAAAAAAAAAAAAAAAAAAAAAAAAAAAAAAAAAAAAAAAAAAAAAAAAAAAAAAAAAAAAAAAAAAAAAAAAAAAAAAAAAAAAAAAAAAAAAAAAAAAAAAAAAAAAAAAAAAAAAAAAAAAAAAAAAAAAAAAAAAAAAAAAAAAAAAAAAAAAAAAAAAAAAAAAAAAAAAAAAAAAAAAAAAAAAAAAAAAAAAAAAAAAAAAAAAAAAAAAAAAAAAAAAAAAAAAAAAAAAAAAAAAAAAAAAAAAAAAAAAAAAAAAAAAAAAAAAAAAAAAAAAAAAAAAAAAAAAAAAAAAAAAAAAAAAAAAAAAAAAAAAAAAAAAAAAAAAAAAAAAAAAAAAAAAAAAAAAAAAAAAAAAAAAAAAAAAAAAAAAAAAAAAAAAAAAAAAAAAAAAAAAAAAAAAAAAAAAAAAAAAAAAAAAAAAAAAAAAAAAAAAAAAAAAAAAAAAAAAAAAAAAAAAAAAAAAAAAAAAAAAAAAAAAAAAAAAAAAAAAAAAAAAAAAAAAAAAAAAAAAAAAAAAAAAAAAAAAAAAAAAAAAAAAAAAAAAAAAAAAAAAAAAAAAAAAAAAAAAAAAAAAAAAAAAAAAAAAAAAAAAAAAAAAAAAAAAAAAAAAAAAAAAAAAAAAAAAAAAAAAAAAAAAAAAAAAAAAAAAAAAAAAAAAAAAAAAAAAAAAAAAAAAAAAAAAAAAAAAAAAAAAAAAAAAAAAAAAAAAAAAAAAAAAAAAAAAAAAAAAAAAAAAAAAAAAAAAAAAAAAAAAAAAAAAAAAAAAAAAAAAAAAAAAAAAAAAAAAAAAAAAAAAAAAAAAAAAAAAAAAAAAAAAAAAAAAAAAAAAAAAAAAAAAAAAAAAAAAAAAAAAAAAAAAAAAAAAAAAAAAAAAAAAAAAAAAAAAAAAAAAAAAAAAAAAAAAAAAAAAAAAAAAAAAAAAAAAAAAAAAAAAAAAAAAAAAAAAAAAAAAAAAAAAAAAAAAAAAAAAAAAAAAAAAAAAAAAAAAAAAAAAAAAAAAAAAAAAAAAAAAAAAAAAAAAAAAAAAAAAAAAAAAAAAAAAAAAAAAAAAAAAAAAAAAAAAAAAAAAAAAAAAAAAAAAAAAAAAAAAAAAAAAAAAAAAAAAAAAAAAAAAAAAAAAAAAAAAAAAAAAAAAAAAAAAAAAAAAAAAAAAAAAAAAAAAAAAAAAAAAAAAAAAAAAAAAAAAAAAAAAAAAAAAAAAAAAAAAAAAAAAAAAAAAAAAAAAAAAAAAAAAAAAAAAAAAAAAAAAAAAAAAAAAAAAAAAAAAAAAAAAAAAAAAAAAAAAAAAAAAAAAAAAAAAAAAAAAAAAAAAAAAAAAAAAAAAAAAAAAAAAAAAAAAAAAAAAAAAAAAAAAAAAAAAAAAAAAAAAAAAAAAAAAAAAAAAAAAAAAAAAAAAAAAAAAAAAAAAAAAAAAAAAAAAAAAAAAAAAAAAAAAAAAAAAAAAAAAAAAAAAAAAAAAAAAAAAAAAAAAAAAAAAAAAAAAAAAAAAAAAAAAAAAAAAAAAAAAAAAAAAAAAAAAAAAAAAAAAAAAAAAAAAAAAAAAAAAAAAAAAAAAAAAAAAAAAAAAAAAAAAAAAAAAAAAAAAAAAAAAAAAAAAAAAAAAAAAAAAAAAAAAAAAAAAAAAAAAAAAAAAAAAAAAAAAAAAAAAAAAAAAAAAAAAAAAAAAAAAAAAAAAAAAAAAAAAAAAAAAAAAAAAAAAAAAAAAAAAAAAAAAAAAAAAAAAAAAAAAAAAAAAAAAAAAAAAAAAAAAAAAAAAAAAAAAAAAAAAAAAAAAAAAAAAAAAAAAAAAAAAAAAAAAAAAAAAAAAAAAAAAAAAAAAAAAAAAAAAAAAAAAAAAAAAAAAAAAAAAAAAAAAAAAAAAAAAAAAAAAAAAAAAAAAAAAAAAAAAAAAAAAAAAAAAAAAAAAAAAAAAAAAAAAAAAAAAAAAAAAAAAAAAAAAAAAAAAAAAAAAAAAAAAAAAAAAAAAAAAAAAAAAAAAAAAAAAAAAAAAAAAAAAAAAAAAAAAAAAAAAAAAAAAAAAAAAAAAAAAAAAAAAAAAAAAAAAAAAAAAAAAAAAAAAAAAAAAAAAAAAAAAAAAAAAAAAAAAAAAAAAAAAAAAAAAAAAAAAAAAAAAAAAAAAAAAAAAAAAAAAAAAAAAAAAAAAAAAAAAAAAAAAAAAAAAAAAAAAAAAAAAAAAAAAAAAAAAAAAAAAAAAAAAAAAAAAAAAAAAAAAAAAAAAAAAAAAAAAAAAAAAAAAAAAAAAAAAAAAAAAAAAAAAAAAAAAAAAAAAAAAAAAAAAAAAAAAAAAAAAAAAAAAAAAAAAAAAAAAAAAAAAAAAAAAAAAAAAAAAAAAAAAAAAAAAAAAAAAAAAAAAAAAAAAAAAAAAAAAAAAAAAAAAAAAAAAAAAAAAAAAAAAAAAAAAAAAAAAAAAAAAAAAAAAAAAAAAAAAAAAAAAAAAAAAAAAAAAAAAAAAAAAAAAAAAAAAAAAAAAAAAAAAAAAAAAAAAAAAAAAAAAAAAAAAAAAAAAAAAAAAAAAAAAAAAAAAAAAAAAAAAAAAAAAAAAAAAAAAAAAAAAAAAAAAAAAAAAAAAAAAAAAAAAAAAAAAAAAAAAAAAAAAAAAAAAAAAAAAAAAAAAAAAAAAAAAAAAAAAAAAAAAAAAAAAAAAAAAAAAAAAAAAAAAAAAAAAAAAAAAAAAAAAAAAAAAAAAAAAAAAAAAAAAAAAAAAAAAAAAAAAAAAAAAAAAAAAAAAAAAAAAAAAAAAAAAAAAAAAAAAAAAAAAAAAAAAAAAAAAAAAAAAAAAAAAAAAAAAAAAAAAAAAAAAAAAAAAAAAAAAAAAAAAAAAAAAAAAAAAAAAAAAAAAAAAAAAAAAAAAAAAAAAAAAAAAAAAAAAAAAAAAAAAAAAAAAAAAAAAAAAAAAAAAAAAAAAAAAAAAAAAAAAAAAAAAAAAAAAAAAAAAAAAAAAAAAAAAAAAAAAAAAAAAAAAAAAAAAAAAAAAAAAAAAAAAAAAAAAAAAAAAAAAAAAAAAAAAAAAAAAAAAAAAAAAAAAAAAAAAAAAAAAAAAAAAAAAAAAAAAAAAAAAAAAAAAAAAAAAAAAAAAAAAAAAAAAAAAAAAAAAAAAAAAAAAAAAAAAAAAAAAAAAAAAAAAAAAAAAAAAAAAAAAAAAAAAAAAAAAAAAAAAAAAAAAAAAAAAAAAAAAAAAAAAAAAAAAAAAAAAAAAAAAAAAAAAAAAAAAAAAAAAAAAAACCCCCCCCCCCCCCCCCCCCCCAACCCCCCCCCCCCCCCCCCCCCCCCCCCCCCCCCCCCCCCCCCCCCCCCCCCCCCCCCCCCCCCCCCCCCCCCCCCCCCCCCCCCCCCCCCCCCCCCCCCCCCCCCCCCCCCCCCCCCCCCCCCCCCCCCCCCCCCCCCCCCCCCCCCCCCCCCCCCCCCCCCCCCCCCCCCCCCCCCCCCCCCCCCCCCCCCCCCCCCCCCCCCCCCCCCCCCCCCCCCCCCCCCCCCCCCCCCCCCCCCCCCCCCCCCCCCCCCCCCCCCCCCCCCCCCCCCCCCCCCCCCCCCCCCCCCCCCCCCCCCCCCCCCCCCCCCCCCCCCCCCCCCCCCCCCCCCCCCCCCCCCCCCCCCCCCCCCCCCCCCCCCCCCACCCCCCCCCCCCCCCCCCCCCCCCCCCCCCCCCCCCCCCCCCCCCCCCCCCCCCCCCCCCCCCCCCCCCCCCCCCCCCCCCCCCCCCCCCCCCCCCCCCCCCCCCCCCCCCCCCCCCCCCCCCCCCCCCCCCCCCCCCCCCCCCCCCCCCCCCCCCCCCCCCCCCCCCCCCCCCCCCCCCCCCCCCCCCCCCCCCCCCCCCCCCCCCCCCCCCCCCCCCCCCCCCCCCCCCCCCCCCCCCCCCCCCCCCCCCCCCCCCCCCCCCCCCCCCCCCCCCCCCCCCCCCCCCCCCCCCCCCCCCCCCCCCCCCCCCCCCCCCCCCCCCCCCCCCCCCCCCCCCCCCCCCCCCCCCCCCCCCCCCCCCCCCCCCCCCCCCCCCCCCCCCCCCCCCCCCCCCCCCCCCCCCCCCCCCCCCCCCCCCCACCCCCCCCCCCCCCCCCCCCCCCCCCCCCCCCCCCCCCCCCCCCCCCCCCCCCCCCCCCCCCCCCCCCCCCCCCCCCCCCCCCCCCCCCCCCCCCCCCCCCCCCCCCCCCCCCCCCCCCCCCCCCCCCCCCCCCCCCCCCCCCCCCCCCCCCCCCCCCCCCCCCCCCCCCCCCCCCCCCCCCCCCCCCCCCCCCCCCCCCCCCCCCCCCCCCCCCCCCCCCCCCCCCCCCCCCCCCCCCCCCCCCCCCCCCCCCCCCCCCCCCCCCCCCCCCCCCCCCCCCCCCCCCCCCCCCCCCCCCCCCCCCCCCCCCCCCCCCCCCCCCCCCCCCCCCCCCCCCCCCCCCCCCCCCCCCCCCCCCCCCCCCCCCCCCCCCCCCCCCCCCCCCCCCCCCCCCCCCCCCCCCCCCCCCCCCCCCCCCCCCCCCCCCCCCCCCCCCCCCCCCCCCCCCCCCCCCCCCCCCCCCCCCCCCCCCCCCCCCCCCCCCCCCCCCCCCCCCCCCCCCCCCCCCCCCCCCCCCCCCCCCCCCCCCCCCCCCCCCCCCCCCCCCCCCCCCCCCCCCCCCCCCCCCCCCCCCCCCCCCCCCCCCCCCCCCCCCCCCCCCCCCCCCCCCCCCCCCCCCCCCCCCCCCCCCCCCCCCCCCCCCCCCCCCCCCCCCCCCCCCCCCCCCCCCCCCCCCCCCCCCCCCCCCCCCCCCCCCCCCCCCCCCCCCCCCCCCCCCCCCCCCCCCCCCCCCCCCCCCCCCCCCCCCCCCCCCCCCCCCCCCCCCCCCCCCCCCCCCCCCCCCCCCCCCCCCCCCCCCCCCCCCCCCCCCCCCCCCCCACCCCCCCCCCCCCCCCCCCCCCCCCCCCCCCCCCCCCCCCCCCCCCCCCCCCCCCCCCCCCCCCCCCCCCCCCCCCCCCCCCCCCCCCCCCCCCCCCCCCCCCCCCCCCCCCCCCCCCCCCCCCCCCCCCCCCCCCCCCCCCCCCCCCCCCCCCCCCCCCCCCCCCCCCCCCCCCCCCCCCCCCCCCCCCCCCCCCCCCCCCCCCCCCCCCCCCCCCCCCCCCCCCCCCCCCCCCCCCCCCCCCCCCCCCCCCCCCCCCCCCCCCCCCCCCCCCCCCCCCCCCCCCCCCCCCCCCCCCCCCCCCCCCCCCCCCCCCCCCCCCCCCCCCCCCCCCCCCCCCCCCCCCCCCCCCCCCCCCCCCCCCCCCCCCCCCCCCCCCCCCCCCCCCCCCCCCCCCCCCCCCCCCCCCCCCCCCCCCCCCCCCCCCCCCCCCCCCCCCCCCCCCCCCCCCCCCCCCCCCCCCCCCCCCCCCCCCCCCCCCCCCCCCCCCCCCCCCCCCCCCCCCCCCCCCCCCCCCCCCCCCCCCCCCCCCCCCCCCCCCCCCCCCCCCCCCCCCCCCCCCCCCCCCCCCCCCCCCCCCCCCCCCCCCCCCCCCCCCCCCCCCCCCCCCCCCCCCCCCCCCCCCCCCCCCCCCCCCCCCCCCCCCCCCCCCCCCCCCCCCCCCCCCCCCCCCCCCCCCCCCCCCCCCCCCCCCCCCCCCCCCCCCCCCCCCCCCCCCCCCCCCCCCCCCCCCCCCCCCCCCCCCCCCCCCCCCCCCCCCCCCCCCCCCCCCCCCCCCCCCCCCCCCCCCCCCCCCCCCCCCCCCCCCCCCCCCCCCCCCCCCCCCCCCCCCCCCCCCCCCCCCCCCCCCCCCCCCCCCCCCCCCCCCCCCCCCCCCCCCCCCCCCCCCCCCCCCCCCCCCCCCCCCCCCCCCCCCCCCCCCCCCCCCCCCCCCCCCCCCCCCCCCCCCCCCCCCCCCCCCCCCCCCCCCCCCCCCCCCCCCCCCCCCCCCCCCCCCCCCCCCCCCCCCCCCCCCCCCCCCCCCCCCCCCCCCCCCCCCCCCCCCCCCCCCCCCCCCCCCCCCCCCCCCCCCCCCCCCCCCCCCCCCCCCCCCCCCCCCCCCCCCCCCCCCCCCCCCCCCCCCCCCCCCCCCCCCCCCCCCCCCCCCCCCCCCCCCCCCCCCCCCCCCCCCCCCCCCCCCCCCCCCCCCCCCCCCCCCCCCCCCCCCCCCCCCCCCCCCCCCCCCCCCCCCCCCCCCCCCCCCCCCCCCCCCCCCCCCCCCCCCCCCCCCCCCCCCCCCCCCCCCCCCCCCCCCCCCCCCCCCCCCCCCCCCCCCCCCCCCCCCCCCCCCCCCCCCCCCCCCCCCCCCCCCCCCCCCCCCCCCCCCCCCCCCCCCCCCCCCCCCCCCCCCCCCCCCCCCCCCCCCCCCCCCCCCCCCCCCCCCCCCCCCCCCCCCCCCCCCCCCCCCCCCCCCCCCCCCCCCCCCCCCCCCCCCCCCCCCCCCCCCCCCCCCCCCCCCCCCCCCCCCCCCCCCCCCCCCCCCCCCCCCCCCCCCCCCCCCCCCCCCCCCCCCCCCCCCCCCCCCCCCCCCCCCCCCCCCCCCCCCCCCCCCCCCCCCCCCCCCCCCCCCCCCCCCCCCCCCCCCCCCCCCCCCCCCCCCCCCCCCCCCCCCCCCCCCCCCCCCCCCCCCCCCCCCCCCCCCCCCCCCCCCCCCCCCCCCCCCCCCCCCCCCCCCCCCCCCCCCCCCCCCCCCCCCCCCCCCCCCCCCCCCCCCCCCCCCCCCCCCCCCCCCCCCCCCCCCCCCCCCCCCCCCCCCCCCCCCCCCCCCCCCCCCCCCCCCCCCCCCCCCCCCCCCCCCCCCCCCCCCCCCCCCCCCCCCCCCCCCCCCCCCCCCCCCCCCCCCCCCCCCCCCCCCCCCCCCCCCCCCCCCCCCCCCCCCCCCCCCCCCCCCCCCCCCCCCCCCCCCCCCCCCCCCCCCCCCCCCCCCCCCCCCCCCCCCCCCCCCCCCCCCCCCCCCCCCCCCCCCCCCCCCCCCCCCCCCCCCCCCCCCCCCCCCCCCCCCCCCCCCCCCCCCCCCCCCCCCCCCCCCCCCCCCCCCCCCCCCCCCCCCCCCCCCCCCCCCCCCCCCCCCCCCCCCCCCCCCCCCCCCCCCCCCCCCCCCCCCCCCCCCCCCCCCCCCCCCCCCCCCCCCCCCCCCCCCCCCCCCCCCCCCCCCCCCCCCCCCCCCCCCCCCCCCCCCCCCCCCCCCCCCCCCCCCCCCCCCCCCCCCCCCCCCCCCCCCCCCCCCCCCCCCCCCCCCCCCCCCCCCCCCCCCCCCCCCCCCCCCCCCCCCCCCCCCCCCCCCCCCCCCCCCCCCCCCCCCCCCCCCCCCCCCCCCCCCCCCCCCCCCCCCCCCCCCCCCCCCCCCCCCCCCCCCCCCCCCCCCCCCCCCCCCCCCCCCCCCCCCCCCCCCCCCCCCCCCCCCCCCCCCCCCCCCCCCCCCCCCCCCCCCCCCCCCCCCCCCCCCCCCCCCCCCCCCCCCCCCCCCCCCCCCCCCCCCCCCCCCCCCCCCCCCCCCCCCCCCCCCCCCCCCCCCCCCCCCCCCCCCCCCCCCCCCCCCCCCCCCCCCCCCCCCCCCCCCCCCCCCCCCCCCCCCCCCCCCCCCCCCCCCCCCCCCCCCCCCCCCCCCCCCCCCCCCCCCCCCCCCCCCCCCCCCCCCCCCCCCCCCCCCCCCCCCCCCCCCCCCCCCCCCCCCCCCCCCCCCCCCCCCCCCCCCCCCCCCCCCCCCCCCCCCCCCCCCCCCCCCCCCCCCCCCCCCCCCCCCCCCCCCCCCCCCCCCCCCCCCCCCCCCCCCCCCCCCCCCCCCCCCCCCCCCCCCCCCCCCCCCCCCCCCCCCCCCCCCCCCCCCCCCCCCCCCCCCCCCCCCCCCCCCCCCCCCCCCCCCCCCCCCCCCCCCCCCCCCCCCCCCCCCCCCCCCCCCCCCCCCCCCCCCCCCCCCCCCCCCCCCCCCCCCCCCCCCCCCCCCCCCCCCCCCCCCCCCCCCCCCCCCCCCCCCCCCCCCCCCCCCCCCCCCCCCCCCCCCCCCCCCCCCCCCCCCCCCCCCCCCCCCCCCCCCCCCCCCCCCCCCCCCCCCCCCCCCCCCCCCCCCCCCCCCCCCCCCCCCCCCCCCCCCCCCCCCCCCCCCCCCCCCCCCCCCCCCCCCCCCCCCCCCCCCCCCCCCCCCCCCCCCCCCCCCCCCCCCCCCCCCCCCCCCCCCCCCCCCCCCCCCCCCCCCCCCCCCCCCCCCCCCCCCCCCCCCCCCCCCCCCCCCCCCCCCCCCCCCCCCCCCCCCCCCCCCCCCCCCCCCCCCCCCCCCCCCCCCCCCCCCCCCCCCCCCCCCCCCCCCCCCCCCCCCCCCCCCCCCCCCCCCCCCCCCCCCCCCCCCCCCCCCCCCCCCCCCCCCCCCCCCCCCCCCCCCCCCCCCCCCCCCCCCCCCCCCCCCCCCCCCCCCCCCCCCCCCCCCCCCCCCCCCCCCCCCCCCCCCCCCCCCCCCCCCCCCCCCCCCCCCCCCCCCCCCCCCCCCCCCCCCCCCCCCCCCCCCCCCCCCCCCCCCCCCCCCCCCCCCCCCCCCCCCCCCCCCCCCCCCCCCCCCCCCCCCCCCCCCCCCCCCCCCCCCCCCCCCCCCCCCCCCCCCCCCCCCCCCCCCCCCCCCCCCCCCCCCCCCCCCCCCCCCCCCCCCCCCCCCCCCCCCCCCCCCCCCCCCCCCCCCCCCCCCCCCCCCCCCCCCCCCCCCCCCCCCCCCCCCCCCCCCCCCCCCCCCCCCCCCCCCCCCCCCCCCCCCCCCCCCCCCCCCCCCCCCCCCCCCCCCCCCCCCCCCCCCCCCCCCCCCCCCCCCCCCCCCCCCCCCCCCCCCCCCCCCCCCCCCCCCCCCCCCCCCCCCCCCCCCCCCCCCCCCCCCCCCCCCCCCCCCCCCCCCCCCCCCCCCCCCCCCCCCCCCCCCCCCCCCCCCCCCCCCCCCCCCCCCCCCCCCCCCCCCCCCCCCCCCCCCCCCCCCCCCCCCCCCCCCCCCCCCCCCCCCCCCCCCCCCCCCCCCCCCCCCCCCCCCCCCCCCCCCCCCCCCCCCCCCCCCCCCCCCCCCCCCCCCCCCCCCCCCCCCCCCCCCCCCCCCCCCCCCCCCCCCCCCCCCCCCCCCCCCCCCCCCCCCCCCCCCCCCCCCCCCCCCCCCCCCCCCCCCCCCCCCCCCCCCCCCCCCCCCCCCCCCCCCCCCCCCCCCCCCCCCCCCCCCCCCCCCCCCCCCCCCCCCCCCCCCCCCCCCCCCCCCCCCCCCCCCCCCCCCCCCCCCCCCCCCCCCCCCCCCCCCCCCCCCCCCCCCCCCCCCCCCCCCCCCCCCCCCCCCCCCCCCCCCCCCCCCCCCCCCCCCCCCCCCCCCCCCCCCCCCCCCCCCCCCCCCCCCCCCCCCCCCCCCCCCCCCCCCCCCCCCCCCCCCCCCCCCCCCCCCCCCCCCCCCCCCCCCCCCCCCCCCCCCCCCCCCCCCCCCCCCCCCCCCCCCCCCCCCCCCCCCCCCCCCCCCCCCCCCCCCCCCCCCCCCCCCCCCCCCCCCCCCCCCCCCCCCCCCCCCCCCCCCCCCCCCCCCCCCCCCCCCCCCCCCCCCCCCCCCCCCCCCCCCCCCCCCCCCCCCCCCCCCCCCCCCCCCCCCCCCCCCCCCCCCCCCCCCCCCCCCCCCCCCCCCCCCCCCCCCCCCCCCCCCCCCCCCCCCCCCCCCCCCCCCCCCCCCCCCCCCCCCCCCCCCCCCCCCCCCCCCCCCCCCCCCCCCCCCCCCCCACCCCCCCCCCCCCCCCCCCCCCCCCCCCCCCCCCCCCCCCCCCCCCCCCCCCCCCCCCCCCCCCCCCCCCCCCCCCCCCCCCCCCCCCCCCCCCCCCCCCCCCCCCCCCCCCCCCCCCCCCCCCCCCCCCCCCCCCCCCCCCCCCCCCCCCCCCCCCCCCCCCCCCCCCCCCCCCCCCCCCCCCCCCCCCCCCCCCCCCCCCCCCCCCCCCCCCCCCCCCCCCCCCCCCCCCCCCCCCCCCCCCCCCCCCCCCCCCCCCCCCCCCCCCCCCCCCCCCCCCCCCCCCCCCCCCCCCCCCCCCCCCCCCCCCCCCCCCCCCCCCCCCCCCCCCCCCCCCCCCCCCCCCCCCCCCCCCCCCCCCCCCCCCCCCCCCCCCCCCCCCCCCCCCCCCCCCCCCCCCCCCCCCCCCCCCCCCCCCCCCCCCCCCCCCCCCCCCCCCCCCCCCCCCCCCCCCCCCCCCCCCCCCCCCCCCCCCCCCCCCCCCCCCCCCCCCCCCCCCCCCCCCCCCCCCCCCCCCCCCCCCCCCCCCCCCCCCCCCCCCCCCCCCCCCCCCCCCCCCCCCCCCCCCCCCCCCCCCCCCCCCCCCCCCCCCCCCCCCCCCCCCCCCCCCCCCCCCCCCCCCCCCCCCCCCCCCCCCCCCCCCCCCCCCCCCCCCCCCCCCCCCCCCCCCCCCCCCCCCCCCCCCCCCCCCCCCCCCCCCCCCCCCCCCCCCCCCCCCCCCCCCCCCCCCCCCCCCCCCCCCCCCCCCCCCCCCCCCCCCCCCCCCCCCCCCCCCCCCCCCCCCCCCCCCCCCCCCCCCCCCCCCCCCCCCCCCCCCCCCCCCCCCCCCCCCCCCCCCCCCCCCCCCCCCCCCCCCCCCCCCCCCCCCCCCCCCCCCCCCCCCCCCCCCCCCCCCCCCCCCCCCCCCCCCCCCCCCCCCCCCCCCCCCCCCCCCCCCCCCCCCCCCCCCCCCCCCCCCCCCCCCCCCCCCCCCCCCCCCCCCCCCCCCCCCCCCCCCCCCCCCCCCCCCCCCCCCCCCCCCCCCCCCCCCCCCCCCCCCCCCCCCCCCCCCCCCCCCCCCCCCCCCCCCCCCCCCCCCCCCCCCCCCCCCCCCCCCCCCCCCCCCCCCCCCCCCCCCCCCCCCCCCCCCCCCCCCCCCCCCCCCCCCCCCCCCCCCCCCCCCCCCCCCCCCCCCCCCCCCCCCCCCCCCCCCCCCCCCCCCCCCCCCCCCCCCCCCCCCCCCCCCCCCCCCCCCCCCCCCCCCCCCCCCCCCCCCCCCCCCCCCCCCCCCCCCCCCCCCCCCCCCCCCCCCCCCCCCCCCCCCCCCCCCCCCCCCCCCCCCCCCCCCCCCCCCCCCCCCCCCCCCCCCCCCCCCCCCCCCCCCCCCCCCCCCCCCCCCCCCCCCCCCCCCCCCCCCCCCCCCCCCCCCCCCCCCCCCCCCCCCCCCCCCCCCCCCCCCCCCCCCCCCCCCCCCCCCCCCCCCCCCCCCCCCCCCCCCCCCCCCCCCCCCCCCCCCCCCCCCCCCCCCCCCCCCCCCCCCCCCCCCCCCCCCCCCCCCCCCCCCCCCCCCCCCCCCCCCCCCCCCCCCCCCCCCCCCCCCCCCCCCCCCCCCCCCCCCCCCCCCCCCCCCCCCCCCCCCCCCCCCCCCCCCCCCCCCCCCCCCCCCCCCCCCCCCCCCCCCCCCCCCCCCCCCCCCCCCCCCCCCCCCCCCCCCCCCCCCCCCCCCCCCCCCCCCCCCCCCCCCCCCCCCCCCCCCCCCCCCCCCCCCCCCCCCCCCCCCCCCCCCCCCCCCCCCCCCCCCCCCCCCCCCCCCCCCCCCCCCCCCCCCCCCCCCCCCCCCCCCCCCCCCCCCCCCCCCCCCCCCCCCCCCCCCCCCCCCCCCCCCCCCCCCCCCCCCCCCCCCCCCCCCCCCCCCCCCCCCCCCCCCCCCCCCCCCCCCCCCCCCCCCCCCCCCCCCCCCCCCCCCCCCCCCCCCCCCCCCCCCCCCCCCCCCCCCCCCCCCCCCCCCCCCCCCCCCCCCCCCCCCCCCCCCCCCCCCCCCCCCCCCCCCCCCCCCCCCCCCCCCCCCCCCCCCCCCCCCCCCCCCCCCCCCCCCCCCCCCCCCCCCCCCCCCCCCCCCCCCCCCCCCCCCCCCCCCCCCCCCCCCCCCCCCCCCCCCCCCCCCCCCCCCCCCCCCCCCCCCCCCCCCCCCCCCCCCCCCCCCCCCCCCCCCCCCCCCCCCCCCCCCCCCCCCCCCCCCCCCCCCCCCCCCCCCCCCCCCCCCCCCCCCCCCCCCCCCCCCCCCCCCCCCCCCCCCCCCCCCCCCCCCCCCCCCCCCCCCCCCCCCCCCCCCCCCCCCCCCCCCCCCCCCCCCCCCCCCCCCCCCCCCCCCCCCCCCCCCCCCCCCCCCCCCCCCCCCCCCCCCCCCCCCCCCCCCCCCCCCCCCCCCCCCCCCCCCCCCCCCCCCCCCCCCCCCCCCCCCCCCCCCCCCCCCCCCCCCCCCCCCCCCCCCCCCCCCCCCCCCCCCCCCCCCCCCCCCCCCCCCCCCCCCCCCCCCCCCCCCCCCCCCCCCCCCCCCCCCCCCCCCCCCCCCCCCCCCCCCCCCCCCCCCCCCCCCCCCCCCCCCCCCCCCCCCCCCCCCCCCCCCCCCCCCCCCCCCCCCCCCCCCCCCCCCCCCCCCCCCCCCCCCCCCCCCCCCCCCCCCCCCCCCCCCCCCCCCCCCCCCCCCCCCCCCCCCCCCCCCCCCCCCCCCCCCCCCCCCCCCCCCCCCCCCCCCCCCCCCCCCCCCCCCCCCCCCCCCCCCCCCCCCCCCCCCCCCCCCCCCCCCCCCCCCCCCCCCCCCCCCCCCCCCCCCCCCCCCCCCCCCCCCCCCCCCCCCCCCCCCCCCCCCCCCCCCCCCCCCCCCCCCCCCCCCCCCCCCCCCCCCCCCCCCCCCCCCCCCCCCCCCCCCCCCCCCCCCCCCCCCCCCCCCCCCCCCCCCCCCCCCCCCCCCCCCCCCCCCCCCCCCCCCCCCCCCCCCCCCCCCCCCCCCCCCCCCCCCCCCCCCCCCCCCCCCCCCCCCCCCCCCCCCCCCCCCCCCCCCCCCCCCCCCCCCCCCCCCCCCCCCCCCCCCCCCCCCCCCCCCCCCCCCCCCCCCCCCCCCCCCCCCCCCCCCCCCCCCCCCCCCCCCCCCCCCCCCCCCCCCCCCCCCCCCCCCCCCCCCCCCCCCCCCCCCCCCCCCCCCCCCCCCCCCCCCCCCCCCCCCCCCCCCCCCCCCCCCCCCCCCCCCCCCCCCCCCCCCCCCCCCCCCCCCCCCCCCCCCCCCCCCCCCCCCCCCCCCCCCCCCCCCCCCCCCCCCCCCCCCCCCCCCCCCCCCCCCCCCCCCCCCCCCCCCCCCCCCCCCCCCCCCCCCCCCCCCCCCCCCCCCCCCCCCCCCCCCCCCCCCCCCCCCCCCCCCCCCCCCCCCCCCCCCCCCCCCCCCCCCCCCCCCCCCCCCCCCCCCCCCCCCCCCCCCCCCCCCCCCCCCCCCCCCCCCCCCCCCCCCCCCCCCCCCCCCCCCCCCCCCCCCCCCCCCCCCCCCCCCCCCCCCCCCCCCCCCCCCCCCCCCCCCCCCCCCCCCCCCCCCCCCCCCCCCCCCCCCCCCCCCCCCCCCCCCCCCCCCCCCCCCCCCCCCCCCCCCCCCCCCCCCCCCCCCCCCCCCCCCCCCCCCCCCCCCCCCCCCCCCCCCCCCCCCCCCCCCCCCCCCCCCCCCCCCCCCCCCCCCCCCCCCCCCCCCCCCCCCCCCCCCCCCCCCCCCCCCCCCCCCCCCCCCCCCCCCCCCCCCCCCCCCCCCCCCCCCCCCCCCCCCCCCCCCCCCCCCCCCCCCCCCCCCCCCCCCCCCCCCCCCCCCCCCCCCCCCCCCCCCCCCCCCCCCCCCCCCCCCCCCCCCCCCCCCCCCCCCCCCCCCCCCCCCCCCCCCCCCCCCCCCCCCCCCCCCCCCCCCCCCCCCCCCCCCCCCCCCCCCCCCCCCCCCCCCCCCCCCCCCCCCCCCCCCCCCCCCCCCCCCCCCCCCCCCCCCCCCCCCCCCCCCCCCCCCCCCCCCCCCCCCCCCCCCCCCCCCCCCCCCCCCCCCCCCCCCCCCCCCCCCCCCCCCCCCCCCCCCCCCCCCCCCCCCCCCCCCCCCCCCCCCCCCCCCCCCCCCCCCCCCCCCCCCCCCCCCCCCCCCCCCCCCCCCCCCCCCCCCCCCCCCCCCCCCCCCCCCCCCCCCCCCCCCCCCCCCCCCCCCCCCCCCCCCCCCCCCCCCCCCCCCCCCCCCCCCCCCCCCCCCCCCCCCCCCCCCCCCCCCCCCCCCCCCCCCCCCCCCCCCCCCCCCCCCCCCCCCCCCCCCCCCCCCCCCCCCCCCCCCCCCCCCCCCCCCCCCCCCCCCCCCCCCCCCCCCCCCCCCCCCCCCCCCCCCCCCCCCCCCCCCCCCCCCCCCCCCCCCCCCCCCCCCCCCCCCCCCCCCCCCCCCCCCCCCCCCCCCCCCCCCCCCCCCCCCCCCCCCCCCCCCCCCCCCCCCCCCCCCCCCCCCCCCCCCCCCCCCCCCCCCCCCCCCCCCCCCCCCCCCCCCCCCCCCCCCCCCCCCCCCCCCCCCCCCCCCCCCCCCCCCCCCCCCCCCCCCCCCCCCCCCCCCCCCCCCCCCCCCCCCCCCCCCCCCCCCCCCCCCCCCCCCCCCCCCCCCCCCCCCCCCCCCCCCCCCCCCCCCCCCCCCCCCCCCCCCCCCCCCCCCCCCCCCCCCCCCCCCCCCCCCCCCCCCCCCCCCCCCCCCCCCCCCCCCCCCCCCCCCCCCCCCCCCCCCCCCCCCCCCCCCCCCCCCCCCCCCCCCCCCCCCCCCCCCCCCCCCCCCCCCCCCCCCCCCCCCCCCCCCCCCCCCCCCCCCCCCCCCCCCCCCCCCCCCCCCCCCCCCCCCCCCCCCCCCCCCCCCCCCCCCCCCCCCCCCCCCCCCCCCCCCCCCCCCCCCCCCCCCCCCCCCCCCCCCCCCCCCCCCCCCCCCCCCCCCCCCCCCCCCCCCCCCCCCCCCCCCCCCCCCCCCCCCCCCCCCCCCCCCCCCCCCCCCCCCCCCCCCCCCCCCCCCCCCCCCCCCCCCCCCCCCCCCCCCCCCCCCCCCCCCCCCCCCCCCCCCCCCCCCCCCCCCCCCCCCCCCCCCCCCCCCCCCCCCCCCCCCCCCCCCCCCCCCCCCCCCCCCCCCCCCCCCCCCCCCCCCCCCCCCCCCCCCCCCCCCCCCCCCCCCCCCCCCCCCCCCCCCCCCCCCCCCCCCCCCCCCCCCCCCCCCCCCCCCCCCCCCCCCCCCCCCCCCCCCCCCCCCCCCCCCCCCCCCCCCCCCCCCCCCCCCCCCCCCCCCCCCCCCCCCCCCCCCCCCCCCCCCCCCCCCCCCCCCCCCCCCCCCCCCCCCCCCCCCCCCCCCCCCCCCCCCCCCCCCCCCCCCCCCCCCCCCCCCCCCCCCCCCCCCCCCCCCCCCCCCCCCCCCCCCCCCCCCCCCCCCCCCCCCCCCCCCCCCCCCCCCCCCCCCCCCCCCCCCCCCCCCCCCCCCCCCCCCCCCCCCCCCCCCCCCCCCCCCCCCCCCCCCCCCCCCCCCCCCCCCCCCCCCCCCCCCCCCCCCCCCCCCCCCCCCCCCCCCCCCCCCCCCCCCCCCCCCCCCCCCCCCCCCCCCCCCCCCCCCCCCCCCCCCCCCCCCCCCCCCCCCCCCCCCCCCCCCCCCCCCCCCCCCCCCCCCCCCCCCCCCCCCCCCCCCCCCCCCCCCCCCCCCCCCCCCCCCCCCCCCCCCCCCCCCCCCCCCCCCCCCCCCCCCCCCCCCCCCCCCCCCCCCCCCCCCCCCCCCCCCCCCCCCCCCCCCCCCCCCCCCCCCCCCCCCCCCCCCCCCCCCCCCCCCCCCCCCCCCCCCCCCCCCCCCCCCCCCCCCCCCCCCCCCCCCCCCCCCCCCCCCCCCCCCCCCCCCCCCCCCCCCCCCCCCCCCCCCCCCCCCCCCCCCCCCCCCCCCCCCCCCCCCCCCCCCCCCCCCCCCCCCCCCCCCCCCCCCCCCCCCCCCCCCCCCCCCCCCCCCCCCCCCCCCCCCCCCCCCCCCCCCCCCCCCCCCCCCCCCCCCCCCCCCCCCCCCCCCCCCCCCCCCCCCCCCCCCCCCCCCCCCCCCCCCCCCCCCCCCCCCCCCCCCCCCCCCCCCCCCCCCCCCCCCCCCCCCCCCCCCCCCCCCCCCCCCCCCCCCCCCCCCCCCCCCCCCCCCCCCCCCCCCCCCCCCCCCCCCCCCCCCCCCCCCCCCCCCCCCCCCCCCCCCCCCCCCCCCCCCCCCCCCCCCCCCCCCCCCCCCCCCCCCCCCCCCCCCCCCCCCCCCCCCCCCCCCCCCCCCCCCCCCCCCCCCCCCCCCCCCCCCCCCCCCCCCCCCCCCCCCCCCCCCCCCCCCCCCCCCCCCCCCCCCCCCCCCCCCCCCCCCCCCCCCCCCCCCCCCCCCCCCCCCCCCCCCCCCCCCCCCCCCCCCCCCCCCCCCCCCCCCCCCCCCCCCCCCCCCCCCCCCCCCCCCCCCCCCCCCCCCCCCCCCCCCCCCCCCCCCCCCCCCCCCCCCCCCCCCCCCCCCCCCCCCCCCCCCCCCCCCCCCCCCCCCCCCCCCCCCCCCCCCCCCCCCCCCCCCCCCCCCCCCCCCCCCCCCCCCCCCCCCCCCCCCCCCCCCCCCCCCCCCCCCCCCCCCCCCCCCCCCCCCCCCCCCCCCCCCCCCCCCCCCCCCCCCCCCCCCCCCCCCCCCCCCCCCCCCCCCCCCCCCCCCCCCCCCCCCCCCCCCCCCCCCCCCCCCCCCCCCCCCCCCCCCCCCCCCCCCCCCCCCCCCCCCCCCCCCCCCCCCCCCCCCCCCCCCCCCCCCCCCCCCCCCCCCCCCCCCCCCCCCCCCCCCCCCCCCCCCCCCCCCCCCCCCCCCCCCCCCCCCCCCCCCCCCCCCCCCCCCCCCCCCCCCCCCCCCCCCCCCCCCCCCCCCCCCCCCCCCCCCCCCCCCCCCCCCCCCCCCCCCCCCCCCCCCCCCCCCCCCCCCCCCCCCCCCCCCCCCCCCCCCCCCCCCCCCCCCCCCCCCCCCCCCCCCCCCCCCCCCCCCCCCCCCCCCCCCCCCCCCCCCCCCCCCCCCCCCCCCCCCCCCCCCCCCCCCCCCCCCCCCCCCCCCCCCCCCCCCCCCCCCCCCCCCCCCCCCCCCCCCCCCCCCCCCCCCCCCCCCCCCCCCCCCCCCCCCCCCCCCCCCCCCCCCCCCCCCCCCCCCCCCCCCCCCCCCCCCCCCCCCCCCCCCCCCCCCCCCCCCCCCCCCCCCCCCCCCCCCCCCCCCCCCCCCCCCCCCCCCCCCCCCCCCCCCCCCCCCCCCCCCCCCCCCCCCCCCCCCCCCCCCCCCCCCCCCCCCCCCCCCCCCCCCCCCCCCCCCCCCCCCCCCCCCCCCCCCCCCCCCCCCCCCCCCCCCCCCCCCCCCCCCCCCCCCCCCCCCCCCCCCCCCCCCCCCCCCCCCCCCCCCCCCCCCCCCCCCCCCCCCCCCCCCCCCCCCCCCCCCCCCCCCCCCCCCCCCCCCCCCCCCCCCCCCCCCCCCCCCCCCCCCCCCCCCCCCCCCCCCCCCCCCCCCCCCCCCCCCCCCCCCCCCCCCCCCCCCCCCCCCCCCCCCCCCCCCCCCCCCCCCCCCCCCCCCCCCCCCCCCCCCCCCCCCCCCCCCCCCCCCCCCCCCCCCCCCCCCCCCCCCCCCCCCCCCCCCCCCCCCCCCCCCCCCCCCCCCCCCCCCCCCCCCCCCCCCCCCCCCCCCCCCCCCCCCCCCCCCCCCCCCCCCCCCCCCCCCCCCCCCCCCCCCCCCCCCCCCCCCCCCCCCCCCCCCCCCCCCCCCCCCCCCCCCCCCCCCCCCCCCCCCCCCCCCCCCCCCCCCCCCCCCCCCCCCCCCCCCCCCCCCCCCCCCCCCCCCCCCCCCCCCCCCCCCCCCCCCCCCCCCCCCCCCCCCCCCCCCCCCCCCCCCCCCCCCCCCCCCCCCCCCCCCCCCCCCCCCCCCCCCCCCCCCCCCCCCCCCCCCCCCCCCCCCCCCCCCCCCCCCCCCCCCCCCCCCCCCCCCCCCCCCCCCCCCCCCCCCCCCCCCCCCCCCCCCCCCCCCCCCCCCCCCCCCCCCCCCCCCCCCCCCCCCCCCCCCCCCCCCCCCCCCCCCCCCCCCCCCCCCCCCCCCCCCCCCCCCCCCCCCCCCCCCCCCCCCCCCCCCCCCCCCCCCCCCCCCCCCCCCCCCCCCCCCCCCCCCCCCCCCCCCCCCCCCCCCCCCCCCCCCCCCCCCCCCCCCCCCCCCCCCCCCCCCCCCCCCCCCCCCCCCCCCCCCCCCCCCCCCCCCCCCCCCCCCCCCCCCCCCCCCCCCCCCCCCCCCCCCCCCCCCCCCCCCCCCCCCCCCCCCCCCCCCCCCCCCCCCCCCCCCCCCCCCCCCCCCCCCCCCCCCCCCCCCCCCCCCCCCCCCCCCCCCCCCCCCCCCCCCCCCCCCCCCCCCCCCCCCCCCCCCCCCCCCCCCCCCCCCCCCCCCCCCCCCCCCCCCCCCCCCCCCCCCCCCCCCCCCCCCCCCCCCCCCCCCCCCCCCCCCCCCCCCCCCCCCCCCCCCCCCCCCCCCCCCCCCCCCCCCCCCCCCCCCCCCCCCCCCCCCCCCCCCCCCCCCCCCCCCCCCCCCCCCCCCCCCCCCCCCCCCCCCCCCCCCCCCCCCCCCCCCCCCCCCCCCCCCCCCCCCCCCCCCCCCCCCCCCCCCCCCCCCCCCCCCCCCCCCCCCCCCCCCCCCCCCCCCCCCCCCCCCCCCCCCCCCCCCCCCCCCCCCCCCCCCCCCCCCCCCCCCCCCCCCCCCCCCCCCCCCCCCCCCCCCCCCCCCCCCCCCCCCCCCCCCCCCCCCCCCCCCCCCCCCCCCCCCCCCCCCCCCCCCCCCCCCCCCCCCCCCCCCCCCCCCCCCCCCCCCCCCCCCCCCCCCCCCCCCCCCCCCCCCCCCCCCCCCCCCCCCCCCCCCCCCCCCCCCCCCCCCCCCCCCCCCCCCCCCCCCCCCCCCCCCCCCCCCCCCCCCCCCCCCCCCCCCCCCCCCCCCCCCCCCCCCCCCCCCCCCCCCCCCCCCCCCCCCCCCCCCCCCCCCCCCCCCCCCCCCCCCCCCCCCCCCCCCCCCCCCCCCCCCCCCCCCCCCCCCCCCCCCCCCCCCCCCCCCCCCCCCCCCCCCCCCCCCCCCCCCCCCCCCCCCCCCCCCCCCCCCCCCCCCCCCCCCCCCCCCCCCCCCCCCCCCCCCCCCCCCCCCCCCCCCCCCCCCCCCCCCCCCCCCCCCCCCCCCCCCCCCCCCCCCCCCCCCCCCCCCCCCCCCCCCCCCCCCCCCCCCCCCCCCCCCCCCCCCCCCCCCCCCCCCCCCCCCCCCCCCCCCCCCCCCCCCCCCCCCCCCCCCCCCCCCCCCCCCCCCCCCCCCCCCCCCCCCCCCCCCCCCCCCCCCCCCCCCCCCCCCCCCCCCCCCCCCCCCCCCCCCCCCCCCCCCCCCCCCCCCCCCCCCCCCCCCCCCCCCCCCCCCCCCCCCCCCCCCCCCCCCCCCCCCCCCCCCCCCCCCCCCCCCCCCCCCCCCCCCCCCCCCCCCCCCCCCCCCCCCCCCCCCCCCCCCCCCCCCCCCCCCCCCCCCCCCCCCCCCCCCCCCCCCCCCCCCCCCCCCCCCCCCCCCCCCCCCCCCCCCCCCCCCCCCCCCCCCCCCCCCCCCCCCCCCCCCCCCCCCCCCCCCCCCCCCCCCCCCCCCCCCCCCCCCCCCCCCCCCCCCCCCCCCCCCCCCCCCCCCCCCCCCCCCCCCCCCCCCCCCCCCCCCCCCCCCCCCCCCCCCCCCCCCCCCCCCCCCCCCCCCCCCCCCCCCCCCCCCCCCCCCCCCCCCCCCCCCCCCCCCCCCCCCCCCCCCCCCCCCCCCCCCCCCCCCCCCCCCCCCCCCCCCCCCCCCCCCCCCCCCCCCCCCCCCCCCCCCCCCCCCCCCCCCCCCCCCCCCCCCCCCCCCCCCCCCCCCCCCCCCCCCCCCCCCCCCCCCCCCCCCCCCCCCCCCCCCCCCCCCCCCCCCCCCCCCCCCCCCCCCCCCCCCCCCCCCCCCCCCCCCCCCCCCCCCCCCCCCCCCCCCCCCCCCCCCCCCCCCCCCCCCCCCCCCCCCCCCCCCCCCCCCCCCCCCCCCCCCCCCCCCCCCCCCCCCCCCCCCCCCCCCCCCCCCCCCCCCCCCCCCCCCCCCCCCCCCCCCCCCCCCCCCCCCCCCCCCCCCCCCCCCCCCCCCCCCCCCCCCCCCCCCCCCCCCCCCCCCCCCCCCCCCCCCCCCCCCCCCCCCCCCCCCCCCCCCCCCCCCCCCCCCCCCCCCCCCCCCCCCCCCCCCCCCCCCCCCCCCCCCCCCCCCCCCCCCCCCCCCCCCCCCCCCCCCCCCCCCCCCCCCCCCCCCCCCCCCCCCCCCCCCCCCCCCCCCCCCCCCCCCCCCCCCCCCCCCCCCCCCCCCCCCCCCCCCCCCCCCCCCCCCCCCCCCCCCCCCCCCCCCCCCCCCCCCCCCCCCCCCCCCCCCCCCCCCCCCCCCCCCCCCCCCCCCCCCCCCCCCCCCCCCCCCCCCCCCCCCCCCCCCCCCCCCCCCCCCCCCCCCCCCCCCCCCCCCCCCCCCCCCCCCCCCCCCCCCCCCCCCCCCCCCCCCCCCCCCCCCCCCCCCCCCCCCCCCCCCCCCCCCCCCCCCCCCCCCCCCCCCCCCCCCCCCCCCCCCCCCCCCCCCCCCCCCCCCCCCCCCCCCCCCCCCCCCCCCCCCCCCCCCCCCCCCCCCCCCCCCCCCCCCCCCCCCCCCCCCCCCCCCCCCCCCCCCCCCCCCCCCCCCCCCCCCCCCCCCCCCCCCCCCCCCCCCCCCCCCCCCCCCCCCCCCCCCCCCCCCCCCCCCCCCCCCCCCCCCCCCCCCCCCCCCCCCCCCCCCCCCCCCCCCCCCCCCCCCCCCCCCCCCCCCCCCCCCCCCCCCCCCCCCCCCCCCCCCCCCCCCCCCCCCCCCCCCCCCCCCCCCCCCCCCCCCCCCCCCCCCCCCCCCCCCCCCCCCCCCCCCCCCCCCCCCCCCCCCCCCCCCCCCCCCCCCCCCCCCCCCCCCCCCCCCCCCCCCCCCCCCCCCCCCCCCCCCCCCCCCCCCCCCCCCCCCCCCCCCCCCCCCCCCCCCCCCCCCCCCCCCCCCCCCCCCCCCCCCCCCCCCCCCCCCCCCCCCCCCCCCCCCCCCCCCCCCCCCCCCCCCCCCCCCCCCCCCCCCCCCCCCCCCCCCCCCCCCCCCCCCCCCCCCCCCCCCCCCCCCCCCCCCCCCCCCCCCCCCCCCCCCCCCCCCCCCCCCCCCCCCCCCCCCCCCCCCCCCCCCCCCCCCCCCCCCCCCCCCCCCCCCCCCCCCCCCCCCCCCCCCCCCCCCCCCCCCCCCCCCCCCCCCCCCCCCCCCCCCCCCCCCCCCCCCCCCCCCCCCCCCCCCCCCCCCCCCCCCCCCCCCCCCCCCCCCCCCCCCCCCCCCCCCCCCCCCCCCCCCCCCCCCCCCCCCCCCCCCCCCCCCCCCCCCCCCCCCCCCCCCCCCCCCCCCCCCCCCCCCCCCCCCCCCCCCCCCCCCCCCCCCCCCCCCCCCCCCCCCCCCCCCCCCCCCCCCCCCCCCCCCCCCCCCCCCCCCCCCCCCCCCCCCCCCCCCCCCCCCCCCCCCCCCCCCCCCCCCCCCCCCCCCCCCCCCCCCCCCCCCCCCCCCCCCCCCCCCCCCCCCCCCCCCCCCCCCCCCCCCCCCCCCCCCCCCCCCCCCCCCCCCCCCCCCCCCCCCCCCCCCCCCCCCCCCCCCCCCCCCCCCCCCCCCCCCCCCCCCCCCCCCCCCCCCCCCCCCCCCCCCCCCCCCCCCCCCCCCCCCCCCCCCCCCCCCCCCCCCCCCCCCCCCCCCCCCCCCCCCCCCCCCCCCCCCCCCCCCCCCCCCCCCCCCCCCCCCCCCCCCCCCCCCCCCCCCCCCCCCCCCCCCCCCCCCCCCCCCCCCCCCCCCCCCCCCCCCCCCCCCCCCCCCCCCCCCCCCCCCCCCCCCCCCCCCCCCCCCCCCCCCCCCCCCCCCCCCCCCCCCCCCCCCCCCCCCCCCCCCCCCCCCCCCCCCCCCCCCCCCCCCCCCCCCCCCCCCCCCCCCCCCCCCCCCCCCCCCCCCCCCCCCCCCCCCCCCCCCCCCCCCCCCCCCCCCCCCCCCCCCCCCCCCCCCCCCCCCCCCCCCCCCCCCCCCCCCCCCCCCCCCCCCCCCCCCCCCCCCCCCCCCCCCCCCCCCCCCCCCCCCCCCCCCCCCCCCCCCCCCCCCCCCCCCCCCCCCCCCCCCCCCCCCCCCCCCCCCCCCCCCCCCCCCCCCCCCCCCCCCCCCCCCCCCCCCCCCCCCCCCCCCCCCCCCCCCCCCCCCCCCCCCCCCCCCCCCCCCCCCCCCCCCCCCCCCCCCCCCCCCCCCCCCCCCCCCCCCCCCCCCCCCCCCCCCCCCCCCCCCCCCCCCCCCCCCCCCCCCCCCCCCCCCCCCCCCCCCCCCCCCCCCCCCCCCCCCCCCCCCCCCCCCCCCCCCCCCCCCCCCCCCCCCCCCCCCCCCCCCCCCCCCCCCCCCCCCCCCCCCCCCCCCCCCCCCCCCCCCCCCCCCCCCCCCCCCCCCCCCCCCCCCCCCCCCCCCCCCCCCCCCCCCCCCCCCCCCCCCCCCCCCCCCCCCCCCCCCCCCCCCCCCCCCCCCCCCCCCCCCCCCCCCCCCCCCCCCCCCCCCCCCCCCCCCCCCCCCCCCCCCCCCCCCCCCCCCCCCCCCCCCCCCCCCCCCCCCCCCCCCCCCCCCCCCCCCCCCCCCCCCCCCCCCCCCCCCCCCCCCCCCCCCCCCCCCCCCCCCCCCCCCCCCCCCCCCCCCCCCCCCCCCCCCCCCCCCCCCCCCCCCCCCCCCCCCCCCCCCCCCCCCCCCCCCCCCCCCCCCCCCCCCCCCCCCCCCCCCCCCCCCCCCCCCCCCCCCCCCCCCCCCCCCCCCCCCCCCCCCCCCCCCCCCCCCCCCCCCCCCCCCCCCCCCCCCCCCCCCCCCCCCCCCCCCCCCCCCCCCCCCCCCCCCCCCCCCCCCCCCCCCCCCCCCCCCCCCCCCCCCCCCCCCCCCCCCCCCCCCCCCCCCCCCCCCCCCCCCCCCCCCCCCCCCCCCCCCCCCCCCCCCCCCCCCCCCCCCCCCCCCCCCCCCCCCCCCCCCCCCCCCCCCCCCCCCCCCCCCCCCCCCCCCCCCCCCCCCCCCCCCCCCCCCCCCCCCCCCCCCCCCCCCCCCCCCCCCCCCCCCCCCCCCCCCCCCCCCCCCCCCCCCCCCCCCCCCCCCCCCCCCCCCCCCCCCCCCCCCCCCCCCCCCCCCCCCCCCCCCCCCCCCCCCCCCCCCCCCCCCCCCCCCCCCCCCCCCCCCCCCCCCCCCCCCCCCCCCCCCCCCCCCCCCCCCCCCCCCCCCCCCCCCCCCCCCCCCCCCCCCCCCCCCCCCCCCCCCCCCCCCCCCCCCCCCCCCCCCCCCCCCCCCCCCCCCCCCCCCCCCCCCCCCCCCCCCCCCCCCCCCCCCCCCCCCCCCCCCCCCCCCCCCCCCCCCCCCCCCCCCCCCCCCCCCCCCCCCCCCCCCCCCCCCCCCCCCCCCCCCCCCCCCCCCCCCCCCCCCCCCCCCCCCCCCCCCCCCCCCCCCCCCCCCCCCCCCCCCCCCCCCCCCCCCCCCCCCCCCCCCCCCCCCCCCCCCCCCCCCCCCCCCCCCCCCCCCCCCCCCCCCCCCCCCCCCCCCCCCCCCCCCCCCCCCCCCCCCCCCCCCCCCCCCCCCCCCCCCCCCCCCCCCCCCCCCCCCCCCCCCCCCCCCCCCCCCCCCCCCCCCCCCCCCCCCCCCCCCCCCCCCCCCCCCCCCCCCCCCCCCCCCCCCCCCCCCCCCCCCCCCCCCCCCCCCCCCCCCCCCCCCCCCCCCCCCCCCCCCCCCCCCCCCCCCCCCCCCCCCCCCCCCCCCCCCCCCCCCCCCCCCCCCCCCCCCCCCCCCCCCCCCCCCCCCCCCCCCCCCCCCCCCCCCCCCCCCCCCCCCCCCCCCCCCCCCCCCCCCCCCCCCCCCCCCCCCCCCCCCCCCCCCCCCCCCCCCCCCCCCCCCCCCCCCCCCCCCCCCCCCCCCCCCCCCCCCCCCCCCCCCCCCCCCCCCCCCCCCCCCCCCCCCCCCCCCCCCCCCCCCCCCCCCCCCCCCCCCCCCCCCCCCCCCCCCCCCCCCCCCCCCCCCCCCCCCCCCCCCCCCCCCCCCCCCCCCCCCCCCCCCCCCCCCCCCCCCCCCCCCCCCCCCCCCCCCCCCCCCCCCCCCCCCCCCCCCCCCCCCCCCCCCCCCCCCCCCCCCCCCCCCCCCCCCCCCCCCCCCCCCCCCCCCCCCCCCCCCCCCCCCCCCCCCCCCCCCCCCCCCCCCCCCCCCCCCCCCCCCCCCCCCCCCCCCCCCCCCCCCCCCCCCCCCCCCCCCCCCCCCCCCCCCCCCCCCCCCCCCCCCCCCCCCCCCCCCCCCCCCCCCCCCCCCCCCCCCCCCCCCCCCCCCCCCCCCCCCCCCCCCCCCCCCCCCCCCCCCCCCCCCCCCCCCCCCCCCCCCCCCCCCCCCCCCCCCCCCCCCCCCCCCCCCCCCCCCCCCCCCCCCCCCCCCCCCCCCCCCCCCCCCCCCCCCCCCCCCCCCCCCCCCCCCCCCCCCCCCCCCCCCCCCCCCCCCCCCCCCCCCCCCCCCCCCCCCCCCCCCCCCCCCCCCCCCCCCCCCCCCCCCCCCCCCCCCCCCCCCCCCCCCCCCCCCCCCCCCCCCCCCCCCCCCCCCCCCCCCCCCCCCCCCCCCCCCCCCCCCCCCCCCCCCCCCCCCCCCCCCCCCCCCCCCCCCCCCCCCCCCCCCCCCCCCCCCCCCCCCCCCCCCCCCCCCCCCCCCCCCCCCCCCCCCCCCCCCCCCCCCCCCCCCCCCCCCCCCCCCCCCCCCCCCCCCCCCCCCCCCCCCCCCCCCCCCCCCCCCCCCCCCCCCCCCCCCCCCCCCCCCCCCCCCCCCCCCCCCCCCCCCCCCCCCCCCCCCCCCCCCCCCCCCCCCCCCCCCCCCCCCCCCCCCCCCCCCCCCCCCCCCCCCCCCCCCCCCCCCCCCCCCCCCCCCCCCCCCCCCCCCCCCCCCCCCCCCCCCCCCCCCCCCCCCCCCCCCCCCCCCCCCCCCCCCCCCCCCCCCCCCCCCCCCCCCCCCCCCCCCCCCCCCCCCCCCCCCCCCCCCCCCCCCCCCCCCCCCCCCCCCCCCCCCCCCCCCCCCCCCCCCCCCCCCCCCCCCCCCCCCCCCCCCCCCCCCCCCCCCCCCCCCCCCCCCCCCCCCCCCCCCCCCCCCCCCCCCCCCCCCCCCCCCCCCCCCCCCCCCCCCCCCCCCCCCCCCCCCCCCCCCCCCCCCCCCCCCCCCCCCCCCCCCCCCCCCCCCCCCCCCCCCCCCCCCCCCCCCCCCCCCCCCCCCCCCCCCCCCCCCCCCCCCCCCCCCCCCCCCCCCCCCCCCCCCCCCCCCCCCCCCCCCCCCCCCCCCCCCCCCCCCCCCCCCCCCCCCCCCCCCCCCCCCCCCCCCCCCCCCCCCCCCCCCCCCCCCCCCCCCCCCCCCCCCCCCCCCCCCCCCCCCCCCCCCCCCCCCCCCCCCCCCCCCCCCCCCCCCCCCCCCCCCCCCCCCCCCCCCCCCCCCCCCCCCCCCCCCCCCCCCCCCCCCCCCCCCCCCCCCCCCCCCCCCCCCCCCCCCCCCCCCCCCCCCCCCCCCCCCCCCCCCCCCCCCCCCCCCCCCCCCCCCCCCCCCCCCCCCCCCCCCCCCCCCCCCCCCCCCCCCCCCCCCCCCCCCCCCCCCCCCCCCCCCCCCCCCCCCCCCCCCCCCCCCCCCCCCCCCCCCCCCCCCCCCCCCCCCCCCCCCCCCCCCCCCCCCCCCCCCCCCCCCCCCCCCCCCCCCCCCCCCCCCCCCCCCCCCCCCCCCCCCCCCCCCCCCCCCCCCCCCCCCCCCCCCCCCCCCCCCCCCCCCCCCCCCCCCCCCCCCCCCCCCCCCCCCCCCCCCCCCCCCCCCCCCCCCCCCCCCCCCCCCCCCCCCCCCCCCCCCCCCCCCCCCCCCCCCCCCCCCCCCCCCCCCCCCCCCCCCCCCCCCCCCCCCCCCCCCCCCCCCCCCCCCCCCCCCCCCCCCCCCCCCCCCCCCCCCCCCCCCCCCCCCCCCCCCCCCCCCCCCCCCCCCCCCCCCCCCCCCCCCCCCCCCCCCCCCCCCCCCCCCCCCCCCCCCCCCCCCCCCCCCCCCCCCCCCCCCCCCCCCCCCCCCCCCCCCCCCCCCCCCCCCCCCCCCCCCCCCCCCCCCCCCCCCCCCCCCCCCCCCCCCCCCCCCCCCCCCCCCCCCCCCCCCCCCCCCCCCCCCCCCCCCCCCCCCCCCCCCCCCCCCCCCCCCCCCCCCCCCCCCCCCCCCCCCCCCCCCCCCCCCCCCCCCCCCCCCCCCCCCCCCCCCCCCCCCCCCCCCCCCCCCCCCCCCCCCCCCCCCCCCCCCCCCCCCCCCCCCCCCCCCCCCCCCCCCCCCCCCCCCCCCCCCCCCCCCCCCCCCCCCCCCCCCCCCCCCCCCCCCCCCCCCCCCCCCCCCCCCCCCCCCCCCCCCCCCCCCCCCCCCCCCCCCCCCCCCCCCCCCCCCCCCCCCCCCCCCCCCCCCCCCCCCCCCCCCCCCCCCCCCCCCCCCCCCCCCCCCCCCCCCCCCCCCCCCCCCCCCCCCCCCCCCCCCCCCCCCCCCCCCCCCCCCCCCCCCCCCCCCCCCCCCCCCCCCCCCCCCCCCCCCCCCCCCCCCCCCCCCCCCCCCCCCCCCCCCCCCCCCCCCCCCCCCCCCCCCCCCCCCCCCCCCCCCCCCCCCCCCCCCCCCCCCCCCCCCCCCCCCCCCCCCCCCCCCCCCCCCCCCCCCCCCCCCCCCCCCCCCCCCCCCCCCCCCCCCCCCCCCCCCCCCCCCCCCCCCCCCCCCCCCCCCCCCCCCCCCCCCCCCCCCCCCCCCCCCCCCCCCCCCCCCCCCCCCCCCCCCCCCCCCCCCCCCCCCCCCCCCCCCCCCCCCCCCCCCCCCCCCCCCCCCCCCCCCCCCCCCCCCCCCCCCCCCCCCCCCCCCCCCCCCCCCCCCCCCCCCCCCCCCCCCCCCCCCCCCCCCCCCCCCCCCCCCCCCCCCCCCCCCCCCCCCCCCCCCCCCCCCCCCCCCCCCCCCCCCCCCCCCCCCCCCCCCCCCCCCCCCCCCCCCCCCCCCCCCCCCCCCCCCCCCCCCCCCCCCCCCCCCCCCCCCCCCCCCCCCCCCCCCCCCCCCCCCCCCCCCCCCCCCCCCCCCCCCCCCCCCCCCCCCCCCCCCCCCCCCCCCCCCCCCCCCCCCCCCCCCCCCCCCCCCCCCCCCCCCCCCCCCCCCCCCCCCCCCCCCCCCCCCCCCCCCCCCCCCCCCCCCCCCCCCCCCCCCCCCCCCCCCCCCCCCCCCCCCCCCCCCCCCCCCCCCCCCCCCCCCCCCCCCCCCCCCCCCCCCCCCCCCCCCCCCCCCCCCCCCCCCCCCCCCCCCCCCCCCCCCCCCCCCCCCCCCCCCCCCCCCCCCCCCCCCCCCCCCCCCCCCCCCCCCCCCCCCCCCCCCCCCCCCCCCCCCCCCCCCCCCCCCCCCCCCCCCCCCCCCCCCCCCCCCCCCCCCCCCCCCCCCCCCCCCCCCCCCCCCCCCCCCCCCCCCCCCCCCCCCCCCCCCCCCCCCCCCCCCCCCCCCCCCCCCCCCCCCCCCCCCCCCCCCCCCCCCCCCCCCCCCCCCCCCCCCCCCCCCCCCCCCCCCCCCCCCCCCCCCCCCCCCCCCCCCCCCCCCCCCCCCCCCCCCCCCCCCCCCCCCCCCCCCCCCCCCCCCCCCCCCCCCCCCCCCCCCCCCCCCCCCCCCCCCCCCCCCCCCCCCCCCCCCCCCCCCCCCCCCCCCCCCCCCCCCCCCCCCCCCCCCCCCCCCCCCCCCCCCCCCCCCCCCCCCCCCCCCCCCCCCCCCCCCCCCCCCCCCCCCCCCCCCCCCCCCCCCCCCCCCCCCCCCCCCCCCCCCCCCCCCCCCCCCCCCCCCCCCCCCCCCCCCCCCCCCCCCCCCCCCCCCCCCCCCCCCCCCCCCCCCCCCCCCCCCCCCCCCCCCCCCCCCCCCCCCCCCCCCCCCCCCCCCCCCCCCCCCCCCCCCCCCCCCCCCCCCCCCCCCCCCCCCCCCCCCCCCCCCCCCCCCCCCCCCCCCCCCCCCCCCCCCCCCCCCCCCCCCCCCCCCCCCCCCCCCCCCCCCCCCCCCCCCCCCCCCCCCCCCCCCCCCCCCCCCCCCCCCCCCCCCCCCCCCCCCCCCCCCCCCCCCCCCCCCCCCCCCCCCCCCCCCCCCCCCCCCCCCCCCCCCCCCCCCCCCCCCCCCCCCCCCCCCCCCCCCCCCCCCCCCCCCCCCCCCCCCCCCCCCCCCCCCCCCCCCCCCCCCCCCCCCCCCCCCCCCCCCCCCCCCCCCCCCCCCCCCCCCCCCCCCCCCCCCCCCCCCCCCCCCCCCCCCCCCCCCCCCCCCCCCCCCCCCCCCCCCCCCCCCCCCCCCCCCCCCCCCCCCCCCCCCCCCCCCCCCCCCCCCCCCCCCCCCCCCCCCCCCCCCCCCCCCCCCCCCCCCCCCCCCCCCCCCCCCCCCCCCCCCCCCCCCCCCCCCCCCCCCCCCCCCCCCCCCCCCCCCCCCCCCCCCCCCCCCCCCCCCCCCCCCCCCCCCCCCCCCCCCCCCCCCCCCCCCCCCCCCCCCCCCCCCCCCCCCCCCCCCCCCCCCCCCCCCCCCCCCCCCCCCCCCCCCCCCCCCCCCCCCCCCCCCCCCCCCCCCCCCCCCCCCCCCCCCCCCCCCCCCCCCCCCCCCCCCCCCCCCCCCCCCCCCCCCCCCCCCCCCCCCCCCCCCCCCCCCCCCCCCCCCCCCCCCCCCCCCCCCCCCCCCCCCCCCCCCCCCCCCCCCCCCCCCCCCCCCCCCCCCCCCCCCCCCCCCCCCCCCCCCCCCCCCCCCCCCCCCCCCCCCCCCCCCCCCCCCCCCCCCCCCCCCCCCCCCCCCCCCCCCCCCCCCCCCCCCCCCCCCCCCCCCCCCCCCCCCCCCCCCCCCCCCCCCCCCCCCCCCCCCCCCCCCCCCCCCCCCCCCCCCCCCCCCCCCCCCCCCCCCCCCCCCCCCCCCCCCCCCCCCCCCCCCCCCCCCCCCCCCCCCCCCCCCCCCCCCCCCCCCCCCCCCCCCCCCCCCCCCCCCCCCCCCCCCCCCCCCCCCCCCCCCCCCCCCCCCCCCCCCCCCCCCCCCCCCCCCCCCCCCCCCCCCCCCCCCCCCCCCCCCCCCCCCCCCCCCCCCCCCCCCCCCCCCCCCCCCCCCCCCCCCCCCCCCCCCCCCCCCCCCCCCCCCCCCCCCCCCCCCCCCCCCCCCCCCCCCCCCCCCCCCCCCCCCCCCCCCCCCCCCCCCCCCCCCCCCCCCCCCCCCCCCCCCCCCCCCCCCCCCCCCCCCCCCCCCCCCCCCCCCCCCCCCCCCCCCCCCCCCCCCCCCCCCCCCCCCCCCCCCCCCCCCCCCCCCCCCCCCCCCCCCCCCCCCCCCCCCCCCCCCCCCCCCCCCCCCCCCCCCCCCCCCCCCCCCCCCCCCCCCCCCCCCCCCCCCCCCCCCCCCCCCCCCCCCCCCCCCCCCCCCCCCCCCCCCCCCCCCCCCCCCCCCCCCCCCCCCCCCCCCCCCCCCCCCCCCCCCCCCCCCCCCCCCCCCCCCCCCCCCCCCCCCCCCCCCCCCCCCCCCCCCCCCCCCCCCCCCCCCCCCCCCCCCCCCCCCCCCCCCCCCCCCCCCCCCCCCCCCCCCCCCCCCCCCCCCCCCCCCCCCCCCCCCCCCCCCCCCCCCCCCCCCCCCCCCCCCCCCCCCCCCCCCCCCCCCCCCCCCCCCCCCCCCCCCCCCCCCCCCCCCCCCCCCCCCCCCCCCCCCCCCCCCCCCCCCCCCCCCCCCCCCCCCCCCCCCCCCCCCCCCCCCCCCCCCCCCCCCCCCCCCCCCCCCCCCCCCCCCCCCCCCCCCCCCCCCCCCCCCCCCCCCCCCCCCCCCCCCCCCCCCCCCCCCCCCCCCCCCCCCCCCCCCCCCCCCCCCCCCCCCCCCCCCCCCCCCCCCCCCCCCCCCCCCCCCCCCCCCCCCCCCCCCCCCCCCCCCCCCCCCCCCCCCCCCCCCCCCCCCCCCCCCCCCCCCCCCCCCCCCCCCCCCCCCCCCCCCCCCCCCCCCCCCCCCCCCCCCCCCCCCCCCCCCCCCCCCCCCCCCCCCCCCCCCCCCCCCCCCCCCCCCCCCCCCCCCCCCCCCCCCCCCCCCCCCCCCCCCCCCCCCCCCCCCCCCCCCCCCCCCCCCCCCCCCCCCCCCCCCCCCCCCCCCCCCCCCCCCCCCCCCCCCCCCCCCCCCCCCCCCCCCCCCCCCCCCCCCCCCCCCCCCCCCCCCCCCCCCCCCCCCCCCCCCCCCCCCCCCCCCCCCCCCCCCCCCCCCCCCCCCCCCCCCCCCCCCCCCCCCCCCCCCCCCCCCCCCCCCCCCCCCCCCCCCCCCCCCCCCCCCCCCCCCCCCCCCCCCCCCCCCCCCCCCCCCCCCCCCCCCCCCCCCCCCCCCCCCCCCCCCCCCCCCCCCCCCCCCCCCCCCCCCCCCCCCCCCCCCCCCCCCCCCCCCCCCCCCCCCCCCCCCCCCCCCCCCCCCCCCCCCCCCCCCCCCCCCCCCCCCCCCCCCCCCCCCCCCCCCCCCCCCCCCCCCCCCCCCCCCCCCCCCCCCCCCCCCCCCCCCCCCCCCCCCCCCCCCCCCCCCCCCCCCCCCCCCCCCCCCCCCCCCCCCCCCCCCCCCCCCCCCCCCCCCCCCCCCCCCCCCCCCCCCCCCCCCCCCCCCCCCCCCCCCCCCCCCCCCCCCCCCCCCCCCCCCCCCCCCCCCCCCCCCCCCCCCCCCCCCCCCCCCCCCCCCCCCCCCCCCCCCCCCCCCCCCCCCCCCCCCCCCCCCCCCCCCCCCCCCCCCCCCCCCCCCCCCCCCCCCCCCCCCCCCCCCCCCCCCCCCCCCCCCCCCCCCCCCCCCCCCCCCCCCCCCCCCCCCCCCCCCCCCCCCCCCCCCCCCCCCCCCCCCCCCCCCCCCCCCCCCCCCCCCCCCCCCCCCCCCCCCCCCCCCCCCCCCCCCCCCCCCCCCCCCCCCCCCCCCCCCCCCCCCCCCCCCCCCCCCCCCCCCCCCCCCCCCCCCCCCCCCCCCCCCCCCCCCCCCCCCCCCCCCCCCCCCCCCCCCCCCCCCCCCCCCCCCCCCCCCCCCCCCCCCCCCCCCCCCCCCCCCCCCCCCCCCCCCCCCCCCCCCCCCCCCCCCCCCCCCCCCCCCCCCCCCCCCCCCCCCCCCCCCCCCCCCCCCCCCCCCCCCCCCCCCCCCCCCCCCCCCCCCCCCCCCCCCCCCCCCCCCCCCCCCCCCCCCCCCCCCCCCCCCCCCCCCCCCCCCCCCCCCCCCCCCCCCCCCCCCCCCCCCCCCCCCCCCCCCCCCCCCCCCCCCCCCCCCCCCCCCCCCCCCCCCCCCCCCCCCCCCCCCCCCCCCCCCCCCCCCCCCCCCCCCCCCCCCCCCCCCCCCCCCCCCCCCCCCCCCCCCCCCCCCCCCCCCCCCCCCCCCCCCCCCCCCCCCCCCCCCCCCCCCCCCCCCCCCCCCCCCCCCCCCCCCCCCCCCCCCCCCCCCCCCCCCCCCCCCCCCCCCCCCCCCCCCCCCCCCCCCCCCCCCCCCCCCCCCCCCCCCCCCCCCCCCCCCCCCCCCCCCCCCCCCCCCCCCCCCCCCCCCCCCCCCCCCCCCCCCCCCCCCCCCCCCCCCCCCCCCCCCCCCCCCCCCCCCCCCCCCCCCCCCCCCCCCCCCCCCCCCCCCCCCCCCCCCCCCCCCCCCCCCCCCCCCCCCCCCCCCCCCCCCCCCCCCCCCCCCCCCCCCCCCCCCCCCCCCCCCCCCCCCCCCCCCCCCCCCCCCCCCCCCCCCCCCCCCCCCCCCCCCCCCCCCCCCCCCCCCCCCCCCCCCCCCCCCCCCCCCCCCCCCCCCCCCCCCCCCCCCCCCCCCCCCCCCCCCCCCCCCCCCCCCCCCCCCCCCCCCCCCCCCCCCCCCCCCCCCCCCCCCCCCCCCCCCCCCCCCCCCCCCCCCCCCCCCCCCCCCCCCCCCCCCCCCCCCCCCCCCCCCCCCCCCCCCCCCCCCCCCCCCCCCCCCCCCCCCCCCCCCCCCCCCCCCCCCCCCCCCCCCCCCCCCCCCCCCCCCCCCCCCCCCCCCCCCCCCCCCCCCCCCCCCCCCCCCCCCCCCCCCCCCCCCCCCCCCCCCCCCCCCCCCCCCCCCCCCCCCCCCCCCCCCCCCCCCCCCCCCCCCCCCCCCCCCCCCCCCCCCCCCCCCCCCCCCCCCCCCCCCCCCCCCCCCCCCCCCCCCCCCCCCCCCCCCCCCCCCCCCCCCCCCCCCCCCCCCCCCCCCCCCCCCCCCCCCCCCCCCCCCCCCCCCCCCCCCCCCCCCCCCCCCCCCCCCCCCCCCCCCCCCCCCCCCCCCCCCCCCCCCCCCCCCCCCCCCCCCCCCCCCCCCCCCCCCCCCCCCCCCCCCCCCCCCCCCCCCCCCCCCCCCCCCCCCCCCCCCCCCCCCCCCCCCCCCCCCCCCCCCCCCCCCCCCCCCCCCCCCCCCCCCCCCCCCCCCCCCCCCCCCCCCCCCCCCCCCCCCCCCCCCCCCCCCCCCCCCCCCCCCCCCCCCCCCCCCCCCCCCCCCCCCCCCCCCCCCCCCCCCCCCCCCCCCCCCCCCCCCCCCCCCCCCCCCCCCCCCCCCCCCCCCCCCCCCCCCCCCCCCCCCCCCCCCCCCCCCCCCCCCCCCCCCCCCCCCCCCCCCCCCCCCCCCCCCCCCCCCCCCCCCCCCCCCCCCCCCCCCCCCCCCCCCCCCCCCCCCCCCCCCCCCCCCCCCCCCCCCCCCCCCCCCCCCCCCCCCCCCCCCCCCCCCCCCCCCCCCCCCCCCCCCCCCCCCCCCCCCCCCCCCCCCCCCCCCCCCCCCCCCCCCCCCCCCCCCCCCCCCCCCCCCCCCCCCCCCCCCCCCCCCCCCCCCCCCCCCCCCCCCCCCCCCCCCCCCCCCCCCCCCCCCCCCCCCCCCCCCCCCCCCCCCCCCCCCCCCCCCCCCCCCCCCCCCCCCCCCCCCCCCCCCCCCCCCCCCCCCCCCCCCCCCCCCCCCCCCCCCCCCCCCCCCCCCCCCCCCCCCCCCCCCCCCCCCCCCCCCCCCCCCCCCCCCCCCCCCCCCCCCCCCCCCCCCCCCCCCCCCCCCCCCCCCCCCCCCCCCCCCCCCCCCCCCCCCCCCCCCCCCCCCCCCCCCCCCCCCCCCCCCCCCCCCCCCCCCCCCCCCCCCCCCCCCCCCCCCCCCCCCCCCCCCCCCCCCCCCCCCCCCCCCCCCCCCCCCCCCCCCCCCCCCCCCCCCCCCCCCCCCCCCCCCCCCCCCCCCCCCCCCCCCCCCCCCCCCCCCCCCCCCCCCCCCCCCCCCCCCCCCCCCCCCCCCCCCCCCCCCCCCCCCCCCCCCCCCCCCCCCCCCCCCCCCCCCCCCCCCCCCCCCCCCCCCCCCCCCCCCCCCCCCCCCCCCCCCCCCCCCCCCCCCCCCCCCCCCCCCCCCCCCCCCCCCCCCCCCCCCCCCCCCCCCCCCCCCCCCCCCCCCCCCCCCCCCCCCCCCCCCCCCCCCCCCCCCCCCCCCCCCCCCCCCCCCCCCCCCCCCCCCCCCCCCCCCCCCCCCCCCCCCCCCCCCCCCCCCCCCCCCCCCCCCCCCCCCCCCCCCCCCCCCCCCCCCCCCCCCCCCCCCCCCCCCCCCCCCCCCCCCCCCCCCCCCCCCCCCCCCCCCCCCCCCCCCCCCCCCCCCCCCCCCCCCCCCCCCCCCCCCCCCCCCCCCCCCCCCCCCCCCCCCCCCCCCCCCCCCCCCCCCCCCCCCCCCCCCCCCCCCCCCCCCCCCCCCCCCCCCCCCCCCCCCCCCCCCCCCCCCCCCCCCCCCCCCCCCCCCCCCCCCCCCCCCCCCCCCCCCCCCCCCCCCCCCCCCCCCCCCCCCCCCCCCCCCCCCCCCCCCCCCCCCCCCCCCCCCCCCCCCCCCCCCCCCCCCCCCCCCCCCCCCCCCCCCCCCCCCCCCCCCCCCCCCCCCCCCCCCCCCCCCCCCCCCCCCCCCCCCCCCCCCCCCCCCCCCCCCCCCCCCCCCCCCCCCCCCCCCCCCCCCCCCCCCCCCCCCCCCCCCCCCCCCCCCCCCCCCCCCCCCCCCCCCCCCCCCCCCCCCCCCCCCCCCCCCCCCCCCCCCCCCCCCCCCCCCCCCCCCCCCCCCCCCCCCCCCCCCCCCCCCCCCCCCCCCCCCCCCCCCCCCCCCCCCCCCCCCCCCCCCCCCCCCCCCCCCCCCCCCCCCCCCCCCCCCCCCCCCCCCCCCCCCCCCCCCCCCCCCCCCCCCCCCCCCCCCCCCCCCCCCCCCCCCCCCCCCCCCCCCCCCCCCCCCCCCCCCCCCCCCCCCCCCCCCCCCCCCCCCCCCCCCCCCCCCCCCCCCCCCCCCCCCCCCCCCCCCCCCCCCCCCCCCCCCCCCCCCCCCCCCCCCCCCCCCCCCCCCCCCCCCCCCCCCCCCCCCCCCCCCCCCCCCCCCCCCCCCCCCCCCCCCCCCCCCCCCCCCCCCCCCCCCCCCCCCCCCCCCCCCCCCCCCCCCCCCCCCCCCCCCCCCCCCCCCCCCCCCCCCCCCCCCCCCCCCCCCCCCCCCCCCCCCCCCCCCCCCCCCCCCCCCCCCCCCCCCCCCCCCCCCCCCCCCCCCCCCCCCCCCCCCCCCCCCCCCCCCCCCCCCCCCCCCCCCCCCCCCCCCCCCCCCCCCCCCCCCCCCCCCCCCCCCCCCCCCCCCCCCCCCCCCCCCCCCCCCCCCCCCCCCCCCCCCCCCCCCCCCCCCCCCCCCCCCCCCCCCCCCCCCCCCCCCCCCCCCCCCCCCCCCCCCCCCCCCCCCCCCCCCCCCCCCCCCCCCCCCCCCCCCCCCCCCCCCCCCCCCCCCCCCCCCCCCCCCCCCCCCCCCCCCCCCCCCCCCCCCCCCCCCCCCCCCCCCCCCCCCCCCCCCCCCCCCCCCCCCCCCCCCCCCCCCCCCCCCCCCCCCCCCCCCCCCCCCCCCCCCCCCCCCCCCCCCCCCCCCCCCCCCCCCCCCCCCCCCCCCCCCCCCCCCCCCCCCCCCCCCCCCCCCCCCCCCCCCCCCCCCCCCCCCCCCCCCCCCCCCCCCCCCCCCCCCCCCCCCCCCCCCCCCCCCCCCCCCCCCCCCCCCCCCCCCCCCCCCCCCCCCCCCCCCCCCCCCCCCCCCCCCCCCCCCCCCCCCCCCCCCCCCCCCCCCCCCCCCCCCCCCCCCCCCCCCCCCCCCCCCCCCCCCCCCCCCCCCCCCCCCCCCCCCCCCCCCCCCCCCCCCCCCCCCCCCCCCCCCCCCCCCCCCCCCCCCCCCCCCCCCCCCCCCCCCCCCCCCCCCCCCCCCCCCCCCCCCCCCCCCCCCCCCCCCCCCCCCCCCCCCCCCCCCCCCCCCCCCCCCCCCCCCCCCCCCCCCCCCCCCCCCCCCCCCCCCCCCCCCCCCCCCCCCCCCCCCCCCCCCCCCCCCCCCCCCCCCCCCCCCCCCCCCCCCCCCCCCCCCCCCCCCCCCCCCCCCCCCCCCCCCCCCCCCCCCCCCCCCCCCCCCCCCCCCCCCCCCCCCCCCCCCCCCCCCCCCCCCCCCCCCCCCCCCCCCCCCCCCCCCCCCCCCCCCCCCCCCCCCCCCCCCCCCCCCCCCCCCCCCCCCCCCCCCCCCCCCCCCCCCCCCCCCCCCCCCCCCCCCCCCCCCCCCCCCCCCCCCCCCCCCCCCCCCCCCCCCCCCCCCCCCCCCCCCCCCCCCCCCCCCCCCCCCCCCCCCCCCCCCCCCCCCCCCCCCCCCCCCCCCCCCCCCCCCCCCCCCCCCCCCCCCCCCCCCCCCCCCCCCCCCCCCCCCCCCCCCCCCCCCCCCCCCCCCCCCCCCCCCCCCCCCCCCCCCCCCCCCCCCCCCCCCCCCCCCCCCCCCCCCCCCCCCCCCCCCCCCCCCCCCCCCCCCCCCCCCCCCCCCCCCCCCCCCCCCCCCCCCCCCCCCCCCCCCCCCCCCCCCCCCCCCCCCCCCCCCCCCCCCCCCCCCCCCCCCCCCCCCCCCCCCCCCCCCCCCCCCCCCCCCCCCCCCCCCCCCCCCCCCCCCCCCCCCCCCCCCCCCCCCCCCCCCCCCCCCCCCCCCCCCCCCCCCCCCCCCCCCCCCCCCCCCCCCCCCCCCCCCCCCCCCCCCCCCCCCCCCCCCCCCCCCCCCCCCCCCCCCCCCCCCCCCCCCCCCCCCCCCCCCCCCCCCCCCCCCCCCCCCCCCCCCCCCCCCCCCCCCCCCCCCCCCCCCCCCCCCCCCCCCCCCCCCCCCCCCCCCCCCCCCCCCCCCCCCCCCCCCCCCCCCCCCCCCCCCCCCCCCCCCCCCCCCCCCCCCCCCCCCCCCCCCCCCCCCCCCCCCCCCCCCCCCCCCCCCCCCCCCCCCCCCCCCCCCCCCCCCCCCCCCCCCCCCCCCCCCCCCCCCCCCCCCCCCCCCCCCCCCCCCCCCCCCCCCCCCCCCCCCCCCCCCCCCCCCCCCCCCCCCCCCCCCCCCCCCCCCCCCCCCCCCCCCCCCCCCCCCCCCCCCCCCCCCCCCCCCCCCCCCCCCCCCCCCCCCCCCCCCCCCCCCCCCCCCCCCCCCCCCCCCCCCCCCCCCCCCCCCCCCCCCCCCCCCCCCCCCCCCCCCCCCCCCCCCCCCCCCCCCCCCCCCCCCCCCCCCCCCCCCCCCCCCCCCCCCCCCCCCCCCCCCCCCCCCCCCCCCCCCCCCCCCCCCCCCCCCCCCCCCCCCCCCCCCCCCCCCCCCCCCCCCCCCCCCCCCCCCCCCCCCCCCCCCCCCCCCCCCCCCCCCCCCCCCCCCCCCCCCCCCCCCCCCCCCCCCCCCCCCCCCCCCCCCCCCCCCCCCCCCCCCCCCCCCCCCCCCCCCCCCCCCCCCCCCCCCCCCCCCCCCCCCCCCCCCCCCCCCCCCCCCCCCCCCCCCCCCCCCCCCCCCCCCCCCCCCCCCCCCCCCCCCCCCCCCCCCCCCCCCCCCCCCCCCCCCCCCCCCCCCCCCCCCCCCCCCCCCCCCCCCCCCCCCCCCCCCCCCCCCCCCCCCCCCCCCCCCCCCCCCCCCCCCCCCCCCCCCCCCCCCCCCCCCCCCCCCCCCCCCCCCCCCCCCCCCCCCCCCCCCCCCCCCCCCCCCCCCCCCCCCCCCCCCCCCCCCCCCCCCCCCCCCCCCCCCCCCCCCCCCCCCCCCCCCCCCCCCCCCCCCCCCCCCCCCCCCCCCCCCCCCCCCCCCCCCCCCCCCCCCCCCCCCCCCCCCCCCCCCCCCCCCCCCCCCCCCCCCCCCCCCCCCCCCCCCCCCCCCCCCCCCCCCCCCCCCCCCCCCCCCCCCCCCCCCCCCCCCCCCCCCCCCCCCCCCCCCCCCCCCCCCCCCCCCCCCCCCCCCCCCCCCCCCCCCCCCCCCCCCCCCCCCCCCCCCCCCCCCCCCCCCCCCCCCCCCCCCCCCCCCCCCCCCCCCCCCCCCCCCCCCCCCCCCCCCCCCCCCCCCCCCCCCCCCCCCCCCCCCCCCCCCCCCCCCCCCCCCCCCCCCCCCCCCCCCCCCCCCCCCCCCCCCCCCCCCCCCCCCCCCCCCCCCCCCCCCCCCCCCCCCCCCCCCCCCCCCCCCCCCCCCCCCCCCCCCCCCCCCCCCCCCCCCCCCCCCCCCCCCCCCCCCCCCCCCCCCCCCCCCCCCCCCCCCCCCCCCCCCCCCCCCCCCCCCCCCCCCCCCCCCCCCCCCCCCCCCCCCCCCCCCCCCCCCCCCCCCCCCCCCCCCCCCCCCCCCCCCCCCCCCCCCCCCCCCCCCCCCCCCCCCCCCCCCCCCCCCCCCCCCCCCCCCCCCCCCCCCCCCCCCCCCCCCCCCCCCCCCCCCCCCCCCCCCCCCCCCCCCCCCCCCCCCCCCCCCCCCCCCCCCCCCCCCCCCCCCCCCCCCCCCCCCCCCCCCCCCCCCCCCCCCCCCCCCCCCCCCCCCCCCCCCCCCCCCCCCCCCCCCCCCCCCCCCCCCCCCCCCCCCCCCCCCCCCCCCCCCCCCCCCCCCCCCCCCCCCCCCCCCCCCCCCCCCCCCCCCCCCCCCCCCCCCCCCCCCCCCCCCCCCCCCCCCCCCCCCCCCCCCCCCCCCCCCCCCCCCCCCCCCCCCCCCCCCCCCCCCCCCCCCCCCCCCCCCCCCCCCCCCCCCCCCCCCCCCCCCCCCCCCCCCCCCCCCCCCCCCCCCCCCCCCCCCCCCCCCCCCCCCCCCCCCCCCCCCCCCCCCCCCCCCCCCCCCCCCCCCCCCCCCCCCCCCCCCCCCCCCCCCCCCCCCCCCCCCCCCCCCCCCCCCCCCCCCCCCCCCCCCCCCCCCCCCCCCCCCCCCCCCCCCCCCCCCCCCCCCCCCCCCCCCCCCCCCCCCCCCCCCCCCCCCCCCCCCCCCCCCCCCCCCCCCCCCCCCCCCCCCCCCCCCCCCCCCCCCCCCCCCCCCCCCCCCCCCCCCCCCCCCCCCCCCCCCCCCCCCCCCCCCCCCCCCCCCCCCCCCCCCCCCCCCCCCCCCCCCCCCCCCCCCCCCCCCCCCCCCCCCCCCCCCCCCCCCCCCCCCCCCCCCCCCCCCCCCCCCCCCCCCCCCCCCCCCCCCCCCCCCCCCCCCCCCCCCCCCCCCCCCCCCCCCCCCCCCCCCCCCCCCCCCCCCCCCCCCCCCCCCCCCCCCCCCCCCCCCCCCCCCCCCCCCCCCCCCCCCCCCCCCCCCCCCCCCCCCCCCCCCCCCCCCCCCCCCCCCCCCCCCCCCCCCCCCCCCCCCCCCCCCCCCCCCCCCCCCCCCCCCCCCCCCCCCCCCCCCCCCCCCCCCCCCCCCCCCCCCCCCCCCCCCCCCCCCCCCCCCCCCCCCCCCCCCCCCCCCCCCCCCCCCCCCCCCCCCCCCCCCCCCCCCCCCCCCCCCCCCCCCCCCCCCCCCCCCCCCCCCCCCCCCCCCCCCCCCCCCCCCCCCCCCCCCCCCCCCCCCCCCCCCCCCCCCCCCCCCCCCCCCCCCCCCCCCCCCCCCCCCCCCCCCCCCCCCCCCCCCCCCCCCCCCCCCCCCCCCCCCCCCCCCCCCCCCCCCCCCCCCCCCCCCCCCCCCCCCCCCCCCCCCCCCCCCCCCCCCCCCCCCCCCCCCCCCCCCCCCCCCCCCCCCCCCCCCCCCCCCCCCCCCCCCCCCCCCCCCCCCCCCCCCCCCCCCCCCCCCCCCCCCCCCCCCCCCCCCCCCCCCCCCCCCCCCCCCCCCCCCCCCCCCCCCCCCCCCCCCCCCCCCCCCCCCCCCCCCCCCCCCCCCCCCCCCCCCCCCCCCCCCCCCCCCCCCCCCCCCCCCCCCCCCCCCCCCCCCCCCCCCCCCCCCCCCCCCCCCCCCCCCCCCCCCCCCCCCCCCCCCCCCCCCCCCCCCCCCCCCCCCCCCCCCCCCCCCCCCCCCCCCCCCCCCCCCCCCCCCCCCCCCCCCCCCCCCCCCCCCCCCCCCCCCCCCCCCCCCCCCCCCCCCCCCCCCCCCCCCCCCCCCCCCCCCCCCCCCCCCCCCCCCCCCCCCCCCCCCCCCCCCCCCCCCCCCCCCCCCCCCCCCCCCCCCCCCCCCCCCCCCCCCCCCCCCCCCCCCCCCCCCCCCCCCCCCCCCCCCCCCCCCCCCCCCCCCCCCCCCCCCCCCCCCCCCCCCCCCCCCCCCCCCCCCCCCCCCCCCCCCCCCCCCCCCCCCCCCCCCCCCCCCCCCCCCCCCCCCCCCCCCCCCCCCCCCCCCCCCCCCCCCCCCCCCCCCCCCCCCCCCCCCCCCCCCCCCCCCCCCCCCCCCCCCCCCCCCCCCCCCCCCCCCCCCCCCCCCCCCCCCCCCCCCCCCCCCCCCCCCCCCCCCCCCCCCCCCCCCCCCCCCCCCCCCCCCCCCCCCCCCCCCCCCCCCCCCCCCCCCCCCCCCCCCCCCCCCCCCCCCCCCCCCCCCCCCCCCCCCCCCCCCCCCCCCCCCCCCCCCCCCCCCCCCCCCCCCCCCCCCCCCCCCCCCCCCCCCCCCCCCCCCCCCCCCCCCCCCCCCCCCCCCCCCCCCCCCCCCCCCCCCCCCCCCCCCCCCCCCCCCCCCCCCCCCCCCCCCCCCCCCCCCCCCCCCCCCCCCCCCCCCCCCCCCCCCCCCCCCCCCCCCCCCCCCCCCCCCCCCCCCCCCCCCCCCCCCCCCCCCCCCCCCCCCCCCCCCCCCCCCCCCCCCCCCCCCCCCCCCCCCCCCCCCCCCCCCCCCCCCCCCCCCCCCCCCCCCCCCCCCCCCCCCCCCCCCCCCCCCCCCCCCCCCCCCCCCCCCCCCCCCCCCCCCCCCCCCCCCCCCCCCCCCCCCCCCCCCCCCCCCCCCCCCCCCCCCCCCCCCCCCCCCCCCCCCCCCCCCCCCCCCCCCCCCCCCCCCCCCCCCCCCCCCCCCCCCCCCCCCCCCCCCCCCCCCCCCCCCCCCCCCCCCCCCCCCCCCCCCCCCCCCCCCCCCCCCCCCCCCCCCCCCCCCCCCCCCCCCCCCCCCCCCCCCCCCCCCCCCCCCCCCCCCCCCCCCCCCCCCCCCCCCCCCCCCCCCCCCCCCCCCCCCCCCCCCCCCCCCCCCCCCCCCCCCCCCCCCCCCCCCCCCCCCCCCCCCCCCCCCCCCCCCCCCCCCCCCCCCCCCCCCCCCCCCCCCCCCCCCCCCCCCCCCCCCCCCCCCCCCCCCCCCCCCCCCCCCCCCCCCCCCCCCCCCCCCCCCCCCCCCCCCCCCCCCCCCCCCCCCCCCCCCCCCCCCCCCCCCCCCCCCCCCCCCCCCCCCCCCCCCCCCCCCCCCCCCCCCCCCCCCCCCCCCCCCCCCCCCCCCCCCCCCCCCCCCCCCCCCCCCCCCCCCCCCCCCCCCCCCCCCCCCCCCCCCCCCCCCCCCCCCCCCCCCCCCCCCCCCCCCCCCCCCCCCCCCCCCCCCCCCCCCCCCCCCCCCCCCCCCCCCCCCCCCCCCCCCCCCCCCCCCCCCCCCCCCCCCCCCCCCCCCCCCCCCCCCCCCCCCCCCCCCCCCCCCCCCCCCCCCCCCCCCCCCCCCCCCCCCCCCCCCCCCCCCCCCCCCCCCCCCCCCCCCCCCCCCCCCCCCCCCCCCCCCCCCCCCCCCCCCCCCCCCCCCCCCCCCCCCCCCCCCCCCCCCCCCCCCCCCCCCCCCCCCCCCCCCCCCCCCCCCCCCCCCCCCCCCCCCCCCCCCCCCCCCCCCCCCCCCCCCCCCCCCCCCCCCCCCCCCCCCCCCCCCCCCCCCCCCCCCCCCCCCCCCCCCCCCCCCCCCCCCCCCCCCCCCCCCCCCCCCCCCCCCCCCCCCCCCCCCCCCCCCCCCCCCCCCCCCCCCCCCCCCCCCCCCCCCCCCCCCCCCCCCCCCCCCCCCCCCCCCCCCCCCCCCCCCCCCCCCCCCCCCCCCCCCCCCCCCCCCCCCCCCCCCCCCCCCCCCCCCCCCCCCCCCCCCCCCCCCCCCCCCCCCCCCCCCCCCCCCCCCCCCCCCCCCCCCCCCCCCCCCCCCCCCCCCCCCCCCCCCCCCCCCCCCCCCCCCCCCCCCCCCCCCCCCCCCCCCCCCCCCCCCCCCCCCCCCCCCCCCCCCCCCCCCCCCCCCCCCCCCCCCCCCCCCCCCCCCCCCCCCCCCCCCCCCCCCCCCCCCCCCCCCCCCCCCCCCCCCCCCCCCCCCCCCCCCCCCCCCCCCCCCCCCCCCCCCCCCCCCCCCCCCCCCCCCCCCCCCCCCCCCCCCCCCCCCCCCCCCCCCCCCCCCCCCCCCCCCCCCCCCCCCCCCCCCCCCCCCCCCCCCCCCCCCCCCCCCCCCCCCCCCCCCCCCCCCCCCCCCCCCCCCCCCCCCCCCCCCCCCCCCCCCCCCCCCCCCCCCCCCCCCCCCCCCCCCCCCCCCCCCCCCCCCCCCCCCCCCCCCCCCCCCCCCCCCCCCCCCCCCCCCCCCCCCCCCCCCCCCCCCCCCCCCCCCCCCCCCCCCCCCCCCCCCCCCCCCCCCCCCCCCCCCCCCCCCCCCCCCCCCCCCCCCCCCCCCCCCCCCCCCCCCCCCCCCCCCCCCCCCCCCCCCCCCCCCCCCCCCCCCCCCCCCCCCCCCCCCCCCCCCCCCCCCCCCCCCCCCCCCCCCCCCCCCCCCCCCCCCCCCCCCCCCCCCCCCCCCCCCCCCCCCCCCCCCCCCCCCCCCCCCCCCCCCCCCCCCCCCCCCCCCCCCCCCCCCCCCCCCCCCCCCCCCCCCCCCCCCCCCCCCCCCCCCCCCCCCCCCCCCCCCCCCCCCCCCCCCCCCCCCCCCCCCCCCCCCCCCCCCCCCCCCCCCCCCCCCCCCCCCCCCCCCCCCCCCCCCCCCCCCCCCCCCCCCCCCCCCCCCCCCCCCCCCCCCCCCCCCCCCCCCCCCCCCCCCCCCCCCCCCCCCCCCCCCCCCCCCCCCCCCCCCCCCCCCCCCCCCCCCCCCCCCCCCCCCCCCCCCCCCCCCCCCCCCCCCCCCCCCCCCCCCCCCCCCCCCCCCCCCCCCCCCCCCCCCCCCCCCCCCCCCCCCCCCCCCCCCCCCCCCCCCCCCCCCCCCCCCCCCCCCCCCCCCCCCCCCCCCCCCCCCCCCCCCCCCCCCCCCCCCCCCCCCCCCCCCCCCCCCCCCCCCCCCCCCCCCCCCCCCCCCCCCCCCCCCCCCCCCCCCCCCCCCCCCCCCCCCCCCCCCCCCCCCCCCCCCCCCCCCCCCCCCCCCCCCCCCCCCCCCCCCCCCCCCCCCCCCCCCCCCCCCCCCCCCCCCCCCCCCCCCCCCCCCCCCCCCCCCCCCCCCCCCCCCCCCCCCCCCCCCCCCCCCCCCCCCCCCCCCCCCCCCCCCCCCCCCCCCCCCCCCCCCCCCCCCCCCCCCCCCCCCCCCCCCCCCCCCCCCCCCCCCCCCCCCCCCCCCCCCCCCCCCCCCCCCCCCCCCCCCCCCCCCCCCCCCCCCCCCCCCCCCCCCCCCCCCCCCCCCCCCCCCCCCCCCCCCCCCCCCCCCCCCCCCCCCCCCCCCCCCCCCCCCCCCCCCCCCCCCCCCCCCCCCCCCCCCCCCCCCCCCCCCCCCCCCCCCCCCCCCCCCCCCCCCCCCCCCCCCCCCCCCCCCCCCCCCCCCCCCCCCCCCCCCCCCCCCCCCCCCCCCCCCCCCCCCCCCCCCCCCCCCCCCCCCCCCCCCCCCCCCCCCCCCCCCCCCCCCCCCCCCCCCCCCCCCCCCCCCCCCCCCCCCCCCCCCCCCCCCCCCCCCCCCCCCCCCCCCCCCCCCCCCCCCCCCCCCCCCCCCCCCCCCCCCCCCCCCCCCCCCCCCCCCCCCCCCCCCCCCCCCCCCCCCCCCCCCCCCCCCCCCCCCCCCCCCCCCCCCCCCCCCCCCCCCCCCCCCCCCCCCCCCCCCCCCCCCCCCCCCCCCCCCCCCCCCCCCCCCCCCCCCCCCCCCCCCCCCCCCCCCCCCCCCCCCCCCCCCCCCCCCCCCCCCCCCCCCCCCCCCCCCCCCCCCCCCCCCCCCCCCCCCCCCCCCCCCCCCCCCCCCCCCCCCCCCCCCCCCCCCCCCCCCCCCCCCCCCCCCCCCCCCCCCCCCCCCCCCCCCCCCCCCCCCCCCCCCCCCCCCCCCCCCCCCCCCCCCCCCCCCCCCCCCCCCCCCCCCCCCCCCCCCCCCCCCCCCCCCCCCCCCCCCCCCCCCCCCCCCCCCCCCCCCCCCCCCCCCCCCCCCCCCCCCCCCCCCCCCCCCCCCCCCCCCCCCCCCCCCCCCCCCCCCCCCCCCCCCCCCCCCCCCCCCCCCCCCCCCCCCCCCCCCCCCCCCCCCCCCCCCCCCCCCCCCCCCCCCCCCCCCCCCCCCCCCCCCCCCCCCCCCCCCCCCCCCCCCCCCCCCCCCCCCCCCCCCCCCCCCCCCCCCCCCCCCCCCCCCCCCCCCCCCCCCCCCCCCCCCCCCCCCCCCCCCCCCCCCCCCCCCCCCCCCCCCCCCCCCCCCCCCCCCCCCCCCCCCCCCCCCCCCCCCCCCCCCCCCCCCCCCCCCCCCCCCCCCCCCCCCCCCCCCCCCCCCCCCCCCCCCCCCCCCCCCCCCCCCCCCCCCCCCCCCCCCCCCCCCCCCCCCCCCCCCCCCCCCCCCCCCCCCCCCCCCCCCCCCCCCCCCCCCCCCCCCCCCCCCCCCCCCCCCCCCCCCCCCCCCCCCCCCCCCCCCCCCCCCCCCCCCCCCCCCCCCCCCCCCCCCCCCCCCCCCCCCCCCCCCCCCCCCCCCCCCCCCCCCCCCCCCCCCCCCCCCCCCCCCCCCCCCCCCCCCCCCCCCCCCCCCCCCCCCCCCCCCCCCCCCCCCCCCCCCCCCCCCCCCCCCCCCCCCCCCCCCCCCCCCCCCCCCCCCCCCCCCCCCCCCCCCCCCCCCCCCCCCCCCCCCCCCCCCCCCCCCCCCCCCCCCCCCCCCCCCCCCCCCCCCCCCCCCCCCCCCCCCCCCCCCCCCCCCCCCCCCCCCCCCCCCCCCCCCCCCCCCCCCCCCCCCCCCCCCCCCCCCCCCCCCCCCCCCCCCCCCCCCCCCCCCCCCCCCCCCCCCCCCCCCCCCCCCCCCCCCCCCCCCCCCCCCCCCCCCCCCCCCCCCCCCCCCCCCCCCCCCCCCCCCCCCCCCCCCCCCCCCCCCCCCCCCCCCCCCCCCCCCCCCCCCCCCCCCCCCCCCCCCCCCCCCCCCCCCCCCCCCCCCCCCCCCCCCCCCCCCCCCCCCCCCCCCCCCCCCCCCCCCCCCCCCCCCCCCCCCCCCCCCCCCCCCCCCCCCCCCCCCCCCCCCCCCCCCCCCCCCCCCCCCCCCCCCCCCCCCCCCCCCCCCCCCCCCCCCCCCCCCCCCCCCCCCCCCCCCCCCCCCCCCCCCCCCCCCCCCCCCCCCCCCCCCCCCCCCCCCCCCCCCCCCCCCCCCCCCCCCCCCCCCCCCCCCCCCCCCCCCCCCCCCCCCCCCCCCCCCCCCCCCCCCCCCCCCCCCCCCCCCCCCCCCCCCCCCCCCCCCCCCCCCCCCCCCCCCCCCCCCCCCCCCCCCCCCCCCCCCCCCCCCCCCCCCCCCCCCCCCCCCCCCCCCCCCCCCCCCCCCCCCCCCCCCCCCCCCCCCCCCCCCCCCCCCCCCCCCCCCCCCCCCCCCCCCCCCCCCCCCCCCCCCCCCCCCCCCCCCCCCCCCCCCCCCCCCCCCCCCCCCCCCCCCCCCCCCCCCCCCCCCCCCCCCCCCCCCCCCCCCCCCCCCCCCCCCCCCCCCCCCCCCCCCCCCCCCCCCCCCCCCCCCCCCCCCCCCCCCCCCCCCCCCCCCCCCCCCCCCCCCCCCCCCCCCCCCCCCCCCCCCCCCCCCCCCCCCCCCCCCCCCCCCCCCCCCCCCCCCCCCCCCCCCCCCCCCCCCCCCCCCCCCCCCCCCCCCCCCCCCCCCCCCCCCCCCCCCCCCCCCCCCCCCCCCCCCCCCCCCCCCCCCCCCCCCCCCCCCCCCCCCCCCCCCCCCCCCCCCCCCCCCCCCCCCCCCCCCCCCCCCCCCCCCCCCCCCCCCCCCCCCCCCCCCCCCCCCCCCCCCCCCCCCCCCCCCCCCCCCCCCCCCCCCCCCCCCCCCCCCCCCCCCCCCCCCCCCCCCCCCCCCCCCCCCCCCCCCCCCCCCCCCCCCCCCCCCCCCCCCCCCCCCCCCCCCCCCCCCCCCCCCCCCCCCCCCCCCCCCCCCCCCCCCCCCCCCCCCCCCCCCCCCCCCCCCCCCCCCCCCCCCCCCCCCCCCCCCCCCCCCCCCCCCCCCCCCCCCCCCCCCCCCCCCCCCCCCCCCCCCCCCCCCCCCCCCCCCCCCCCCCCCCCCCCCCCCCCCCCCCCCCCCCCCCCCCCCCCCCCCCCCCCCCCCCCCCCCCCCCCCCCCCCCCCCCCCCCCCCCCCCCCCCCCCCCCCCCCCCCCCCCCCCCCCCCCCCCCCCCCCCCCCCCCCCCCCCCCCCCCCCCCCCCCCCCCCCCCCCCCCCCCCCCCCCCCCCCCCCCCCCCCCCCCCCCCCCCCCCCCCCCCCCCCCCCCCCCCCCCCCCCCCCCCCCCCCCCCCCCCCCCCCCCCCCCCCCCCCCCCCCCCCCCCCCCCCCCCCCCCCCCCCCCCCCCCCCCCCCCCCCCCCCCCCCCCCCCCCCCCCCCCCCCCCCCCCCCCCCCCCCCCCCCCCCCCCCCCCCCCCCCCCCCCCCCCCCCCCCCCCCCCCCCCCCCCCCCCCCCCCCCCCCCCCCCCCCCCCCCCCCCCCCCCCCCCCCCCCCCCCCCCCCCCCCCCCCCCCCCCCCCCCCCCCCCCCCCCCCCCCCCCCCCCCCCCCCCCCCCCCCCCCCCCCCCCCCCCCCCCCCCCCCCCCCCCCCCCCCCCCCCCCCCCCCCCCCCCCCCCCCCCCCCCCCCCCCCCCCCCCCCCCCCCCCCCCCCCCCCCCCCCCCCCCCCCCCCCCCCCCCCCCCCCCCCCCCCCCCCCCCCCCCCCCCCCCCCCCCCCCCCCCCCCCCCCCCCCCCCCCCCCCCCCCCCCCCCCCCCCCCCCCCCCCCCCCCCCCCCCCCCCCCCCCCCCCCCCCCCCCCCCCCCCCCCCCCCCCCCCCCCCCCCCCCCCCCCCCCCCCCCCCCCCCCCCCCCCCCCCCCCCCCCCCCCCCCCCCCCCCCCCCCCCCCCCCCCCCCCCCCCCCCCCCCCCCCCCCCCCCCCCCCCCCCCCCCCCCCCCCCCCCCCCCCCCCCCCCCCCCCCCCCCCCCCCCCCCCCCCCCCCCCCCCCCCCCCCCCCCCCCCCCCCCCCCCCCCCCCCCCCCCCCCCCCCCCCCCCCCCCCCCCCCCCCCCCCCCCCCCCCCCCCCCCCCCCCCCCCCCCCCCCCCCCCCCCCCCCCCCCCCCCCCCCCCCCCCCCCCCCCCCCCCCCCCCCCCCCCCCCCCCCCCCCCCCCCCCCCCCCCCCCCCCCCCCCCCCCCCCCCCCCCCCCCCCCCCCCCCCCCCCCCCCCCCCCCCCCCCCCCCCCCCCCCCCCCCCCCCCCCCCCCCCCCCCCCCCCCCCCCCCCCCCCCCCCCCCCCCCCCCCCCCCCCCCCCCCCCCCCCCCCCCCCCCCCCCCCCCCCCCCCCCCCCCCCCCCCCCCCCCCCCCCCCCCCCCCCCCCCCCCCCCCCCCCCCCCCCCCCCCCCCCCCCCCCCCCCCCCCCCCCCCCCCCCCCCCCCCCCCCCCCCCCCCCCCCCCCCCCCCCCCCCCCCCCCCCCCCCCCCCCCCCCCCCCCCCCCCCCCCCCCCCCCCCCCCCCCCCCCCCCCCCCCCCCCCCCCCCCCCCCCCCCCCCCCCCCCCCCCCCCCCCCCCCCCCCCCCCCCCCCCCCCCCCCCCCCCCCCCCCCCCCCCCCCCCCCCCCCCCCCCCCCCCCCCCCCCCCCCCCCCCCCCCCCCCCCCCCCCCCCCCCCCCCCCCCCCCCCCCCCCCCCCCCCCCCCCCCCCCCCCCCCCCCCCCCCCCCCCCCCCCCCCCCCCCCCCCCCCCCCCCCCCCCCCCCCCCCCCCCCCCCCCCCCCCCCCCCCCCCCCCCCCCCCCCCCCCCCCCCCCCCCCCCCCCCCCCCCCCCCCCCCCCCCCCCCCCCCCCCCCCCCCCCCCCCCCCCCCCCCCCCCCCCCCCCCCCCCCCCCCCCCCCCCCCCCCCCCCCCCCCCCCCCCCCCCCCCCCCCCCCCCCCCCCCCCCCCCCCCCCCCCCCCCCCCCCCCCCCCCCCCCCCCCCCCCCCCCCCCCCCCCCCCCCCCCCCCCCCCCCCCCCCCCCCCCCCCCCCCCCCCCCCCCCCCCCCCCCCCCCCCCCCCCCCCCCCCCCCCCCCCCCCCCCCCCCCCCCCCCCCCCCCCCCCCCCCCCCCCCCCCCCCCCCCCCCCCCCCCCCCCCCCCCCCCCCCCCCCCCCCCCCCCCCCCCCCCCCCCCCCCCCCCCCCCCCCCCCCCCCCCCCCCCCCCCCCCCCCCCCCCCCCCCCCCCCCCCCCCCCCCCCCCCCCCCCCCCCCCCCCCCCCCCCCCCCCCCCCCCCCCCCCCCCCCCCCCCCCCCCCCCCCCCCCCCCCCCCCCCCCCCCCCCCCCCCCCCCCCCCCCCCCCCCCCCCCCCCCCCCCCCCCCCCCCCCCCCCCCCCCCCCCCCCCCCCCCCCCCCCCCCCCCCCCCCCCCCCCCCCCCCCCCCCCCCCCCCCCCCCCCCCCCCCCCCCCCCCCCCCCCCCCCCCCCCCCCCCCCCCCCCCCCCCCCCCCCCCCCCCCCCCCCCCCCCCCCCCCCCCCCCCCCCCCCCCCCCCCCCCCCCCCCCCCCCCCCCCCCCCCCCCCCCCCCCCCCCCCCCCCCCCCCCCCCCCCCCCCCCCCCCCCCCCCCCCCCCCCCCCCCCCCCCCCCCCCCCCCCCCCCCCCCCCCCCCCCCCCCCCCCCCCCCCCCCCCCCCCCCCCCCCCCCCCCCCCCCCCCCCCCCCCCCCCCCCCCCCCCCCCCCCCCCCCCCCCCCCCCCCCCCCCCCCCCCCCCCCCCCCCCCCCCCCCCCCCCCCCCCCCCCCCCCCCCCCCCCCCCCCCCCCCCCCCCCCCCCCCCCCCCCCCCCCCCCCCCCCCCCCCCCCCCCCCCCCCCCCCCCCCCCCCCCCCCCCCCCCCCCCCCCCCCCCCCCCCCCCCCCCCCCCCCCCCCCCCCCCCCCCCCCCCCCCCCCCCCCCCCCCCCCCCCCCCCCCCCCCCCCCCCCCCCCCCCCCCCCCCCCCCCCCCCCCCCCCCCCCCCCCCCCCCCCCCCCCCCCCCCCCCCCCCCCCCCCCCCCCCCCCCCCCCCCCCCCCCCCCCCCCCCCCCCCCCCCCCCCCCCCCCCCCCCCCCCCCCCCCCCCCCCCCCCCCCCCCCCCCCCCCCCCCCCCCCCCCCCCCCCCCCCCCCCCCCCCCCCCCCCCCCCCCCCCCCCCCCCCCCCCCCCCCCCCCCCCCCCCCCCCCCCCCCCCCCCCCCCCCCCCCCCCCCCCCCCCCCCCCCCCCCCCCCCCCCCCCCCCCCCCCCCCCCCCCCCCCCCCCCCCCCCCCCCCCCCCCCCCCCCCCCCCCCCCCCCCCCCCCCCCCCCCCCCCCCCCCCCCCCCCCCCCCCCCCCCCCCCCCCCCCCCCCCCCCCCCCCCCCCCCCCCCCCCCCCCCCCCCCCCCCCCCCCCCCCCCCCCCCCCCCCCCCCCCCCCCCCCCCCCCCCCCCCCCCCCCCCCCCCCCCCCCCCCCCCCCCCCCCCCCCCCCCCCCCCCCCCCCCCCCCCCCCCCCCCCCCCCCCCCCCCCCCCCCCCCCCCCCCCCCCCCCCCCCCCCCCCCCCCCCCCCCCCCCCCCCCCCCCCCCCCCCCCCCCCCCCCCCCCCCCCCCCCCCCCCCCCCCCCCCCCCCCCCCCCCCCCCCCCCCCCCCCCCCCCCCCCCCCCCCCCCCCCCCCCCCCCCCCCCCCCCCCCCCCCCCCCCCCCCCCCCCCCCCCCCCCCCCCCCCCCCCCCCCCCCCCCCCCCCCCCCCCCCCCCCCCCCCCCCCCCCCCCCCCCCCCCCCCCCCCCCCCCCCCCCCCCCCCCCCCCCCCCCCCCCCCCCCCCCCCCCCCCCCCCCCCCCCCCCCCCCCCCCCCCCCCCCCCCCCCCCCCCCCCCCCCCCCCCCCCCCCCCCCCCCCCCCCCCCCCCCCCCCCCCCCCCCCCCCCCCCCCCCCCCCCCCCCCCCCCCCCCCCCCCCCCCCCCCCCCCCCCCCCCCCCCCCCCCCCCCCCCCCCCCCCCCCCCCCCCCCCCCCCCCCCCCCCCCCCCCCCCCCCCCCCCCCCCCCCCCCCCCCCCCCCCCCCCCCCCCCCCCCCCCCCCCCCCCCCCCCCCCCCCCCCCCCCCCCCCCCCCCCCCCCCCCCCCCCCCCCCCCCCCCCCCCCCCCCCCCCCCCCCCCCCCCCCCCCCCCCCCCCCCCCCCCCCCCCCCCCCCCCCCCCCCCCCCCCCCCCCCCCCCCCCCCCCCCCCCCCCCCCCCCCCCCCCCCCCCCCCCCCCCCCCCCCCCCCCCCCCCCCCCCCCCCCCCCCCCCCCCCCCCCCCCCCCCCCCCCCCCCCCCCCCCCCCCCCCCCCCCCCCCCCCCCCCCCCCCCCCCCCCCCCCCCCCCCCCCCCCCCCCCCCCCCCCCCCCCCCCCCCCCCCCCCCCCCCCCCCCCCCCCCCCCCCCCCCCCCCCCCCCCCCCCCCCCCCCCCCCCCCCCCCCCCCCCCCCCCCCCCCCCCCCCCCCCCCCCCCCCCCCCCCCCCCCCCCCCCCCCCCCCCCCCCCCCCCCCCCCCCCCCCCCCCCCCCCCCCCCCCCCCCCCCCCCCCCCCCCCCCCCCCCCCCCCCCCCCCCCCCCCCCCCCCCCCCCCCCCCCCCCCCCCCCCCCCCCCCCCCCCCCCCCCCCCCCCCCCCCCCCCCCCCCCCCCCCCCCCCCCCCCCCCCCCCCCCCCCCCCCCCCCCCCCCCCCCCCCCCCCCCCCCCCCCCCCCCCCCCCCCCCCCCCCCCCCCCCCCCCCCCCCCCCCCCCCCCCCCCCCCCCCCCCCCCCCCCCCCCCCCCCCCCCCCCCCCCCCCCCCCCCCCCCCCCCCCCCCCCCCCCCCCCCCCCCCCCCCCCCCCCCCCCCCCCCCCCCCCCCCCCCCCCCCCCCCCCCCCCCCCCCCCCCCCCCCCCCCCCCCCCCCCCCCCCCCCCCCCCCCCCCCCCCCCCCCCCCCCCCCCCCCCCCCCCCCCCCCCCCCCCCCCCCCCCCCCCCCCCCCCCCCCCCCCCCCCCCCCCCCCCCCCCCCCCCCCCCCCCCCCCCCCCCCCCCCCCCCCCCCCCCCCCCCCCCCCCCCCCCCCCCCCCCCCCCCCCCCCCCCCCCCCCCCCCCCCCCCCCCCCCCCCCCCCCCCCCCCCCCCCCCCCCCCCCCCCCCCCCCCCCCCCCCCCCCCCCCCCCCCCCCCCCCCCCCCCCCCCCCCCCCCCCCCCCCCCCCCCCCCCCCCCCCCCCCCCCCCCCCCCCCCCCCCCCCCCCCCCCCCCCCCCCCCCCCCCCCCCCCCCCCCCCCCCCCCCCCCCCCCCCCCCCCCCCCCCCCCCCCCCCCCCCCCCCCCCCCCCCCCCCCCCCCCCCCCCCCCCCCCCCCCCCCCCCCCCCCCCCCCCCCCCCCCCCCCCCCCCCCCCCCCCCCCCCCCCCCCCCCCCCCCCCCCCCCCCCCCCCCCCCCCCCCCCCCCCCCCCCCCCCCCCCCCCCCCCCCCCCCCCCCCCCCCCCCCCCCCCCCCCCCCCCCCCCCCCCCCCCCCCCCCCCCCCCCCCCCCCCCCCCCCCCCCCCCCCCCCCCCCCCCCCCCCCCCCCCCCCCCCCCCCCCCCCCCCCCCCCCCCCCCCCCCCCCCCCCCCCCCCCCCCCCCCCCCCCCCCCCCCCCCCCCCCCCCCCCCCCCCCCCCCCCCCCCCCCCCCCCCCCCCCCCCCCCCCCCCCCCCCCCCCCCCCCCCCCCCCCCCCCCCCCCCCCCCCCCCCCCCCCCCCCCCCCCCCCCCCCCCCCCCCCCCCCCCCCCCCCCCCCCCCCCCCCCCCCCCCCCCCCCCCCCCCCCCCCCCCCCCCCCCCCCCCCCCCCCCCCCCCCCCCCCCCCCCCCCCCCCCCCCCCCCCCCCCCCCCCCCCCCCCCCCCCCCCCCCCCCCCCCCCCCCCCCCCCCCCCCCCCCCCCCCCCCCCCCCCCCCCCCCCCCCCCCCCCCCCCCCCCCCCCCCCCCCCCCCCCCCCCCCCCCCCCCCCCCCCCCCCCCCCCCCCCCCCCCCCCCCCCCCCCCCCCCCCCCCCCCCCCCCCCCCCCCCCCCCCCCCCCCCCCCCCCCCCCCCCCCCCCCCCCCCCCCCCCCCCCCCCCCCCCCCCCCCCCCCCCCCCCCCCCCCCCCCCCCCCCCCCCCCCCCCCCCCCCCCCCCCCCCCCCCCCCCCCCCCCCCCCCCCCCCCCCCCCCCCCCCCCCCCCCCCCCCCCCCCCCCCCCCCCCCCCCCCCCCCCCCCCCCCCCCCCCCCCCCCCCCCCCCCCCCCCCCCCCCCCCCCCCCCCCCCCCCCCCCCCCCCCCCCCCCCCCCCCCCCCCCCCCCCCCCCCCCCCCCCCCCCCCCCCCCCCCCCCCCCCCCCCCCCCCCCCCCCCCCCCCCCCCCCCCCCCCCCCCCCCCCCCCCCCCCCCCCCCCCCCCCCCCCCCCCCCCCCCCCCCCCCCCCCCCCCCCCCCCCCCCCCCCCCCCCCCCCCCCCCCCCCCCCCCCCCCCCCCCCCCCCCCCCCCCCCCCCCCCCCCCCCCCCCCCCCCCCCCCCCCCCCCCCCCCCCCCCCCCCCCCCCCCCCCCCCCCCCCCCCCCCCCCCCCCCCCCCCCCCCCCCCCCCCCCCCCCCCCCCCCCCCCCCCCCCCCCCCCCCCCCCCCCCCCCCCCCCCCCCCCCCCCCCCCCCCCCCCCCCCCCCCCCCCCCCCCCCCCCCCCCCCCCCCCCCCCCCCCCCCCCCCCCCCCCCCCCCCCCCCCCCCCCCCCCCCCCCCCCCCCCCCCCCCCCCCCCCCCCCCCCCCCCCCCCCCCCCCCCCCCCCCCCCCCCCCCCCCCCCCCCCCCCCCCCCCCCCCCCCCCCCCCCCCCCCCCCCCCCCCCCCCCCCCCCCCCCCCCCCCCCCCCCCCCCCCCCCCCCCCCCCCCCCCCCCCCCCCCCCCCCCCCCCCCCCCCCCCCCCCCCCCCCCCCCCCCCCCCCCCCCCCCCCCCCCCCCCCCCCCCCCCCCCCCCCCCCCCCCCCCCCCCCCCCCCCCCCCCCCCCCCCCCCCCCCCCCCCCCCCCCCCCCCCCCCCCCCCCCCCCCCCCCCCCCCCCCCCCCCCCCCCCCCCCCCCCCCCCCCCCCCCCCCCCCCCCCCCCCCCCCCCCCCCCCCCCCCCCCCCCCCCCCCCCCCCCCCCCCCCCCCCCCCCCCCCCCCCCCCCCCCCCCCCCCCCCCCCCCCCCCCCCCCCCCCCCCCCCCCCCCCCCCCCCCCCCCCCCCCCCCCCCCCCCCCCCCCCCCCCCCCCCCCCCCCCCCCCCCCCCCCCCCCCCCCCCCCCCCCCCCCCCCCCCCCCCCCCCCCCCCCCCCCCCCCCCCCCCCCCCCCCCCCCCCCCCCCCCCCCCCCCCCCCCCCCCCCCCCCCCCCCCCCCCCCCCCCCCCCCCCCCCCCCCCCCCCCCCCCCCCCCCCCCCCCCCCCCCCCCCCCCCCCCCCCCCCCCCCCCCCCCCCCCCCCCCCCCCCCCCCCCCCCCCCCCCCCCCCCCCCCCCCCCCCCCCCCCCCCCCCCCCCCCCCCCCCCCCCCCCCCCCCCCCCCCCCCCCCCCCCCCCCCCCCCCCCCCCCCCCCCCCCCCCCCCCCCCCCCCCCCCCCCCCCCCCCCCCCCCCCCCCCCCCCCCCCCCCCCCCCCCCCCCCCCCCCCCCCCCCCCCCCCCCCCCCCCCCCCCCCCCCCCCCCCCCCCCCCCCCCCCCCCCCCCCCCCCCCCCCCCCCCCCCCCCCCCCCCCCCCCCCCCCCCCCCCCCCCCCCCCCCCCCCCCCCCCCCCCCCCCCCCCCCCCCCCCCCCCCCCCCCCCCCCCCCCCCCCCCCCCCCCCCCCCCCCCCCCCCCCCCCCCCCCCCCCCCCCCCCCCCCCCCCCCCCCCCCCCCCCCCCCCCCCCCCCCCCCCCCCCCCCCCCCCCCCCCCCCCCCCCCCCCCCCCCCCCCCCCCCCCCCCCCCCCCCCCCCCCCCCCCCCCCCCCCCCCCCCCCCCCCCCCCCCCCCCCCCCCCCCCCCCCCCCCCCCCCCCCCCCCCCCCCCCCCCCCCCCCCCCCCCCCCCCCCCCCCCCCCCCCCCCCCCCCCCCCCCCCCCCCCCCCCCCCCCCCCCCCCCCCCCCCCCCCCCCCCCCCCCCCCCCCCCCCCCCCCCCCCCCCCCCCCCCCCCCCCCCCCCCCCCCCCCCCCCCCCCCCCCCCCCCCCCCCCCCCCCCCCCCCCCCCCCCCCCCCCCCCCCCCCCCCCCCCCCCCCCCCCCCCCCCCCCCCCCCCCCCCCCCCCCCCCCCCCCCCCCCCCCCCCCCCCCCCCCCCCCCCCCCCCCCCCCCCCCCCCCCCCCCCCCCCCCCCCCCCCCCCCCCCCCCCCCCCCCCCCCCCCCCCCCCCCCCCCCCCCCCCCCCCCCCCCCCCCCCCCCCCCCCCCCCCCCCCCCCCCCCCCCCCCCCCCCCCCCCCCCCCCCCCCCCCCCCCCCCCCCCCCCCCCCCCCCCCCCCCCCCCCCCCCCCCCCCCCCCCCCCCCCCCCCCCCCCCCCCCCCCCCCCCCCCCCCCCCCCCCCCCCCCCCCCCCCCCCCCCCCCCCCCCCCCCCCCCCCCCCCCCCCCCCCCCCCCCCCCCCCCCCCCCCCCCCCCCCCCCCCCCCCCCCCCCCCCCCCCCCCCCCCCCCCCCCCCCCCCCCCCCCCCCCCCCCCCCCCCCCCCCCCCCCCCCCCCCCCCCCCCCCCCCCCCCCCCCCCCCCCCCCCCCCCCCCCCCCCCCCCCCCCCCCCCCCCCCCCCCCCCCCCCCCCCCCCCCCCCCCCCCCCCCCCCCCCCCCCCCCCCCCCCCCCCCCCCCCCCCCCCCCCCCCCCCCCCCCCCCCCCCCCCCCCCCCCCCCCCCCCCCCCCCCCCCCCCCCCCCCCCCCCCCCCCCCCCCCCCCCCCCCCCCCCCCCCCCCCCCCCCCCCCCCCCCCCCCCCCCCCCCCCCCCCCCCCCCCCCCCCCCCCACCCCCCCCCCCCCCCCCCCCCCCCCCCCCCCCCCCCCCCCCCCCCCCCCCCCCCCCCCCCCCCCCCCCCCCCCCCCCCCCCCCCCCCCCCCCCCCCCCCCCCCCCCCCCCCCCCCCCCCCCCCCCCCCCCCCCCCCCCCCCCCCCCCCCCCCCCCCCCCCCCCCCCCCCCCCCCCCCCCCCCCCCCCCCCCCCCCCCCCCCCCCCCCCCCCCCCCCCCCCCCCCCCCCCCCCCCCCCCCCCCCCCCCCCCCCCCCCCCCCCCCCCCCCCCCCCCCCCCCCCCCCCCCCCCCCCCCCCCCCCCCCCCCCCCCCCCCCCCCCCCCCCCCCCCCCCCCCCCCCCCCCCCCCCCCCCCCCCCCCCCCCCCCCCCCCCCCCCCCCCCCCCCCCCCCCCCCCCCCCCCCCCCCCCCCCCCCCCCCCCCCCCCCCCCCCCCCCCCCCCCCCCCCCCCCCCCCCCCCCCCCCCCCCCCCCCCCCCCCCCCCCCCCCCCCCCCCCCCCCCCCCCCCCCCCCCCCCCCCCCCCCCCCCCCCCCCCCCCCCCCCCCCCCCCCCCCCCCCCCCCCCCCCCCCCCCCCCCCCCCCCCCCCCCCCCCCCCCCCCCCCCCCCCCCCCCCCCCCCCCCCCCCCCCCCCCCCCCCCCCCCCCCCCCCCCCCCCCCCCCCCCCCCCCCCCCCCCCCCCCCCCCCCCCCCCCCCCCCCCCCCCCCCCCCCCCCCCCCCCCCCCCCCCCCCCCCCCCCCCCCCCCCCCCCCCCCCCCCCCCCCCCCCCCCCCCCCCCCCCCCCCCCCCCCCCCCCCCCCCCCCCCCCCCCCCCCCCCCCCCCCCCCCCCCCCCCCCCCCCCCCCCCCCCCCCCCCCCCCCCCCCCCCCCCCCCCCCCCCCCCCCCCCCCCCCCCCCCCCCCCCCCCCCCCCCCCCCCCCCCCCCCCCCCCCCCCCCCCCCCCCCCCCCCCCCCCCCCCCCCCCCCCCCCCCCCCCCCCCCCCCCCCCCCCCCCCCCCCCCCCCCCCCCCCCCCCCCCCCCCCCCCCCCCCCCCCCCCCCCCCCCCCCCCCCCCCCCCCCCCCCCCCCCCCCCCCCCCCCCCCCCCCCCCCCCCCCCCCCCCCCCCCCCCCCCCCCCCCCCCCCCCCCCCCCCCCCCCCCCCCCCCCCCCCCCCCCCCCCCCCCCCCCCCCCCCCCCCCCCCCCCCCCCCCCCCCCCCCCCCCCCCCCCCCCCCCCCCCCCCCCCCCCCCCCCCCCCCCCCCCCCCCCCCCCCCCCCCCCCCCCCCCCCCCCCCCCCCCCCCCCCCCCCCCCCCCCCCCCCCCCCCCCCCCCCCCCCCCCCCCCCCCCCCCCCCCCCCCCCCCCCCCCCCCCCCCCCCCCCCCCCCCCCCCCCCCCCCCCCCCCCCCCCCCCCCCCCCCCCCCCCCCCCCCCCCCCCCCCCCCCCCCCCCCCCCCCCCCCCCCCCCCCCCCCCCCCCCCCCCCCCCCCCCCCCCCCCCCCCCCCCCCCCCCCCCCCCCCCCCCCCCCCCCCCCCCCCCCCCCCCCCCCCCCCCCCCCCCCCCCCCCCCCCCCCCCCCCCCCCCCCCCCCCCCCCCCCCCCCCCCCCCCCCCCCCCCCCCCCCCCCCCCCCCCCCCCCCCCCCCCCCCCCCCCCCCCCCCCCCCCCCCCCCCCCCCCCCCCCCCCCCCCCCCCCCCCCCCCCCCCCCCCCCCCCCCCCCCCCCCCCCCCCCCCCCCCCCCCCCCCCCCCCCCCCCCCCCCCCCCCCCCCCCCCCCCCCCCCCCCCCCCCCCCCCCCCCCCCCCCCCCCCCCCCCCCCCCCCCCCCCCCCCCCCCCCCCCCCCCCCCCCCCCCCCCCCCCCCCCCCCCCCCCCCCCCCCCCCCCCCCCCCCCCCCCCCCCCCCCCCCCCCCCCCCCCCCCCCCCCCCCCCCCCCCCCCCCCCCCCCCCCCCCCCCCCCCCCCCCCCCCCCCCCCCCCCCCCCCCCCCCCCCCCCCCCCCCCCCCCCCCCCCCCCCCCCCCCCCCCCCCCCCCCCCCCCCCCCCCCCCCCCCCCCCCCCCCCCCCCCCCCCCCCCCCCCCCCCCCCCCCCCCCCCCCCCCCCCCCCCCCCCCCCCCCCCCCCCCCCCCCCCCCCCCCCCCCCCCCCCCCCCCCCCCCCCCCCCCCCCCCCCCCCCCCCCCCCCCCCCCCCCCCCCCCCCCCCCCCCCCCCCCCCCCCCCCCCCCCCCCCCCCCCCCCCCCCCCCCCCCCCCCCCCCCCCCCCCCCCCCCCCCCCCCCCCCCCCCCCCCCCCCCCCCCCCCCCCCCCCCCCCCCCCCCCCCCCCCCCCCCCCCCCCCCCCCCCCCCCCCCCCCCCCCCCCCCCCCCCCCCCCCCCCCCCCCCCCCCCCCCCCCCCCCCCCCCCCCCCCCCCCCCCCCCCCCCCCCCCCCCCCCCCCCCCCCCCCCCCCCCCCCCCCCCCCCCCCCCCCCCCCCCCCCCCCCCCCCCCCCCCCCCCCCCCCCCCCCCCCCCCCCCCCCCCCCCCCCCCCCCCCCCCCCCCCCCCCCCCCCCCCCCCCCCCCCCCCCCCCCCCCCCCCCCCCCCCCCCCCCCCCCCCCCCCCCCCCCCCCCCCCCCCCCCCCCCCCCCCCCCCCCCCCCCCCCCCCCCCCCCCCCCCCCCCCCCCCCCCCCCCCCCCCCCCCCCCCCCCCCCCCCCCCCCCCCCCCCCCCCCCCCCCCCCCCCCCCCCCCCCCCCCCCCCCCCCCCCCCCCCCCCCCCCCCCCCCCCCCCCCCCCCCCCCCCCCCCCCCCCCCCCCCCCCCCCCCCCCCCCCCCCCCCCCCCCCCCCCCCCCCCCCCCCCCCCCCCCCCCCCCCCCCCCCCCCCCCCCCCCCCCCCCCCCCCCCCCCCCCCCCCCCCCCCCCCCCCCCCCCCCCCCCCCCCCCCCCCCCCCCCCCCCCCCCCCCCCCCCCCCCCCCCCCCCCCCCCCCCCCCCCCCCCCCCCCCCCCCCCCCCCCCCCCCCCCCCCCCCCCCCCCCCCCCCCCCCCCCCCCCCCCCCCCCCCCCCCCCCCCCCCCCCCCCCCCCCCCCCCCCCCCCCCCCCCCCCCCCCCCCCCCCCCCCCCCCCCCCCCCCCCCCCCCCCCCCCCCCCCCCCCCCCCCCCCCCCCCCCCCCCCCCCCCCCCCCCCCCCCCCCCCCCCCCCCCCCCCCCCCCCCCCCCCCCCCCCCCCCCCCCCCCCCCCCCCCCCCCCCCCCCCCCCCCCCCCCCCCCCCCCCCCCCCCCCCCCCCCCCCCCCCCCCCCCCCCCCCCCCCCCCCCCCCCCCCCCCCCCCCCCCCCCCCCCCCCCCCCCCCCCCCCCCCCCCCCCCCCCCCCCCCCCCCCCCCCCCCCCCCCCCCCCCCCCCCCCCCCCCCCCCCCCCCCCCCCCCCCCCCCCCCCCCCCCCCCCCCCCCCCCCCCCCCCCCCCCCCCCCCCCCCCCCCCCCCCCCCCCCCCCCCCCCCCCCCCCCCCCCCCCCCCCCCCCCCCCCCCCCCCCCCCCCCCCCCCCCCCCCCCCCCCCCCCCCCCCCCCCCCCCCCCCCCCCCCCCCCCCCCCCCCCCCCCCCCCCCCCCCCCCCCCCCCCCCCCCCCCCCCCCCCCCCCCCCCCCCCCCCCCCCCCCCCCCCCCCCCCCCCCCCCCCCCCCCCCCCCCCCCCCCCCCCCCCCCCCCCCCCCCCCCCCCCCCCCCCCCCCCCCCCCCCCCCCCCCCCCCCCCCCCCCCCCCCCCCCCCCCCCCCCCCCCCCCCCCCCCCCCCCCCCCCCCCCCCCCCCCCCCCCCCCCCCCCCCCCCCCCCCCCCCCCCCCCCCCCCCCCCCCCCCCCCCCCCCCCCCCCCCCCCCCCCCCCCCCCCCCCCCCCCCCCCCCCCCCCCCCCCCCCCCCCCCCCCCCCCCCCCCCCCCCCCCCCCCCCCCCCCCCCCCCCCCCCCCCCCCCCCCCCCCCCCCCCCCCCCCCCCCCCCCCCCCCCCCCCCCCCCCCCCCCCCCCCCCCCCCCCCCCCCCCCCCCCCCCCCCCCCCCCCCCCCCCCCCCCCCCCCCCCCCCCCCCCCCCCCCCCCCCCCCCCCCCCCCCCCCCCCCCCCCCCCCCCCCCCCCCCCCCCCCCCCCCCCCCCCCCCCCCCCCCCCCCCCCCCCCCCCCCCCCCCCCCCCCCCCCCCCCCCCCCCCCCCCCCCCCCCCCCCCCCCCCCCCCCCCCCCCCCCCCCCCCCCCCCCCCCCCCCCCCCCCCCCCCCCCCCCCCCCCCCCCCCCCCCCCCCCCCCCCCCCCCCCCCCCCCCCCCCCCCCCCCCCCCCCCCCCCCCCCCCCCCCCCCCCCCCCCCCCCCCCCCCCCCCCCCCCCCCCCCCCCCCCCCCCCCCCCCCCCCCCCCCCCCCCCCCCCCCCCCCCCCCCCCCCCCCCCCCCCCCCCCCCCCCCCCCCCCCCCCCCCCCCCCCCCCCCCCCCCCCCCCCCCCCCCCCCCCCCCCCCCCCCCCCCCCCCCCCCCCCCCCCCCCCCCCCCCCCCCCCCCCCCCCCCCCCCCCCCCCCCCCCCCCCCCCCCCCCCCCCCCCCCCCCCCCCCCCCCCCCCCCCCCCCCCCCCCCCCCCCCCCCCCCCCCCCCCCCCCCCCCCCCCCCCCCCCCCCCCCCCCCCCCCCCCCCCCCCCCCCCCCCCCCCCCCCCCCCCCCCCCCCCCCCCCCCCCCCCCCCCCCCCCCCCCCCCCCCCCCCCCCCCCCCCCCCCCCCCCCCCCCCCCCCCCCCCCCCCCCCCCCCCCCCCCCCCCCCCCCCCCCCCCCCCCCCCCCCCCCCCCCCCCCCCCCCCCCCCCCCCCCCCCCCCCCCCCCCCCCCCCCCCCCCCCCCCCCCCCCCCCCCCCCCCCCCCCCCCCCCCCCCCCCCCCCCCCCCCCCCCCCCCCCCCCCCCCCCCCCCCCCCCCCCCCCCCCCCCCCCCCCCCCCCCCCCCCCCCCCCCCCCCCCCCCCCCCCCCCCCCCCCCCCCCCCCCCCCCCCCCCCCCCCCCCCCCCCCCCCCCCCCCCCCCCCCCCCCCCCCCCCCCCCCCCCCCCCCCCCCCCCCCCCCCCCCCCCCCCCCCCCCCCCCCCCCCCCCCCCCCCCCCCCCCCCCCCCCCCCCCCCCCCCCCCCCCCCCCCCCCCCCCCCCCCCCCCCCCCCCCCCCCCCCCCCCCCCCCCCCCCCCCCCCCCCCCCCCCCCCCCCCCCCCCCCCCCCCCCCCCCCCCCCCCCCCCCCCCCCCCCCCCCCCCCCCCCCCCCCCCCCCCCCCCCCCCCCCCCCCCCCCCCCCCCCCCCCCCCCCCCCCCCCCCCCCCCCCCCCCCCCCCCCCCCCCCCCCCCCCCCCCCCCCCCCCCCCCCCCCCCCCCCCCCCCCCCCCCCCCCCCCCCCCCCCCCCCCCCCCCCCCCCCCCCCCCCCCCCCCCCCCCCCCCCCCCCCCCCCCCCCCCCCCCCCCCCCCCCCCCCCCCCCCCCCCCCCCCCCCCCCCCCCCCCCCCCCCCCCCCCCCCCCCCCCCCCCCCCCCCCCCCCCCCCCCCCCCCCCCCCCCCCCCCCCCCCCCCCCCCCCCCCCCCCCCCCCCCCCCCCCCCCCCCCCCCCCCCCCCCCCCCCCCCCCCCCCCCCCCCCCCCCCCCCCCCCCCCCCCCCCCCCCCCCCCCCCCCCCCCCCCCCCCCCCCCCCCCCCCCCCCCCCCCCCCCCCCCCCCCCCCCCCCCCCCCCCCCCCCCCCCCCCCCCCCCCCCCCCCCCCCCCCCCCCCCCCCCCCCCCCCCCCCCCCCCCCCCCCCCCCCCCCCCCCCCCCCCCCCCCCCCCCCCCCCCCCCCCCCCCCCCCCCCCCCCCCCCCCCCCCCCCCCCCCCCCCCCCCCCCCCCCCCCCCCCCCCCCCCCCCCCCCCCCCCCCCCCCCCCCCCCCCCCCCCCCCCCCCCCCCCCCCCCCCCCCCCCCCCCCCCCCCCCCCCCCCCCCCCCCCCCCCCCCCCCCCCCCCCCCCCCCCCCCCCCCCCCCCCCCCCCCCCCCCCCCCCCCCCCCCCCCCCCCCCCCCCCCCCCCCCCCCCCCCCCCCCCCCCCCCCCCCCCCCCCCCCCCCCCCCCCCCCCCCCCCCCCCCCCCCCCCCCCCCCCCCCCCCCCCCCCCCCCCCCCCCCCCCCCCCCCCCCCCCCCCCCCCCCCCCCCCCCCCCCCCCCCCCCCCCCCCCCCCCCCCCCCCCCCCCCCCCCCCCCCCCCCCCCCCCCCCCCCCCCCCCCCCCCCCCCCCCCCCCCCCCCCCCCCCCCCCCCCCCCCCCCCCCCCCCCCCCCCCCCCCCCCCCCCCCCCCCCCCCCCCCCCCCCCCCCCCCCCCCCCCCCCCCCCCCCCCCCCCCCCCCCCCCCCCCCCCCCCCCCCCCCCCCCCCCCCCCCCCCCCCCCCCCCCCCCCCCCCCCCCCCCCCCCCCCCCCCCCCCCCCCCCCCCCCCCCCCCCCCCCCCCCCCCCCCCCCCCCCCCCCCCCCCCCCCCCCCCCCCCCCCCCCCCCCCCCCCCCCCCCCCCCCCCCCCCCCCCCCCCCCCCCCCCCCCCCCCCCCCCCCCCCCCCCCCCCCCCCCCCCCCCCCCCCCCCCCCCCCCCCCCCCCCCCCCCCCCCCCCCCCCCCCCCCCCCCCCCCCCCCCCCCCCCCCCCCCCCCCCCCCCCCCCCCCCCCCCCCCCCCCCCCCCCCCCCCCCCCCCCCCCCCCCCCCCCCCCCCCCCCCCCCCCCCCCCCCCCCCCCCCCCCCCCCCCCCCCCCCCCCCCCCCCCCCCCCCCCCCCCCCCCCCCCCCCCCCCCCCCCCCCCCCCCCCCCCCCCCCCCCCCCCCCCCCCCCCCCCCCCCCCCCCCCCCCCCCCCCCCCCCCCCCCCCCCCCCCCCCCCCCCCCCCCCCCCCCCCCCCCCCCCCCCCCCCCCCCCCCCCCCCCCCCCCCCCCCCCCCCCCCCCCCCCCCCCCCCCCCCCCCCCCCCCCCCCCCCCCCCCCCCCCCCCCCCCCCCCCCCCCCCCCCCCCCCCCCCCCCCCCCCCCCCCCCCCCCCCCCCCCCCCCCCCCCCCCCCCCCCCCCCCCCCCCCCCCCCCCCCCCCCCCCCCCCCCCCCCCCCCCCCCCCCCCCCCCCCCCCCCCCCCCCCCCCCCCCCCCCCCCCCCCCCCCCCCCCCCCCCCCCCCCCCCCCCCCCCCCCCCCCCCCCCCCCCCCCCCCCCCCCCCCCCCCCCCCCCCCCCCCCCCCCCCCCCCCCCCCCCCCCCCCCCCCCCCCCCCCCCCCCCCCCCCCCCCCCCCCCCCCCCCCCCCCCCCCCCCCCCCCCCCCCCCCCCCCCCCCCCCCCCCCCCCCCCCCCCCCCCCCCCCCCCCCCCCCCCCCCCCCCCCCCCCCCCCCCCCCCCCCCCCCCCCCCCCCCCCCCCCCCCCCCCCCCCCCCCCCCCCCCCCCCCCCCCCCCCCCCCCCCCCCCCCCCCCCCCCCCCCCCCCCCCCCCCCCCCCCCCCCCCCCCCCCCCCCCCCCCCCCCCCCCCCCCCCCCCCCCCCCCCCCCCCCCCCCCCCCCCCCCCCCCCCCCCCCCCCCCCCCCCCCCCCCCCCCCCCCCCCCCCCCCCCCCCCCCCCCCCCCCCCCCCCCCCCCCCCCCCCCCCCCCCCCCCCCCCCCCCCCCCCCCCCCCCCCCCCCCCCCCCCCCCCCCCCCCCCCCCCCCCCCCCCCCCCCCCCCCCCCCCCCCCCCCCCCCCCCCCCCCCCCCCCCCCCCCCCCCCCCCCCCCCCCCCCCCCCCCCCCCCCCCCCCCCCCCCCCCCCCCCCCCCCCCCCCCCCCCCCCCCCCCCCCCCCCCCCCCCCCCCCCCCCCCCCCCCCCCCCCCCCCCCCCCCCCCCCCCCCCCCCCCCCCCCCCCCCCCCCCCCCCCCCCCCCCCCCCCCCCCCCCCCCCCCCCCCCCCCCCCCCCCCCCCCCCCCCCCCCCCCCCCCCCCCCCCCCCCCCCCCCCCCCCCCCCCCCCCCCCCCCCCCCCCCCCCCCCCCCCCCCCCCCCCCCCCCCCCCCCCCCCCCCCCCCCCCCCCCCCCCCCCCCCCCCCCCCCCCCCCCCCCCCCCCCCCCCCCCCCCCCCCCCCCCCCCCCCCCCCCCCCCCCCCCCCCCCCCCCCCCCCCCCCCCCCCCCCCCCCCCCCCCCCCCCCCCCCCCCCCCCCCCCCCCCCCCCCCCCCCCCCCCCCCCCCCCCCCCCCCCCCCCCCCCCCCCCCCCCCCCCCCCCCCCCCCCCCCCCCCCCCCCCCCCCCCCCCCCCCCCCCCCCCCCCCCCCCCCCCCCCCCCCCCCCCCCCCCCCCCCCCCCCCCCCCCCCCCCCCCCCCCCCCCCCCCCCCCCCCCCCCCCCCCCCCCCCCCCCCCCCCCCCCCCCCCCCCCCCCCCCCCCCCCCCCCCCCCCCCCCCCCCCCCCCCCCCCCCCCCCCCCCCCCCCCCCCCCCCCCCCCCCCCCCCCCCCCCCCCCCCCCCCCCCCCCCCCCCCCCCCCCCCCCCCCCCCCCCCCCCCCCCCCCCCCCCCCCCCCCCCCCCCCCCCCCCCCCCCCCCCCCCCCCCCCCCCCCCCCCCCCCCCCCCCCCCCCCCCCCCCCCCCCCCCCCCCCCCCCCCCCCCCCCCCCCCCCCCCCCCCCCCCCCCCCCCCCCCCCCCCCCCCCCCCCCCCCCCCCCCCCCCCCCCCCCCCCCCCCCCCCCCCCCCCCCCCCCCCCCCCCCCCCCCCCCCCCCCCCCCCCCCCCCCCCCCCCCCCCCCCCCCCCCCCCCCCCCCCCCCCCCCCCCCCCCCCCCCCCCCCCCCCCCCCCCCCCCCCCCCCCCCCCCCCCCCCCCCCCCCCCCCCCCCCCCCCCCCCCCCCCCCCCCCCCCCCCCCCCCCCCCCCCCCCCCCCCCCCCCCCCCCCCCCCCCCCCCCCCCCCCCCCCCCCCCCCCCCCCCCCCCCCCCCCCCCCCCCCCCCCCCCCCCCCCCCCCCCCCCCCCCCCCCCCCCCCCCCCCCCCCCCCCCCCCCCCCCCCCCCCCCCCCCCCCCCCCCCCCCCCCCCCCCCCCCCCCCCCCCCCCCCCCCCCCCCCCCCCCCCCCCCCCCCCCCCCCCCCCCCCCCCCCCCCCCCCCCCCCCCCCCCCCCCCCCCCCCCCCCCCCCCCCCCCCCCCCCCCCCCCCCCCCCCCCCCCCCCCCCCCCCCCCCCCCCCCCCCCCCCCCCCCCCCCCCCCCCCCCCCCCCCCCCCCCCCCCCCCCCCCCCCCCCCCCCCCCCCCCCCCCCCCCCCCCCCCCCCCCCCCCCCCCCCCCCCCCCCCCCCCCCCCCCCCCCCCCCCCCCCCCCCCCCCCCCCCCCCCCCCCCCCCCCCCCCCCCCCCCCCCCCCCCCCCCCCCCCCCCCCCCCCCCCCCCCCCCCCCCCCCCCCCCCCCCCCCCCCCCCCCCCCCCCCCCCCCCCCCCCCCCCCCCCCCCCCCCCCCCCCCCCCCCCCCCCCCCCCCCCCCCCCCCCCCCCCCCCCCCCCCCCCCCCCCCCCCCCCCCCCCCCCCCCCCCCCCCCCCCCCCCCCCCCCCCCCCCCCCCCCCCCCCCCCCCCCCCCCCCCCCCCCCCCCCCCCCCCCCCCCCCCCCCCCCCCCCCCCCCCCCCCCCCCCCCCCCCCCCCCCCCCCCCCCCCCCCCCCCCCCCCCCCCCCCCCCCCCCCCCCCCCCCCCCCCCCCCCCCCCCCCCCCCCCCCCCCCCCCCCCCCCCCCCCCCCCCCCCCCCCCCCCCCCCCCCCCCCCCCCCCCCCCCCCCCCCCCCCCCCCCCCCCCCCCCCCCCCCCCCCCCCCCCCCCCCCCCCCCCCCCCCCCCCCCCCCCCCCCCCCCCCCCCCCCCCCCCCCCCCCCCCCCCCCCCCCCCCCCCCCCCCCCCCCCCCCCCCCCCCCCCCCCCCCCCCCCCCCCCCCCCCCCCCCCCCCCCCCCCCCCCCCCCCCCCCCCCCCCCCCCCCCCCCCCCCCCCCCCCCCCCCCCCCCCCCCCCCCCCCCCCCCCCCCCCCCCCCCCCCCCCCCCCCCCCCCCCCCCCCCCCCCCCCCCCCCCCCCCCCCCCCCCCCCCCCCCCCCCCCCCCCCCCCCCCCCCCCCCCCCCCCCCCCCCCCCCCCCCCCCCCCCCCCCCCCCCCCCCCCCCCCCCCCCCCCCCCCCCCCCCCCCCCCCCCCCCCCCCCCCCCCCCCCCCCCCCCCCCCCCCCCCCCCCCCCCCCCCCCCCCCCCCCCCCCCCCCCCCCCCCCCCCCCCCCCCCCCCCCCCCCCCCCCCCCCCCCCCCCCCCCCCCCCCCCCCCCCCCCCCCCCCCCCCCCCCCCCCCCCCCCCCCCCCCCCCCCCCCCCCCCCCCCCCCCCCCCCCCCCCCCCCCCCCCCCCCCCCCCCCCCCCCCCCCCCCCCCCCCCCCCCCCCCCCCCCCCCCCCCCCCCCCCCCCCCCCCCCCCCCCCCCCCCCCCCCCCCCCCCCCCCCCCCCCCCCCCCCCCCCCCCCCCCCCCCCCCCCCCCCCCCCCCCCCCCCCCCCCCCCCCCCCCCCCCCCCCCCCCCCCCCCCCCCCCCCCCCCCCCCCCCCCCCCCCCCCCCCCCCCCCCCCCCCCCCCCCCCCCCCCCCCCCCCCCCCCCCCCCCCCCCCCCCCCCCCCCCCCCCCCCCCCCCCCCCCCCCCCCCCCCCCCCCCCCCCCCCCCCCCCCCCCCCCCCCCCCCCCCCCCCCCCCCCCCCCCCCCCCCCCCCCCCCCCCCCCCCCCCCCCCCCCCCCCCCCCCCCCCCCCCCCCCCCCCCCCCCCCCCCCCCCCCCCCCCCCCCCCCCCCCCCCCCCCCCCCCCCCCCCCCCCCCCCCCCCCCCCCCCCCCCCCCCCCCCCCCCCCCCCCCCCCCCCCCCCCCCCCCCCCCCCCCCCCCCCCCCCCCCCCCCCCCCCCCCCCCCCCCCCCCCCCCCCCCCCCCCCCCCCCCCCCCCCCCCCCCCCCCCCCCCCCCCCCCCCCCCCCCCCCCCCCCCCCCCCCCCCCCCCCCCCCCCCCCCCCCCCCCCCCCCCCCCCCCCCCCCCCCCCCCCCCCCCCCCCCCCCCCCCCCCCCCCCCCCCCCCCCCCCCCCCCCCCCCCCCCCCCCCCCCCCCCCCCCCCCCCCCCCCCCCCCCCCCCCCCCCCCCCCCCCCCCCCCCCCCCCCCCCCCCCCCCCCCCCCCCCCCCCCCCCCCCCCCCCCCCCCCCCCCCCCCCCCCCCCCCCCCCCCCCCCCCCCCCCCCCCCCCCCCCCCCCCCCCCCCCCCCCCCCCCCCCCCCCCCCCCCCCCCCCCCCCCCCCCCCCCCCCCCCCCCCCCCCCCCCCCCCCCCCCCCCCCCCCCCCCCCCCCCCCCCCCCCCCCCCCCCCCCCCCCCCCCCCCCCCCCCCCCCCCCCCCCCCCCCCCCCCCCCCCCCCCCCCCCCCCCCCCCCCCCCCCCCCCCCCCCCCCCCCCCCCCCCCCCCCCCCCCCCCCCCCCCCCCCCCCCCCCCCCCCCCCCCCCCCCCCCCCCCCCCCCCCCCCCCCCCCCCCCCCCCCCCCCCCCCCCCCCCCCCCCCCCCCCCCCCCCCCCCCCCCCCCCCCCCCCCCCCCCCCCCCCCCCCCCCCCCCCCCCCCCCCCCCCCCCCCCCCCCCCCCCCCCCCCCCCCCCCCCCCCCCCCCCCCCCCCCCCCCCCCCCCCCCCCCCCCCCCCCCCCCCCCCCCCCCCCCCCCCCCCCCCCCCCCCCCCCCCCCCCCCCCCCCCCCCCCCCCCCCCCCCCCCCCCCCCCCCCCCCCCCCCCCCCCCCCCCCCCCCCCCCCCCCCCCCCCCCCCCCCCCCCCCCCCCCCCCCCCCCCCCCCCCCCCCCCCCCCCCCCCCCCCCCCCCCCCCCCCCCCCCCCCCCCCCCCCCCCCCCCCCCCCCCCCCCCCCCCCCCCCCCCCCCCCCCCCCCCCCCCCCCCCCCCCCCCCCCCCCCCCCCCCCCCCCCCCCCCCCCCCCCCCCCCCCCCCCCCCCCCCCCCCCCCCCCCCCCCCCCCCCCCCCCCCCCCCCCCCCCCCCCCCCCCCCCCCCCCCCCCCCCCCCCCCCCCCCCCCCCCCCCCCCCCCCCCCCCCCCCCCCCCCCCCCCCCCCCCCCCCCCCCCCCCCCCCCCCCCCCCCCCCCCCCCCCCCCCCCCCCCCCCCCCCCCCCCCCCCCCCCCCCCCCCCCCCCCCCCCCCCCCCCCCCCCCCCCCCCCCCCCCCCCCCCCCCCCCCCCCCCCCCCCCCCCCCCCCCCCCCCCCCCCCCCCCCCCCCCCCCCCCCCCCCCCCCCCCCCCCCCCCCCCCCCCCCCCCCCCCCCCCCCCCCCCCCCCCCCCCCCCCCCCCCCCCCCCCCCCCCCCCCCCCCCCCCCCCCCCCCCCCCCCCCCCCCCCCCCCCCCCCCCCCCCCCCCCCCCCCCCCCCCCCCCCCCCCCCCCCCCCCCCCCCCCCCCCCCCCCCCCCCCCCCCCCCCCCCCCCCCCCCCCCCCCCCCCCCCCCCCCCCCCCCCCCCCCCCCCCCCCCCCCCCCCCCCCCCCCCCCCCCCCCCCCCCCCCCCCCCCCCCCCCCCCCCCCCCCCCCCCCCCCCCCCCCCCCCCCCCCCCCCCCCCCCCCCCCCCCCCCCCCCCCCCCCCCCCCCCCCCCCCCCCCCCCCCCCCCCCCCCCCCCCCCCCCCCCCCCCCCCCCCCCCCCCCCCCCCCCCCCCCCCCCCCCCCCCCCCCCCCCCCCCCCCCCCCCCCCCCCCCCCCCCCCCCCCCCCCCCCCCCCCCCCCCCCCCCCCCCCCCCCCCCCCCCCCCCCCCCCCCCCCCCCCCCCCCCCCCCCCCCCCCCCCCCCCCCCCCCCCCCCCCCCCCCCCCCCCCCCCCCCCCCCCCCCCCCCCCCCCCCCCCCCCCCCCCCCCCCCCCCCCCCCCCCCCCCCCCCCCCCCCCCCCCCCCCCCCCCCCCCCCCCCCCCCCCCCCCCCCCCCCCCCCCCCCCCCCCCCCCCCCCCCCCCCCCCCCCCCCCCCCCCCCCCCCCCCCCCCCCCCCCCCCCCCCCCCCCCCCCCCCCCCCCCCCCCCCCCCCCCCCCCCCCCCCCCCCCCCCCCCCCCCCCCCCCCCCCCCCCCCCCCCCCCCCCCCCCCCCCCCCCCCCCCCCCCCCCCCCCCCCCCCCCCCCCCCCCCCCCCCCCCCCCCCCCCCCCCCCCCCCCCCCCCCCCCCCCCCCCCCCCCCCCCCCCCCCCCCCCCCCCCCCCCCCCCCCCCCCCCCCCCCCCCCCCCCCCCCCCCCCCCCCCCCCCCCCCCCCCCCCCCCCCCCCCCCCCCCCCCCCCCCCCCCCCCCCCCCCCCCCCCCCCCCCCCCCCCCCCCCCCCCCCCCCCCCCCCCCCCCCCCCCCCCCCCCCCCCCCCCCCCCCCCCCCCCCCCCCCCCCCCCCCCCCCCCCCCCCCCCCCCCCCCCCCCCCCCCCCCCCCCCCCCCCCCCCCCCCCCCCCCCCCCCCCCCCCCCCCCCCCCCCCCCCCCCCCCCCCCCCCCCCCCCCCCCCCCCCCCCCCCCCCCCCCCCCCCCCCCCCCCCCCCCCCCCCCCCCCCCCCCCCCCCCCCCCCCCCCCCCCCCCCCCCCCCCCCCCCCCCCCCCCCCCCCCCCCCCCCCCCCCCCCCCCCCCCCCCCCCCCCCCCCCCCCCCCCCCCCCCCCCCCCCCCCCCCCCCCCCCCCCCCCCCCCCCCCCCCCCCCCCCCCCCCCCCCCCCCCCCCCCCCCCCCCCCCCCCCCCCCCCCCCCCCCCCCCCCCCCCCCCCCCCCCCCCCCCCCCCCCCCCCCCCCCCCCCCCCCCCCCCCCCCCCCCCCCCCCCCCCCCCCCCCCCCCCCCCCCCCCCCCCCCCCCCCCCCCCCCCCCCCCCCCCCCCCCCCCCCCCCCCCCCCCCCCCCCCCCCCCCCCCCCCCCCCCCCCCCCCCCCCCCCCCCCCCCCCCCCCCCCCCCCCCCCCCCCCCCCCCCCCCCCCCCCCCCCCCCCCCCCCCCCCCCCCCCCCCCCCCCCCCCCCCCCCCCCCCCCCCCCCCCCCCCCCCCCCCCCCCCCCCCCCCCCCCCCCCCCCCCCCCCCCCCCCCCCCCCCCCCCCCCCCCCCCCCCCCCCCCCCCCCCCCCCCCCCCCCCCCCCCCCCCCCCCCCCCCCCCCCCCCCCCCCCCCCCCCCCCCCCCCCCCCCCCCCCCCCCCCCCCCCCCCCCCCCCCCCCCCCCCCCCCCCCCCCCCCCCCCCCCCCCCCCCCCCCCCCCCCCCCCCCCCCCCCCCCCCCCCCCCCCCCCCCCCCCCCCCCCCCCCCCCCCCCCCCCCCCCCCCCCCCCCCCCCCCCCCCCCCCCCCCCCCCCCCCCCCCCCCCCCCCCCCCCCCCCCCCCCCCCCCCCCCCCCCCCCCCCCCCCCCCCCCCCCCCCCCCCCCCCCCCCCCCCCCCCCCCCCCCCCCCCCCCCCCCCCCCCCCCCCCCCCCCCCCCCCCCCCCCCCCCCCCCCCCCCCCCCCCCCCCCCCCCCCCCCCCCCCCCCCCCCCCCCCCCCCCCCCCCCCCCCCCCCCCCCCCCCCCCCCCCCCCCCCCCCCCCCCCCCCCCCCCCCCCCCCCCCCCCCCCCCCCCCCCCCCCCCCCCCCCCCCCCCCCCCCCCCCCCCCCCCCCCCCCCCCCCCCCCCCCCCCCCCCCCCCCCCCCCCCCCCCCCCCCCCCCCCCCCCCCCCCCCCCCCCCCCCCCCCCCCCCCCCCCCCCCCCCCCCCCCCCCCCCCCCCCCCCCCCCCCCCCCCCCCCCCCCCCCCCCCCCCCCCCCCCCCCCCCCCCCCCCCCCCCCCCCCCCCCCCCCCCCCCCCCCCCCCCCCCCCCCCCCCCCCCCCCCCCCCCCCCCCCCCCCCCCCCCCCCCCCCCCCCCCCCCCCCCCCCCCCCCCCCCCCCCCCCCCCCCCCCCCCCCCCCCCCCCCCCCCCCCCCCCCCCCCCCCCCCCCCCCCCCCCCCCCCCCCCCCCCCCCCCCCCCCCCCCCCCCCCCCCCCCCCCCCCCCCCCCCCCCCCCCCCCCCCCCCCCCCCCCCCCCCCCCCCCCCCCCCCCCCCCCCCCCCCCCCCCCCCCCCCCCCCCCCCCCCCCCCCCCCCCCCCCCCCCCCCCCCCCCCCCCCCCCCCCCCCCCCCCCCCCCCCCCCCCCCCCCCCCCCCCCCCCCCCCCCCCCCCCCCCCCCCCCCCCCCCCCCCCCCCCCCCCCCCCCCCCCCCCCCCCCCCCCCCCCCCCCCCCCCCCCCCCCCCCCCCCCCCCCCCCCCCCCCCCCCCCCCCCCCCCCCCCCCCCCCCCCCCCCCCCCCCCCCCCCCCCCCCCCCCCCCCCCCCCCCCCCCCCCCCCCCCCCCCCCCCCCCCCCCCCCCCCCCCCCCCCCCCCCCCCCCCCCCCCCCCCCCCCCCCCCCCCCCCCCCCCCCCCCCCCCCCCCCCCCCCCCCCCCCCCCCCCCCCCCCCCCCCCCCCCCCCCCCCCCCCCCCCCCCCCCCCCCCCCCCCCCCCCCCCCCCCCCCCCCCCCCCCCCCCCCCCCCCCCCCCCCCCCCCCCCCCCCCCCCCCCCCCCCCCCCCCCCCCCCCCCCCCCCCCCCCCCCCCCCCCCCCCCCCCCCCCCCCCCCCCCCCCCCCCCCCCCCCCCCCCCCCCCCCCCCCCCCCCCCCCCCCCCCCCCCCCCCCCCCCCCCCCCCCCCCCCCCCCCCCCCCCCCCCCCCCCCCCCCCCCCCCCCCCCCCCCCCCCCCCCCCCCCCCCCCCCCCCCCCCCCCCCCCCCCCCCCCCCCCCCCCCCCCCCCCCCCCCCCCCCCCCCCCCCCCCCCCCCCCCCCCCCCCCCCCCCCCCCCCCCCCCCCCCCCCCCCCCCCCCCCCCCCCCCCCCCCCCCCCCCCCCCCCCCCCCCCCCCCCCCCCCCCCCCCCCCCCCCCCCCCCCCCCCCCCCCCCCCCCCCCCCCCCCCCCCCCCCCCCCCCCCCCCCCCCCCCCCCCCCCCCCCCCCCCCCCCCCCCCCCCCCCCCCCCCCCCCCCCCCCCCCCCCCCCCCCCCCCCCCCCCCCCCCCCCCCCCCCCCCCCCCCCCCCCCCCCCCCCCCCCCCCCCCCCCCCCCCCCCCCCCCCCCCCCCCCCCCCCCCCCCCCCCCCCCCCCCCCCCCCCCCCCCCCCCCCCCCCCCCCCCCCCCCCCCCCCCCCCCCCCCCCCCCCCCCCCCCCCCCCCCCCCCCCCCCCCCCCCCCCCCCCCCCCCCCCCCCCCCCCCCCCCCCCCCCCCCCCCCCCCCCCCCCCCCCCCCCCCCCCCCCCCCCCCCCCCCCCCCCCCCCCCCCCCCCCCCCCCCCCCCCCCCCCCCCCCCCCCCCCCCCCCCCCCCCCCCCCCCCCCCCCCCCCCCCCCCCCCCCCCCCCCCCCCCCCCCCCCCCCCCCCCCCCCCCCCCCCCCCCCCCCCCCCCCCCCCCCCCCCCCCCCCCCCCCCCCCCCCCCCCCCCCCCCCCCCCCCCCCCCCCCCCCCCCCCCCCCCCCCCCCCCCCCCCCCCCCCCCCCCCCCCCCCCCCCCCCCCCCCCCCCCCCCCCCCCCCCCCCCCCCCCCCCCCCCCCCCCCCCCCCCCCCCCCCCCCCCCCCCCCCCCCCCCCCCCCCCCCCCCCCCCCCCCCCCCCCCCCCCCCCCCCCCCCCCCCCCCCCCCCCCCCCCCCCCCCCCCCCCCCCCCCCCCCCCCCCCCCCCCCCCCCCCCCCCCCCCCCCCCCCCCCCCCCCCCCCCCCCCCCCCCCCCCCCCCCCCCCCCCCCCCCCCCCCCCCCCCCCCCCCCCCCCCCCCCCCCCCCCCCCCCCCCCCCCCCCCCCCCCCCCCCCCCCCCCCCCCCCCCCCCCCCCCCCCCCCCCCCCCCCCCCCCCCCCCCCCCCCCCCCCCCCCCCCCCCCCCCCCCCCCCCCCCCCCCCCCCCCCCCCCCCCCCCCCCCCCCCCCCCCCCCCCCCCCCCCCCCCCCCCCCCCCCCCCCCCCCCCCCCCCCCCCCCCCCCCCCCCCCCCCCCCCCCCCCCCCCCCCCCCCCCCCCCCCCCCCCCCCCCCCCCCCCCCCCCCCCCCCCCCCCCCCCCCCCCCCCCCCCCCCCCCCCCCCCCCCCCCCCCCCCCCCCCCCCCCCCCCCCCCCCCCCCCCCCCCCCCCCCCCCCCCCCCCCCCCCCCCCCCCCCCCCCCCCCCCCCCCCCCCCCCCCCCCCCCCCCCCCCCCCCCCCCCCCCCCCCCCCCCCCCCCCCCCCCCCCCCCCCCCCCCCCCCCCCCCCCCCCCCCCCCCCCCCCCCCCCCCCCCCCCCCCCCCCCCCCCCCCCCCCCCCCCCCCCCCCCCCCCCCCCCCCCCCCCCCCCCCCCCCCCCCCCCCCCCCCCCCCCCCCCCCCCCCCCCCCCCCCCCCCCCCCCCCCCCCCCCCCCCCCCCCCCCCCCCCCCCCCCCCCCCCCCCCCCCCCCCCCCCCCCCCCCCCCCCCCCCCCCCCCCCCCCCCCCCCCCCCCCCCCCCCCCCCCCCCCCCCCCCCCCCCCCCCCCCCCCCCCCCCCCCCCCCCCCCCCCCCCCCCCCCCCCCCCCCCCCCCCCCCCCCCCCCCCCCCCCCCCCCCCCCCCCCCCCCCCCCCCCCCCCCCCCCCCCCCCCCCCCCCCCCCCCCCCCCCCCCCCCCCCCCCCCCCCCCCCCCCCCCCCCCCCCCCCCCCCCCCCCCCCCCCCCCCCCCCCCCCCCCCCCCCCCCCCCCCCCCCCCCCCCCCCCCCCCCCCCCCCCCCCCCCCCCCCCCCCCCCCCCCCCCCCCCCCCCCCCCCCCCCCCCCCCCCCCCCCCCCCCCCCCCCCCCCCCCCCCCCCCCCCCCCCCCCCCCCCCCCCCCCCCCCCCCCCCCCCCCCCCCCCCCCCCCCCCCCCCCCCCCCCCCCCCCCCCCCCCCCCCCCCCCCCCCCCCCCCCCCCCCCCCCCCCCCCCCCCCCCCCCCCCCCCCCCCCCCCCCCCCCCCCCCCCCCCCCCCCCCCCCCCCCCCCCCCCCCCCCCCCCCCCCCCCCCCCCCCCCCCCCCCCCCCCCCCCCCCCCCCCCCCCCCCCCCCCCCCCCCCCCCCCCCCCCCCCCCCCCCCCCCCCCCCCCCCCCCCCCCCCCCCCCCCCCCCCCCCCCCCCCCCCCCCCCCCCCCCCCCCCCCCCCCCCCCCCCCCCCCCCCCCCCCCCCCCCCCCCCCCCCCCCCCCCCCCCCCCCCCCCCCCCCCCCCCCCCCCCCCCCCCCCCCCCCCCCCCCCCCCCCCCCCCCCCCCCCCCCCCCCCCCCCCCCCCCCCCCCCCCCCCCCCCCCCCCCCCCCCCCCCCCCCCCCCCCCCCCCCCCCCCCCCCCCCCCCCCCCCCCCCCCCCCCCCCCCCCCCCCCCCCCCCCCCCCCCCCCCCCCCCCCCCCCCCCCCCCCCCCCCCCCCCCCCCCCCCCCCCCCCCCCCCCCCCCCCCCCCCCCCCCCCCCCCCCCCCCCCCCCCCCCCCCCCCCCCCCCCCCCCCCCCCCCCCCCCCCCCCCCCCCCCCCCCCCCCCCCCCCCCCCCCCCCCCCCCCCCCCCCCCCCCCCCCCCCCCCCCCCCCCCCCCCCCCCCCCCCCCCCCCCCCCCCCCCCCCCCCCCCCCCCCCCCCCCCCCCCCCCCCCCCCCCCCCCCCCCCCCCCCCCCCCCCCCCCCCCCCCCCCCCCCCCCCCCCCCCCCCCCCCCCCCCCCCCCCCCCCCCCCCCCCCCCCCCCCCCCCCCCCCCCCCCCCCCCCCCCCCCCCCCCCCCCCCCCCCCCCCCCCCCCCCCCCCCCCCCCCCCCCCCCCCCCCCCCCCCCCCCCCCCCCCCCCCCCCCCCCCCCCCCCCCCCCCCCCCCCCCCCCCCCCCCCCCCCCCCCCCCCCCCCCCCCCCCCCCCCCCCCCCCCCCCCCCCCCCCCCCCCCCCCCCCCCCCCCCCCCCCCCCCCCCCCCCCCCCCCCCCCCCCCCCCCCCCCCCCCCCCCCCCCCCCCCCCCCCCCCCCCCCCCCCCCCCCCCCCCCCCCCCCCCCCCCCCCCCCCCCCCCCCCCCCCCCCCCCCCCCCCCCCCCCCCCCCCCCCCCCCCCCCCCCCCCCCCCCCCCCCCCCCCCCCCCCCCCCCCCCCCCCCCCCCCCCCCCCCCCCCCCCCCCCCCCCCCCCCCCCCCCCCCCCCCCCCCCCCCCCCCCCCCCCCCCCCCCCCCCCCCCCCCCCCCCCCCCCCCCCCCCCCCCCCCCCCCCCCCCCCCCCCCCCCCCCCCCCCCCCCCCCCCCCCCCCCCCCCCCCCCCCCCCCCCCCCCCCCCCCCCCCCCCCCCCCCCCCCCCCCCCCCCCCCCCCCCCCCCCCCCCCCCCCCCCCCCCCCCCCCCCCCCCCCCCCCCCCCCCCCCCCCCCCCCCCCCCCCCCCCCCCCCCCCCCCCCCCCCCCCCCCCCCCCCCCCCCCCCCCCCCCCCCCCCCCCCCCCCCCCCCCCCCCCCCCCCCCCCCCCCCCCCCCCCCCCCCCCCCCCCCCCCCCCCCCCCCCCCCCCCCCCCCCCCCCCCCCCCCCCCCCCCCCCCCCCCCCCCCCCCCCCCCCCCCCCCCCCCCCCCCCCCCCCCCCCCCCCCCCCCCCCCCCCCCCCCCCCCCCCCCCCCCCCCCCCCCCCCCCCCCCCCCCCCCCCCCCCCCCCCCCCCCCCCCCCCCCCCCCCCCCCCCCCCCCCCCCCCCCCCCCCCCCCCCCCCCCCCCCCCCCCCCCCCCCCCCCCCCCCCCCCCCCCCCCCCCCCCCCCCCCCCCCCCCCCCCCCCCCCCCCCCCCCCCCCCCCCCCCCCCCCCCCCCCCCCCCCCCCCCCCCCCCCCCCCCCCCCCCCCCCCCCCCCCCCCCCCCCCCCCCCCCCCCCCCCCCCCCCCCCCCCCCCCCCCCCCCCCCCCCCCCCCCCCCCCCCCCCCCCCCCCCCCCCCCCCCCCCCCCCCCCCCCCCCCCCCCCCCCCCCCCCCCCCCCCCCCCCCCCCCCCCCCCCCCCCCCCCCCCCCCCCCCCCCCCCCCCCCCCCCCCCCCCCCCCCCCCCCCCCCCCCCCCCCCCCCCCCCCCCCCCCCCCCCCCCCCCCCCCCCCCCCCCCCCCCCCCCCCCCCCCCCCCCCCCCCCCCCCCCCCCCCCCCCCCCCCCCCCCCCCCCCCCCCCCCCCCCCCCCCCCCCCCCCCCCCCCCCCCCCCCCCCCCCCCCCCCCCCCCCCCCCCCCCCCCCCCCCCCCCCCCCCCCCCCCCCCCCCCCCCCCCCCCCCCCCCCCCCCCCCCCCCCCCCCCCCCCCCCCCCCCCCCCCCCCCCCCCCCCCCCCCCCCCCCCCCCCCCCCCCCCCCCCCCCCCCCCCCCCCCCCCCCCCCCCCCCCCCCCCCCCCCCCCCCCCCCCCCCCCCCCCCCCCCCCCCCCCCCCCCCCCCCCCCCCCCCCCCCCCCCCCCCCCCCCCCCCCCCCCCCCCCCCCCCCCCCCCCCCCCCCCCCCCCCCCCCCCCCCCCCCCCCCCCCCCCCCCCCCCCCCCCCCCCCCCCCCCCCCCCCCCCCCCCCCCCCCCCCCCCCCCCCCCCCCCCCCCCCCCCCCCCCCCCCCCCCCCCCCCCCCCCCCCCCCCCCCCCCCCCCCCCCCCCCCCCCCCCCCCCCCCCCCCCCCCCCCCCCCCCCCCCCCCCCCCCCCCCCCCCCCCCCCCCCCCCCCCCCCCCCCCCCCCCCCCCCCCCCCCCCCCCCCCCCCCCCCCCCCCCCCCCCCCCCCCCCCCCCCCCCCCCCCCCCCCCCCCCCCCCCCCCCCCCCCCCCCCCCCCCCCCCCCCCCCCCCCCCCCCCCCCCCCCCCCCCCCCCCCCCCCCCCCCCCCCCCCCCCCCCCCCCCCCCCCCCCCCCCCCCCCCCCCCCCCCCCCCCCCCCCCCCCCCCCCCCCCCCCCCCCCCCCCCCCCCCCCCCCCCCCCCCCCCCCCCCCCCCCCCCCCCCCCCCCCCCCCCCCCCCCCCCCCCCCCCCCCCCCCCCCCCCCCCCCCCCCCCCCCCCCCCCCCCCCCCCCCCCCCCCCCCCCCCCCCCCCCCCCCCCCCCCCCCCCCCCCCCCCCCCCCCCCCCCCCCCCCCCCCCCCCCCCCCCCCCCCCCCCCCCCCCCCCCCCCCCCCCCCCCCCCCCCCCCCCCCCCCCCCCCCCCCCCCCCCCCCCCCCCCCCCCCCCCCCCCCCCCCCCCCCCCCCCCCCCCCCCCCCCCCCCCCCCCCCCCCCCCCCCCCCCCCCCCCCCCCCCCCCCCCCCCCCCCCCCCCCCCCCCCCCCCCCCCCCCCCCCCCCCCCCCCCCCCCCCCCCCCCCCCCCCCCCCCCCCCCCCCCCCCCCCCCCCCCCCCCCCCCCCCCCCCCCCCCCCCCCCCCCCCCCCCCCCCCCCCCCCCCCCCCCCCCCCCCCCCCCCCCCCCCCCCCCCCCCCCCCCCCCCCCCCCCCCCCCCCCCCCCCCCCCCCCCCCCCCCCCCCCCCCCCCCCCCCCCCCCCCCCCCCCCCCCCCCCCCCCCCCCCCCCCCCCCCCCCCCCCCCCCCCCCCCCCCCCCCCCCCCCCCCCCCCCCCCCCCCCCCCCCCCCCCCCCCCCCCCCCCCCCCCCCCCCCCCCCCCCCCCCCCCCCCCCCCCCCCCCCCCCCCCCCCCCCCCCCCCCCCCCCCCCCCCCCCCCCCCCCCCCCCCCCCCCCCCCCCCCCCCCCCCCCCCCCCCCCCCCCCCCCCCCCCCCCCCCCCCCCCCCCCCCCCCCCCCCCCCCCCCCCCCCCCCCCCCCCCCCCCCCCCCCCCCCCCCCCCCCCCCCCCCCCCCCCCCCCCCCCCCCCCCCCCCCCCCCCCCCCCCCCCCCCCCCCCCCCCCCCCCCCCCCCCCCCCCCCCCCCCCCCCCCCCCCCCCCCCCCCCCCCCCCCCCCCCCCCCCCCCCCCCCCCCCCCCCCCCCCCCCCCCCCCCCCCCCCCCCCCCCCCCCCCCCCCCCCCCCCCCCCCCCCCCCCCCCCCCCCCCCCCCCCCCCCCCCCCCCCCCCCCCCCCCCCCCCCCCCCCCCCCCCCCCCCCCCCCCCCCCCCCCCCCCCCCCCCCCCCCCCCCCCCCCCCCCCCCCCCCCCCCCCCCCCCCCCCCCCCCCCCCCCCCCCCCCCCCCCCCCCCCCCCCCCCCCCCCCCCCCCCCCCCCCCCCCCCCCCCCCCCCCCCCCCCCCCCCCCCCCCCCCCCCCCCCCCCCCCCCCCCCCCCCCCCCCCCCCCCCCCCCCCCCCCCCCCCCCCCCCCCCCCCCCCCCCCCCCCCCCCCCCCCCCCCCCCCCCCCCCCCCCCCCCCCCCCCCCCCCCCCCCCCCCCCCCCCCCCCCCCCCCCCCCCCCCCCCCCCCCCCCCCCCCCCCCCCCCCCCCCCCCCCCCCCCCCCCCCCCCCCCCCCCCCCCCCCCCCCCCCCCCCCCCCCCCCCCCCCCCCCCCCCCCCCCCCCCCCCCCCCCCCCCCCCCCCCCCCCCCCCCCCCCCCCCCCCCCCCCCCCCCCCCCCCCCCCCCCCCCCCCCCCCCCCCCCCCCCCCCCCCCCCCCCCCCCCCCCCCCCCCCCCCCCCCCCCCCCCCCCCCCCCCCCCCCCCCCCCCCCCCCCCCCCCCCCCCCCCCCCCCCCCCCCCCCCCCCCCCCCCCCCCCCCCCCCCCCCCCCCCCCCCCCCCCCCCCCCCCCCCCCCCCCCCCCCCCCCCCCCCCCCCCCCCCCCCCCCCCCCCCCCCCCCCCCCCCCCCCCCCCCCCCCCCCCCCCCCCCCCCCCCCCCCCCCCCCCCCCCCCCCCCCCCCCCCCCCCCCCCCCCCCCCCCCCCCCCCCCCCCCCCCCCCCCCCCCCCCCCCCCCCCCCCCCCCCCCCCCCCCCCCCCCCCCCCCCCCCCCCCCCCCCCCCCCCCCCCCCCCCCCCCCCCCCCCCCCCCCCCCCCCCCCCCCCCCCCCCCCCCCCCCCCCCCCCCCCCCCCCCCCCCCCCCCCCCCCCCCCCCCCCCCCCCCCCCCCCCCCCCCCCCCCCCCCCCCCCCCCCCCCCCCCCCCCCCCCCCCCCCCCCCCCCCCCCCCCCCCCCCCCCCCCCCCCCCCCCCCCCCCCCCCCCCCCCCCCCCCCCCCCCCCCCCCCCCCCCCCCCCCCCCCCCCCCCCCCCCCCCCCCCCCCCCCCCCCCCCCCCCCCCCCCCCCCCCCCCCCCCCCCCCCCCCCCCCCCCCCCCCCCCCCCCCCCCCCCCCCCCCCCCCCCCCCCCCCCCCCCCCCCCCCCCCCCCCCCCCCCCCCCCCCCCCCCCCCCCCCCCCCCCCCCCCCCCCCCCCCCCCCCCCCCCCCCCCCCCCCCCCCCCCCCCCCCCCCCCCCCCCCCCCCCCCCCCCCCCCCCCCCCCCCCCCCCCCCCCCCCCCCCCCCCCCCCCCCCCCCCCCCCCCCCCCCCCCCCCCCCCCCCCCCCCCCCCCCCCCCCCCCCCCCCCCCCCCCCCCCCCCCCCCCCCCCCCCCCCCCCCCCCCCCCCCCCCCCCCCCCCCCCCCCCCCCCCCCCCCCCCCCCCCCCCCCCCCCCCCCCCCCCCCCCCCCCCCCCCCCCCCCCCCCCCCCCCCCCCCCCCCCCCCCCCCCCCCCCCCCCCCCCCCCCCCCCCCCCCCCCCCCCCCCCCCCCCCCCCCCCCCCCCCCCCCCCCCCCCCCCCCCCCCCCCCCCCCCCCCCCCCCCCCCCCCCCCCCCCCCCCCCCCCCCCCCCCCCCCCCCCCCCCCCCCCCCCCCCCCCCCCCCCCCCCCCCCCCCCCCCCCCCCCCCCCCCCCCCCCCCCCCCCCCCCCCCCCCCCCCCCCCCCCCCCCCCCCCCCCCCCCCCCCCCCCCCCCCCCCCCCCCCCCCCCCCCCCCCCCCCCCCCCCCCCCCCCCCCCCCCCCCCCCCCCCCCCCCCCCCCCCCCCCCCCCCCCCCCCCCCCCCCCCCCCCCCCCCCCCCCCCCCCCCCCCCCCCCCCCCCCCCCCCCCCCCCCCCCCCCCCCCCCCCCCCCCCCCCCCCCCCCCCCCCCCCCCCCCCCCCCCCCCCCCCCCCCCCCCCCCCCCCCCCCCCCCCCCCCCCCCCCCCCCCCCCCCCCCCCCCCCCCCCCCCCCCCCCCCCCCCCCCCCCCCCCCCCCCCCCCCCCCCCCCCCCCCCCCCCCCCCCCCCCCCCCCCCCCCCCCCCCCCCCCCCCCCCCCCCCCCCCCCCCCCCCCCCCCCCCCCCCCCCCCCCCCCCCCCCCCCCCCCCCCCCCCCCCCCCCCCCCCCCCCCCCCCCCCCCCCCCCCCCCCCCCCCCCCCCCCCCCCCCCCCCCCCCCCCCCCCCCCCCCCCCCCCCCCCCCCCCCCCCCCCCCCCCCCCCCCCCCCCCCCCCCCCCCCCCCCCCCCCCCCCCCCCCCCCCCCCCCCCCCCCCCCCCCCCCCCCCCCCCCCCCCCCCCCCCCCCCCCCCCCCCCCCCCCCCCCCCCCCCCCCCCCCCCCCCCCCCCCCCCCCCCCCCCCCCCCCCCCCCCCCCCCCCCCCCCCCCCCCCCCCCCCCCCCCCCCCCCCCCCCCCCCCCCCCCCCCCCCCCCCCCCCCCCCCCCCCCCCCCCCCCCCCCCCCCCCCCCCCCCCCCCCCCCCCCCCCCCCCCCCCCCCCCCCCCCCCCCCCCCCCCCCCCCCCCCCCCCCCCCCCCCCCCCCCCCCCCCCCCCCCCCCCCCCCCCCCCCCCCCCCCCCCCCCCCCCCCCCCCCCCCCCCCCCCCCCCCCCCCCCCCCCCCCCCCCCCCCCCCCCCCCCCCCCCCCCCCCCCCCCCCCCCCCCCCCCCCCCCCCCCCCCCCCCCCCCCCCCCCCCCCCCCCCCCCCCCCCCCCCCCCCCCCCCCCCCCCCCCCCCCCCCCCCCCCCCCCCCCCCCCCCCCCCCCCCCCCCCCCCCCCCCCCCCCCCCCCCCCCCCCCCCCCCCCCCCCCCCCCCCCCCCCCCCCCCCCCCCCCCCCCCCCCCCCCCCCCCCCCCCCCCCCCCCCCCCCCCCCCCCCCCCCCCCCCCCCCCCCCCCCCCCCCCCCCCCCCCCCCCCCCCCCCCCCCCCCCCCCCCCCCCCCCCCCCCCCCCCCCCCCCCCCCCCCCCCCCCCCCCCCCCCCCCCCCCCCCCCCCCCCCCCCCCCCCCCCCCCCCCCCCCCCCCCCCCCCCCCCCCCCCCCCCCCCCCCCCCCCCCCCCCCCCCCCCCCCCCCCCCCCCCCCCCCCCCCCCCCCCCCCCCCCCCCCCCCCCCCCCCCCCCCCCCCCCCCCCCCCCCCCCCCCCCCCCCCCCCCCCCCCCCCCCCCCCCCCCCCCCCCCCCCCCCCCCCCCCCCCCCCCCCCCCCCCCCCCCCCCCCCCCCCCCCCCCCCCCCCCCCCCCCCCCCCCCCCCCCCCCCCCCCCCCCCCCCCCCCCCCCCCCCCCCCCCCCCCCCCCCCCCCCCCCCCCCCCCCCCCCCCCCCCCCCCCCCCCCCCCCCCCCCCCCCCCCCCCCCCCCCCCCCCCCCCCCCCCCCCCCCCCCCCCCCCCCCCCCCCCCCCCCCCCCCCCCCCCCCCCCCCCCCCCCCCCCCCCCCCCCCCCCCCCCCCCCCCCCCCCCCCCCCCCCCCCCCCCCCCCCCCCCCCCCCCCCCCCCCCCCCCCCCCCCCCCCCCCCCCCCCCCCCCCCCCCCCCCCCCCCCCCCCCCCCCCCCCCCCCCCCCCCCCCCCCCCCCCCCCCCCCCCCCCCCCCCCCCCCCCCCCCCCCCCCCCCCCCCCCCCCCCCCCCCCCCCCCCCCCCCCCCCCCCCCCCCCCCCCCCCCCCCCCCCCCCCCCCCCCCCCCCCCCCCCCCCCCCCCCCCCCCCCCCCCCCCCCCCCCCCCCCCCCCCCCCCCCCCCCCCCCCCCCCCCCCCCCCCCCCCCCCCCCCCCCCCCCCCCCCCCCCCCCCCCCCCCCCCCCCCCCCCCCCCCCCCCCCCCCCCCCCCCCCCCCCCCCCCCCCCCCCCCCCCCCCCCCCCCCCCCCCCCCCCCCCCCCCCCCCCCCCCCCCCCCCCCCCCCCCCCCCCCCCCCCCCCCCCCCCCCCCCCCCCCCCCCCCCCCCCCCCCCCCCCCCCCCCCCCCCCCCCCCCCCCCCCCCCCCCCCCCCCCCCCCCCCCCCCCCCCCCCCCCCCCCCCCCCCCCCCCCCCCCCCCCCCCCCCCCCCCCCCCCCCCCCCCCCCCCCCCCCCCCCCCCCCCCCCCCCCCCCCCCCCCCCCCCCCCCCCCCCCCCCCCCCCCCCCCCCCCCCCCCCCCCCCCCCCCCCCCCCCCCCCCCCCCCCCCCCCCCCCCCCCCCCCCCCCCCCCCCCCCCCCCCCCCCCCCCCCCCCCCCCCCCCCCCCCCCCCCCCCCCCCCCCCCCCCCCCCCCCCCCCCCCCCCCCCCCCCCCCCCCCCCCCCCCCCCCCCCCCCCCCCCCCCCCCCCCCCCCCCCCCCCCCCCCCCCCCCCCCCCCCCCCCCCCCCCCCCCCCCCCCCCCCCCCCCCCCCCCCCCCCCCCCCCCCCCCCCCCCCCCCCCCCCCCCCCCCCCCCCCCCCCCCCCCCCCCCCCCCCCCCCCCCCCCCCCCCCCCCCCCCCCCCCCCCCCCCCCCCCCCCCCCCCCCCCCCCCCCCCCCCCCCCCCCCCCCCCCCCCCCCCCCCCCCCCCCCCCCCCCCCCCCCCCCCCCCCCCCCCCCCCCCCCCCCCCCCCCCCCCCCCCCCCCCCCCCCCCCCCCCCCCCCCCCCCCCCCCCCCCCCCCCCCCCCCCCCCCCCCCCCCCCCCCCCCCCCCCCCCCCCCCCCCCCCCCCCCCCCCCCCCCCCCCCCCCCCCCCCCCCCCCCCCCCCCCCCCCCCCCCCCCCCCCCCCCCCCCCCCCCCCCCCCCCCCCCCCCCCCCCCCCCCCCCCCCCCCCCCCCCCCCCCCCCCCCCCCCCCCCCCCCCCCCCCCCCCCCCCCCCCCCCCCCCCCCCCCCCCCCCCCCCCCCCCCCCCCCCCCCCCCCCCCCCCCCCCCCCCCCCCCCCCCCCCCCCCCCCCCCCCCCCCCCCCCCCCCCCCCCCCCCCCCCCCCCCCCCCCCCCCCCCCCCCCCCCCCCCCCCCCCCCCCCCCCCCCCCCCCCCCCCCCCCCCCCCCCCCCCCCCCCCCCCCCCCCCCCCCCCCCCCCCCCCCCCCCCCCCCCCCCCCCCCCCCCCCCCCCCCCCCCCCCCCCCCCCCCCCCCCCCCCCCCCCCCCCCCCCCCCCCCCCCCCCCCCCCCCCCCCCCCCCCCCCCCCCCCCCCCCCCCCCCCCCCCCCCCCCCCCCCCCCCCCCCCCCCCCCCCCCCCCCCCCCCCCCCCCCCCCCCCCCCCCCCCCCCCCCCCCCCCCCCCCCCCCCCCCCCCCCCCCCCCCCCCCCCCCCCCCCCCCCCCCCCCCCCCCCCCCCCCCCCCCCCCCCCCCCCCCCCCCCCCCCCCCCCCCCCCCCCCCCCCCCCCCCCCCCCCCCCCCCCCCCCCCCCCCCCCCCCCCCCCCCCCCCCCCCCCCCCCCCCCCCCCCCCCCCCCCCCCCCCCCCCCCCCCCCCCCCCCCCCCCCCCCCCCCCCCCCCCCCCCCCCCCCCCCCCCCCCCCCCCCCCCCCCCCCCCCCCCCCCCCCCCCCCCCCCCCCCCCCCCCCCCCCCCCCCCCCCCCCCCCCCCCCCCCCCCCCCCCCCCCCCCCCCCCCCCCCCCCCCCCCCCCCCCCCCCCCCCCCCCCCCCCCCCCCCCCCCCCCCCCCCCCCCCCCCCCCCCCCCCCCCCCCCCCCCCCCCCCCCCCCCCCCCCCCCCCCCCCCCCCCCCCCCCCCCCCCCCCCCCCCCCCCCCCCCCCCCCCCCCCCCCCCCCCCCCCCCCCCCCCCCCCCCCCCCCCCCCCCCCCCCCCCCCCCCCCCCCCCCCCCCCCCCCCCCCCCCCCCCCCCCCCCCCCCCCCCCCCCCCCCCCCCCCCCCCCCCCCCCCCCCCCCCCCCCCCCCCCCCCCCCCCCCCCCCCCCCCCCCCCCCCCCCCCCCCCCCCCCCCCCCCCCCCCCCCCCCCCCCCCCCCCCCCCCCCCCCCCCCCCCCCCCCCCCCCCCCCCCCCCCCCCCCCCCCCCCCCCCCCCCCCCCCCCCCCCCCCCCCCCCCCCCCCCCCCCCCCCCCCCCCCCCCCCCCCCCCCCCCCCCCCCCCCCCCCCCCCCCCCCCCCCCCCCCCCCCCCCCCCCCCCCCCCCCCCCCCCCCCCCCCCCCCCCCCCCCCCCCCCCCCCCCCCCCCCCCCCCCCCCCCCCCCCCCCCCCCCCCCCCCCCCCCCCCCCCCCCCCCCCCCCCCCCCCCCCCCCCCCCCCCCCCCCCCCCCCCCCCCCCCCCCCCCCCCCCCCCCCCCCCCCCCCCCCCCCCCCCCCCCCCCCCCCCCCCCCCCCCCCCCCCCCCCCCCCCCCCCCCCCCCCCCCCCCCCCCCCCCCCCCCCCCCCCCCCCCCCCCCCCCCCCCCCCCCCCCCCCCCCCCCCCCCCCCCCCCCCCCCCCCCCCCCCCCCCCCCCCCCCCCCCCCCCCCCCCCCCCCCCCCCCCCCCCCCCCCCCCCCCCCCCCCCCCCCCCCCCCCCCCCCCCCCCCCCCCCCCCCCCCCCCCCCCCCCCCCCCCCCCCCCCCCCCCCCCCCCCCCCCCCCCCCCCCCCCCCCCCCCCCCCCCCCCCCCCCCCCCCCCCCCCCCCCCCCCCCCCCCCCCCCCCCCCCCCCCCCCCCCCCCCCCCCCCCCCCCCCCCCCCCCCCCCCCCCCCCCCCCCCCCCCCCCCCCCCCCCCCCCCCCCCCCCCCCCCCCCCCCCCCCCCCCCCCCCCCCCCCCCCCCCCCCCCCCCCCCCCCCCCCCCCCCCCCCCCCCCCCCCCCCCCCCCCCCCCCCCCCCCCCCCCCCCCCCCCCCCCCCCCCCCCCCCCCCCCCCCCCCCCCCCCCCCCCCCCCCCCCCCCCCCCCCCCCCCCCCCCCCCCCCCCCCCCCCCCCCCCCCCCCCCCCCCCCCCCCCCCCCCCCCCCCCCCCCCCCCCCCCCCCCCCCCCCCCCCCCCCCCCCCCCCCCCCCCCCCCCCCCCCCCCCCCCCCCCCCCCCCCCCCCCCCCCCCCCCCCCCCCCCCCCCCCCCCCCCCCCCCCCCCCCCCCCCCCCCCCCCCCCCCCCCCCCCCCCCCCCCCCCCCCCCCCCCCCCCCCCCCCCCCCCCCCCCCCCCCCCCCCCCCCCCCCCCCCCCCCCCCCCCCCCCCCCCCCCCCCCCCCCCCCCCCCCCCCCCCCCCCCCCCCCCCCCCCCCCCCCCCCCCCCCCCCCCCCCCCCCCCCCCCCCCCCCCCCCCCCCCCCCCCCCCCCCCCCCCCCCCCCCCCCCCCCCCCCCCCCCCCCCCCCCCCCCCCCCCCCCCCCCCCCCCCCCCCCCCCCCCCCCCCCCCCCCCCCCCCCCCCCCCCCCCCCCCCCCCCCCCCCCCCCCCCCCCCCCCCCCCCCCCCCCCCCCCCCCCCCCCCCCCCCCCCCCCCCCCCCCCCCCCCCCCCCCCCCCCCCCCCCCCCCCCCCCCCCCCCCCCCCCCCCCCCCCCCCCCCCCCCCCCCCCCCCCCCCCCCCCCCCCCCCCCCCCCCCCCCCCCCCCCCCCCCCCCCCCCCCCCCCCCCCCCCCCCCCCCCCCCCCCCCCCCCCCCCCCCCCCCCCCCCCCCCCCCCCCCCCCCCCCCCCCCCCCCCCCCCCCCCCCCCCCCCCCCCCCCCCCCCCCCCCCCCCCCCCCCCCCCCCCCCCCCCCCCCCCCCCCCCCCCCCCCCCCCCCCCCCCCCCCCCCCCCCCCCCCCCCCCCCCCCCCCCCCCCCCCCCCCCCCCCCCCCCCCCCCCCCCCCCCCCCCCCCCCCCCCCCCCCCCCCCCCCCCCCCCCCCCCCCCCCCCCCCCCCCCCCCCCCCCCCCCCCCCCCCCCCCCCCCCCCCCCCCCCCCCCCCCCCCCCCCCCCCCCCCCCCCCCCCCCCCCCCCCCCCCCCCCCCCCCCCCCCCCCCCCCCCCCCCCCCCCCCCCCCCCCCCCCCCCCCCCCCCCCCCCCCCCCCCCCCCCCCCCCCCCCCCCCCCCCCCCCCCCCCCCCCCCCCCCCCCCCCCCCCCCCCCCCCCCCCCCCCCCCCCCCCCCCCCCCCCCCCCCCCCCCCCCCCCCCCCCCCCCCCCCCCCCCCCCCCCCCCCCCCCCCCCCCCCCCCCCCCCCCCCCCCCCCCCCCCCCCCCCCCCCCCCCCCCCCCCCCCCCCCCCCCCCCCCCCCCCCCCCCCCCCCCCCCCCCCCCCCCCCCCCCCCCCCCCCCCCCCCCCCCCCCCCCCCCCCCCCCCCCCCCCCCCCCCCCCCCCCCCCCCCCCCCCCCCCCCCCCCCCCCCCCCCCCCCCCCCCCCCCCCCCCCCCCCCCCCCCCCCCCCCCCCCCCCCCCCCCCCCCCCCCCCCCCCCCCCCCCCCCCCCCCCCCCCCCCCCCCCCCCCCCCCCCCCCCCCCCCCCCCCCCCCCCCCCCCCCCCCCCCCCCCCCCCCCCCCCCCCCCCCCCCCCCCCCCCCCCCCCCCCCCCCCCCCCCCCCCCCCCCCCCCCCCCCCCCCCCCCCCCCCCCCCCCCCCCCCCCCCCCCCCCCCCCCCCCCCCCCCCCCCCCCCCCCCCCCCCCCCCCCCCCCCCCCCCCCCCCCCCCCCCCCCCCCCCCCCCCCCCCCCCCCCCCCCCCCCCCCCCCCCCCCCCCCCCCCCCCCCCCCCCCCCCCCCCCCCCCCCCCCCCCCCCCCCCCCCCCCCCCCCCCCCCCCCCCCCCCCCCCCCCCCCCCCCCCCCCCCCCCCCCCCCCCCCCCCCCCCCCCCCCCCCCCCCCCCCCCCCCCCCCCCCCCCCCCCCCCCCCCCCCCCCCCCCCCCCCCCCCCCCCCCCCCCCCCCCCCCCCCCCCCCCCCCCCCCCCCCCCCCCCCCCCCCCCCCCCCCCCCCCCCCCCCCCCCCCCCCCCCCCCCCCCCCCCCCCCCCCCCCCCCCCCCCCCCCCCCCCCCCCCCCCCCCCCCCCCCCCCCCCCCCCCCCCCCCCCCCCCCCCCCCCCCCCCCCCCCCCCCCCCCCCCCCCCCCCCCCCCCCCCCCCCCCCCCCCCCCCCCCCCCCCCCCCCCCCCCCCCCCCCCCCCCCCCCCCCCCCCCCCCCCCCCCCCCCCCCCCCCCCCCCCCCCCCCCCCCCCCCCCCCCCCCCCCCCCCCCCCCCCCCCCCCCCCCCCCCCCCCCCCCCCCCCCCCCCCCCCCCCCCCCCCCCCCCCCCCCCCCCCCCCCCCCCCCCCCCCCCCCCCCCCCCCCCCCCCCCCCCCCCCCCCCCCCCCCCCCCCCCCCCCCCCCCCCCCCCCCCCCCCCCCCCCCCCCCCCCCCCCCCCCCCCCCCCCCCCCCCCCCCCCCCCCCCCCCCCCCCCCCCCCCCCCCCCCCCCCCCCCCCCCCCCCCCCCCCCCCCCCCCCCCCCCCCCCCCCCCCCCCCCCCCCCCCCCCCCCCCCCCCCCCCCCCCCCCCCCCCCCCCCCCCCCCCCCCCCCCCCCCCCCCCCCCCCCCCCCCCCCCCCCCCCCCCCCCCCCCCCCCCCCCCCCCCCCCCCCCCCCCCCCCCCCCCCCCCCCCCCCCCCCCCCCCCCCCCCCCCCCCCCCCCCCCCCCCCCCCCCCCCCCCCCCCCCCCCCCCCCCCCCCCCCCCCCCCCCCCCCCCCCCCCCCCCCCCCCCCCCCCCCCCCCCCCCCCCCCCCCCCCCCCCCCCCCCCCCCCCCCCCCCCCCCCCCCCCCCCCCCCCCCCCCCCCCCCCCCCCCCCCCCCCCCCCCCCCCCCCCCCCCCCCCCCCCCCCCCCCCCCCCCCCCCCCCCCCCCCCCCCCCCCCCCCCCCCCCCCCCCCCCCCCCCCCCCCCCCCCCCCCCCCCCCCCCCCCCCCCCCCCCCCCCCCCCCCCCCCCCCCCCCCCCCCCCCCCCCCCCCCCCCCCCCCCCCCCCCCCCCCCCCCCCCCCCCCCCCCCCCCCCCCCCCCCCCCCCCCCCCCCCCCCCCCCCCCCCCCCCCCCCCCCCCCCCCCCCCCCCCCCCCCCCCCCCCCCCCCCCCCCCCCCCCCCCCCCCCCCCCCCCCCCCCCCCCCCCCCCCCCCCCCCCCCCCCCCCCCCCCCCCCCCCCCCCCCCCCCCCCCCCCCCCCCCCCCCCCCCCCCCCCCCCCCCCCCCCCCCCCCCCCCCCCCCCCCCCCCCCCCCCCCCCCCCCCCCCCCCCCCCCCCCCCCCCCCCCCCCCCCCCCCCCCCCCCCCCCCCCCCCCCCCCCCCCCCCCCCCCCCCCCCCCCCCCCCCCCCCCCCCCCCCCCCCCCCCCCCCCCCCCCCCCCCCCCCCCCCCCCCCCCCCCCCCCCCCCCCCCCCCCCCCCCCCCCCCCCCCCCCCCCCCCCCCCCCCCCCCCCCCCCCCCCCCCCCCCCCCCCCCCCCCCCCCCCCCCCCCCCCCCCCCCCCCCCCCCCCCCCCCCCCCCCCCCCCCCCCCCCCCCCCCCCCCCCCCCCCCCCCCCCCCCCCCCCCCCCCCCCCCCCCCCCCCCCCCCCCCCCCCCCCCCCCCCCCCCCCCCCCCCCCCCCCCCCCCCCCCCCCCCCCCCCCCCCCCCCCCCCCCCCCCCCCCCCCCCCCCCCCCCCCCCCCCCCCCCCCCCCCCCCCCCCCCCCCCCCCCCCCCCCCCCCCCCCCCCCCCCCCCCCCCCCCCCCCCCCCCCCCCCCCCCCCCCCCCCCCCCCCCCCCCCCCCCCCCCCCCCCCCCCCCCCCCCCCCCCCCCCCCCCCCCCCCCCCCCCCCCCCCCCCCCCCCCCCCCCCCCCCCCCCCCCCCCCCCCCCCCCCCCCCCCCCCCCCCCCCCCCCCCCCCCCCCCCCCCCCCCCCCCCCCCCCCCCCCCCCCCCCCCCCCCCCCCCCCCCCCCCCCCCCCCCCCCCCCCCCCCCCCCCCCCCCCCCCCCCCCCCCCCCCCCCCCCCCCCCCCCCCCCCCCCCCCCCCCCCCCCCCCCCCCCCCCCCCCCCCCCCCCCCCCCCCCCCCCCCCCCCCCCCCCCCCCCCCCCCCCCCCCCCCCCCCCCCCCCCCCCCCCCCCCCCCCCCCCCCCCCCCCCCCCCCCCCCCCCCCCCCCCCCCCCCCCCCCCCCCCCCCCCCCCCCCCCCCCCCCCCCCCCCCCCCCCCCCCCCCCCCCCCCCCCCCCCCCCCCCCCCCCCCCCCCCCCCCCCCCCCCCCCCCCCCCCCCCCCCCCCCCCCCCCCCCCCCCCCCCCCCCCCCCCCCCCCCCCCCCCCCCCCCCCCCCCCCCCCCCCCCCCCCCCCCCCCCCCCCCCCCCCCCCCCCCCCCCCCCCCCCCCCCCCCCCCCCCCCCCCCCCCCCCCCCCCCCCCCCCCCCCCCCCCCCCCCCCCCCCCCCCCCCCCCCCCCCCCCCCCCCCCCCCCCCCCCCCCCCCCCCCCCCCCCCCCCCCCCCCCCCCCCCCCCCCCCCCCCCCCCCCCCCCCCCCCCCCCCCCCCCCCCCCCCCCCCCCCCCCCCCCCCCCCCCCCCCCCCCCCCCCCCCCCCCCCCCCCCCCCCCCCCCCCCCCCCCCCCCCCCCCCCCCCCCCCCCCCCCCCCCCCCCCCCCCCCCCCCCCCCCCCCCCCCCCCCCCCCCCCCCCCCCCCCCCCCCCCCCCCCCCCCCCCCCCCCCCCCCCCCCCCCCCCCCCCCCCCCCCCCCCCCCCCCCCCCCCCCCCCCCCCCCCCCCCCCCCCCCCCCCCCCCCCCCCCCCCCCCCCCCCCCCCCCCCCCCCCCCCCCCCCCCCCCCCCCCCCCCCCCCCCCCCCCCCCCCCCCCCCCCCCCCCCCCCCCCCCCCCCCCCCCCCCCCCCCCCCCCCCCCCCCCCCCCCCCCCCCCCCCCCCCCCCCCCCCCCCCCCCCCCCCCCCCCCCCCCCCCCCCCCCCCCCCCCCCCCCCCCCCCCCCCCCCCCCCCCCCCCCCCCCCCCCCCCCCCCCCCCCCCCCCCCCCCCCCCCCCCCCCCCCCCCCCCCCCCCCCCCCCCCCCCCCCCCCCCCCCCCCCCCCCCCCCCCCCCCCCCCCCCCCCCCCCCCCCCCCCCCCCCCCCCCCCCCCCCCCCCCCCCCCCCCCCCCCCCCCCCCCCCCCCCCCCCCCCCCCCCCCCCCCCCCCCCCCCCCCCCCCCCCCCCCCCCCCCCCCCCCCCCCCCCCCCCCCCCCCCCCCCCCCCCCCCCCCCCCCCCCCCCCCCCCCCCCCCCCCCCCCCCCCCCCCCCCCCCCCCCCCCCCCCCCCCCCCCCCCCCCCCCCCCCCCCCCCCCCCCCCCCCCCCCCCCCCCCCCCCCCCCCCCCCCCCCCCCCCCCCCCCCCCCCCCCCCCCCCCCCCCCCCCCCCCCCCCCCCCCCCCCCCCCCCCCCCCCCCCCCCCCCCCCCCCCCCCCCCCCCCCCCCCCCCCCCCCCCCCCCCCCCCCCCCCCCCCCCCCCCCCCCCCCCCCCCCCCCCCCCCCCCCCCCCCCCCCCCCCCCCCCCCCCCCCCCCCCCCCCCCCCCCCCCCCCCCCCCCCCCCCCCCCCCCCCCCCCCCCCCCCCCCCCCCCCCCCCCCCCCCCCCCCCCCCCCCCCCCCCCCCCCCCCCCCCCCCCCCCCCCCCCCCCCCCCCCCCCCCCCCCCCCCCCCCCCCCCCCCCCCCCCCCCCCCCCCCCCCCCCCCCCCCCCCCCCCCCCCCCCCCCCCCCCCCCCCCCCCCCCCCCCCCCCCCCCCCCCCCCCCCCCCCCCCCCCCCCCCCCCCCCCCCCCCCCCCCCCCCCCCCCCCCCCCCCCCCCCCCCCCCCCCCCCCCCCCCCCCCCCCCCCCCCCCCCCCCCCCCCCCCCCCCCCCCCCCCCCCCCCCCCCCCCCCCCCCCCCCCCCCCCCCCCCCCCCCCCCCCCCCCCCCCCCCCCCCCCCCCCCCCCCCCCCCCCCCCCCCCCCCCCCCCCCCCCCCCCCCCCCCCCCCCCCCCCCCCCCCCCCCCCCCCCCCCCCCCCCCCCCCCCCCCCCCCCCCCCCCCCCCCCCCCCCCCCCCCCCCCCCCCCCCCCCCCCCCCCCCCCCCCCCCCCCCCCCCCCCCCCCCCCCCCCCCCCCCCCCCCCCCCCCCCCCCCCCCCCCCCCCCCCCCCCCCCCCCCCCCCCCCCCCCCCCCCCCCCCCCCCCCCCCCCCCCCCCCCCCCCCCCCCCCCCCCCCCCCCCCCCCCCCCCCCCCCCCCCCCCCCCCCCCCCCCCCCCCCCCCCCCCCCCCCCCCCCCCCCCCCCCCCCCCCCCCCCCCCCCCCCCCCCCCCCCCCCCCCCCCCCCCCCCCCCCCCCCCCCCCCCCCCCCCCCCCCCCCCCCCCCCCCCCCCCCCCCCCCCCCCCCCCCCCCCCCCCCCCCCCCCCCCCCCCCCCCCCCCCCCCCCCCCCCCCCCCCACCCCCCCCCCCCCCCCCCCCCCCCCCCCCCCCCCCCCCCCCCCCCCCCCCCCCCCCCCCCCCCCCCCCCCCCCCCCCCCCCCCCCCCCCCCCCCCCCCCCCCCCCCCCCCCCCCCCCCCCCCCCCCCCCCCCCCCCCCCCCCCCCCCCCCCCCCCCCCCCCCCCCCCCCCCCCCCCCCCCCCCCCCCCCCCCCCCCCCCCCCCCCCCCCCCCCCCCCCCCCCCCCCCCCCCCCCCCCCCCCCCCCCCCCCCCCCCCCCCCCCCCCCCCCCCCCCCCCCCCCCCCCCCCCCCCCCCCCCCCCCCCCCCCCCCCCCCCCCCCCCCCCCCCCCCCCCCCCCCCCCCCCCCCCCCCCCCCCCCCCCCCCCCCCCCCCCCCCCCCCCCCCCCCCCCCCCCCCCCCCCCCCCCCCCCCCCCCCCCCCCCCCCCCCCCCCCCCCCCCCCCCCCCCCCCCCCCCCCCCCCCCCCCCCCCCCCCCCCCCCCCCCCCCCCCCCCCCCCCCCCCCCCCCCCCCCCCCCCCCCCCCCCCCCCCCCCCCCCCCCCCCCCCCCCCCCCCCCCCCCCCCCCCCCCCCCCCCCCCCCCCCCCCCCCCCCCCCCCCCCCCCCCCCCCCCCCCCCCCCCCCCCCCCCCCCCCCCCCCCCCCCCCCCCCCCCCCCCCCCCCCCCCCCCCCCCCCCCCCCCCCCCCCCCCCCCCCCCCCCCCCCCCCCCCCCCCCCCCCCCCCCCCCCCCCCCCCCCCCCCCCCCCCCCCCCCCCCCCCCCCCCCCCCCCCCCCCCCCCCCCCCCCCCCCCCCCCCCCCCCCCCCCCCCCACCCCCCCCCCCCCCCCCCCCCCCCCCCCCCCCCCCCCCCCCCCCCCCCCCCCCCCCCCCCCCCCCCCCCCCCCCCCCCCCCCCCCCCCCCCCCCCCCCCCCCCCCCCCCCCCCCCCCCCCCCCCCCCCCCCCCCCCCCCCCCCCCCCCCCCCCCCCCCCCCCCCCCCCCCCCCCCCCCCCCCCCCCCCCCCCCCCCCCCCCCCCCCCCCCCCCCCCCCCCCCCCCCCCCCCCCCCCCCCCCCCCCCCCCCCCCCCCCCCCCCCCCCCCCCCCCCCCCCCCCCCCCCCCCCCCCCCCCCCCCCCCCCCCCCCCCCCCCCCCCCCCCCCCCCCCCCCCCCCCCCCCCCCCCCCCCCCCCCCCCCCCCCCCCCCCCCCCCCCCCCCCCCCCCCCCCCCCCCCCCCCCCCCCCCCCCCCCCCCCCCCCCCCCCCCCCCCCCCCCCCCCCCCCCCCCCCCCCCCCCCCCCCCCCCCCCCCCCCCCCCCCCCCCCCCCCCCCCCCCCCCCCCCCCCCCCCCCCCCCCCCCCCCCCCCCCCCCCCCCCCCCCCCCCCCCCCCCCCCCCCCCCCCCCCCCCCCCCCCCCCCCCCCCCCCCCCCCCCCCCCCCCCCCCCCCCCCCCCCCCCCCCCCCCCCCCCCCCCCCCCCCCCCCCCCCCCCCCCCCCCCCCCCCCCCCCCCCCCCCCCCCCCCCCCCCCCCCCCCCCCCCCCCCCCCCCCCCCCCCCCCCCCCCCCCCCCCCCCCCCCCCCCCCCCCCCCCCCCCCCCCCCCCCCCCCCCCCCCCCCCCCCCCCCCCCCCCCCCCCCCCCCCCCCCCCCCCCCCCCCCCCCCCCCCCCCCCCCCCCCCCCCCCCCCCCCCCCCCCCCCCCCCCCCCCCCCCCCCCCCCCCCCCCCCCCCCCCCCCCCCCCCCCCCCCCCCCCCCCCCCCCCCCCCCCCCCCCCCCCCCCCCCCCCCCCCCCCCCCCCCCCCCCCCCCCCCCCCCCCCCCCCCCCCCCCCCCCCCCCCCCCCCCCCCCCCCCCCCCCCCCCCCCCCCCCCCCCCCCCCCCCCCCCCCCCCCCCCCCCCCCCCCCCCCCCCCCCCCCCCCCCCCCCCCCCCCCCCCCCCCCCCCCCCCCCCCCCCCCCCCCCCCCCCCCCCCCCCCCCCCCCCCCCCCCCCCCCCCCCCCCCCCCCCCCCCCCCCCCCCCCCCCCCCCCCCCCCCCCCCCCCCCCCCCCCCCCCCCCCCCCCCCCCCCCCCCCCCCCCCCCCCCCCCCCCCCCCCCCCCCCCCCCCCCCCCCCCCCCCCCCCCCCCCCCCCCCCCCCCCCCCCCCCCCCCCCCCCCCCCCCCCCCCCCCCCCCCCCCCCCCCCCCCCCCCCCCCCCCCCCCCCCCCCCCCCCCCCCCCCCCCCCCCCCCCCCCCCCCCCCCCCCCCCCCCCCCCCCCCCCCCCCCCCCCCCCCCCCCCCCCCCCCCCCCCCCCCCCCCCCCCCCCCCCCCCCCCCCCCCCCCCCCCCCCCCCCCCCCCCCCCCCCCCCCCCCCCCCCCCCCCCCCCCCCCCCCCCCCCCCCCCCCCCCCCCCCCCCCCCCCCCCCCCCCCCCCCCCCCCCCCCCCCCCCCCCCCCCCCCCCCCCCCCCCCCCCCCCCCCCCCCCCCCCCCCCCCCCCCCCCCCCCCCCCCCCCCCCCCCCCCCCCCCCCCCCCCCCCCCCCCCCCCCCCCCCCCCCCCCCCCCCCCCCCCCCCCCCCCCCCCCCCCCCCCCCCCCCCCCCCCCCCCCCCCCCCCCCCCCCCCCCCCCCCCCCCCCCCCCCCCCCCCCCCCCCCCCCCCCCCCCCCCCCCCCCCCCCCCCCCCCCCCCCCCCCCCCCCCCCCCCCCCCCCCCCCCCCCCCCCCCCCCCCCCCCCCCCCCCCCCCCCCCCCCCCCCCCCCCCCCCCCCCCCCCCCCCCCCCCCCCCCCCCCCCCCCCCCCCCCCCCCCCCCCCCCCCCCCCCCCCCCCCCCCCCCCCCCCCCCCCCCCCCCCCCCCCCCCCCCCCCCCCCCCCCCCCCCCCCCCCCCCCCCCCCCCCCCCCCCCCCCCCCCCCCCCCCCCCCCCCCCCCCCCCCCCCCCCCCCCCCCCCCCCCCCCCCCCCCCCCCCCCCCCCCCCCCCCCCCCCCCCCCCCCCCCCCCCCCCCCCCCCCCCCCCCCCCCCCCCCCCCCCCCCCCCCCCCCCCCCCCCCCCCCCCCCCCCCCCCCCCCCCCCCCCCCCCCCCCCCCCCCCCCCCCCCCCCCCCCCCCCCCCCCCCCCCCCCCCCCCCCCCCCCCCCCCCCCCCCCCCCCCCCCCCCCCCCCCCCCCCCCCCCCCCCCCCCCCCCCCCCCCCCCCCCCCCCCCCCCCCCCCCCCCCCCCCCCCCCCCCCCCCCCCCCCCCCCCCCCCCCCCCCCCCCCCCCCCCCCCCCCCCCCCCCCCCCCCCCCCCCCCCCCCCCCCCCCCCCCCCCCCCCCCCCCCCCCCCCCCCCCCCCCCCCCCCCCCCCCCCCCCCCCCCCCCCCCCCCCCCCCCCCCCCCCCCCCCCCCCCCCCCCCCCCCCCCCCCCCCCCCCCCCCCCCCCCCCCCCCCCCCCCCCCCCCCCCCCCCCCCCCCCCCCCCCCCCCCCCCCCCCCCCCCCCCCCCCCCCCCCCCCCCCCCCCCCCCCCCCCCCCCCCCCCCCCCCCCCCCCCCCCCCCCCCCCCCCCCCCCCCCCCCCCCCCCCCCCCCCCCCCCCCCCCCCCCCCCCCCCCCCCCCCCCCCCCCCCCCCCCCCCCCCCCCCCCCCCCCCCCCCCCCCCCCCCCCCCCCCCCCCCCCCCCCCCCCCCCCCCCCCCCCCCCCCCCCCCCCCCCCCCCCCCCCCCCCCCCCCCCCCCCCCCCCCCCCCCCCCCCCCCCCCCCCCCCCCCCCCCCCCCCCCCCCCCCCCCCCCCCCCCCCCCCCCCCCCCCCCCCCCCCCCCCCCCCCCCCCCCCCCCCCCCCCCCCCCCCCCCCCCCCCCCCCCCCCCCCCCCCCCCCCCCCCCCCCCCCCCCCCCCCCCCCCCCCCCCCCCCCCCCCCCCCCCCCCCCCCCCCCCCCCCCCCCCCCCCCCCCCCCCCCCCCCCCCCCCCCCCCCCCCCCCCCCCCCCCCCCCCCCCCCCCCCCCCCCCCCCCCCCCCCCCCCCCCCCCCCCCCCCCCCCCCCCCCCCCCCCCCCCCCCCCCCCCCCCCCCCCCCCCCCCCCCCCCCCCCCCCCCCCCCCCCCCCCCCCCCCCCCCCCCCCCCCCCCCCCCCCCCCCCCCCCCCCCCCCCCCCCCCCCCCCCCCCCCCCCCCCCCCCCCCCCCCCCCCCCCCCCCCCCCCCCCCCCCCCCCCCCCCCCCCCCCCCCCCCCCCCCCCCCCCCCCCCCCCCCCCCCCCCCCCCCCCCCCCCCCCCCCCCCCCCCCCCCCCCCCCCCCCCCCCCCCCCCCCCCCCCCCCCCCCCCCCCCCCCCCCCCCCCCCCCCCCCCCCCCCCCCCCCCCCCCCCCCCCCCCCCCCCCCCCCCCCCCCCCCCCCCCCCCCCCCCCCCCCCCCCCCCCCCCCCCCCCCCCCCCCCCCCCCCCCCCCCCCCCCCCCCCCCCCCCCCCCCCCCCCCCCCCCCCCCCCCCCCCCCCCCCCCCCCCCCCCCCCCCCCCCCCCCCCCCCCCCCCCCCCCCCCCCCCCCCCCCCCCCCCCCCCCCCCCCCCCCCCCCCCCCCCCCCCCCCCCCCCCCCCCCCCCCCCCCCCCCCCCCCCCCCCCCCCCCCCCCCCCCCCCCCCCCCCCCCCCCCCCCCCCCCCCCCCCCCCCCCCCCCCCCCCCCCCCCCCCCCCCCCCCCCCCCCCCCCCCCCCCCCCCCCCCCCCCCCCCCCCCCCCCCCCCCCCCCCCCCCCCCCCCCCCCCCCCCCCCCCCCCCCCCCCCCCCCCCCCCCCCCCCCCCCCCCCCCCCCCCCCCCCCCCCCCCCCCCCCCCCCCCCCCCCCCCCCCCCCCCCCCCCCCCCCCCCCCCCCCCCCCCCCCCCCCCCCCCCCCCCCCCCCCCCCCCCCCCCCCCCCCCCCCCCCCCCACCCCCCCCCCCCCCCCCCCCCCCCCCCCCCCCCCCCCCCCCCCCCCCCCCCCCCCCCCCCCCCCCCCCCCCCCCCCCCCCCCCCCCCCCCCCCCCCCCCCCCCCCCCCCCCCCCCCCCCCCCCCCCCCCCCCCCCCCCCCCCCCCCCCCCCCCCCCCCACCCCCCCCCCCCCCCCCCCCCCCCCCCCCCCCCCCCCCCCCCCCCCCCCCCCCCCCCCCCCCCCCCCCCCCCCCCCCCCCCCCCCCCCCCCCCCCCCCCCCCCCCCCCCCCCCCCCCCCCCCCCCCCCCCCCCCCCCCCCCCCCCCCCCCCCCCCCCCCCCCCCCCCCCCCCCCCCCCCCCCCCCCCCCCCCCCCCCCCCCCCCCCCCCCCCCCCCCCCCCCCCCCCCCCCCCCCCCCCCCCCCCCCCCCCCCCCCCCCCCCCCCCCCCCCCCCCCCCCCCCCCCCCCCCCCCCCCCCCCCCCCCCCCCCCCCCCCCCCCCCCCCCCCCCCCCCCCCCCCCCCCCCCCCCCCCCCCCCCCCCCCCCCCCCCCCCCCCCCCCCCCCCCCCCCCCCCCCCCCCCCCCCCCCCCCCCCCCCCCCCCCCCCCCCCCCCCCCCCCCCCCCCCCCCCCCCCCCCCCCCCCCCCCCCCCCCCCCCCCCCCCCCCCCCCCCCCCCCCCCCCCCCCCCCCCCCCCCCCCCCCCCCCCCCCCCCCCCCCCCCCCCCCCCCCCCCCCCCCCCCCCCCCCCCCCCCCCCCCCCCCCCCCCCCCCCCCCCCCCCCCCCCCCCCCCCCCCCCCCCCCCCCCCCCCCCCCCCCCCCCCCCCCCCCCCCCCCCCCCCCCCCCCCCCCCCCCCCCCCCCCCCCCCCCCCCCCCCCCCCCCCCCCCCCCCCCCCCCCCCCCCCCCCCCCCCCCCCCCCCCCCCCCCCCCCCCCCCCCCCCCCCCCCCCCCCCCCCCCCCCCCCCCCCCCCCCCCCCCCCCCCCCCCCCCCCCCCCCCCCCCCCCCCCCCCCCCCCCCCCCCCCCCCCCCCCCCCCCCCCCCCCCCCCCCCCCCCCCCCCCCCCCCCCCCCCCCCCCCCCCCCCCCCCCCCCCCCCCCCCCCCCCCCCCCCCCCCCCCCCCCCCCCCCCCCCCCCCCCCCCCACCCCCCCCCCCCCCCCCCCCCCCCCCCCCCCCCCCCCCCCCCCCCCCCCCCCCCCCCCCCCCCCCCCCCCCCCCCCCCCCCCCCCCCCCCCCCCCCCCCCCCCCCCCCCCCCCCCCCCCCCCCCCCCCCCCCCCCCCCCCCCCCCCCCCCCCCCCCCCCCCCCCCCCCCCCCCCCCCCCCCCCCCCCCCCCCCCCCCCCCCCCCCCCCCCCCCCCCCCCCCCCCCCCCCCCCCCCCCCCCCCCCCCCCCCCCCCCCCCCCCCCCCCCCCCCCCCCCCCCCCCCCCCCCCCCCCCCCCCCCCCCCCCCCCCCCCCCCCCCCCCCCCCCCCCCCCCCCCCCCCCCCCCCCCCCCCCCCCCCCCCCCCCCCCCCCCCCCCCCCCCCCCCCCCCCCCCCCCCCCCCCCCCCCCCCCCCCCCCCCCCCCCCCCCCCCCCCCCCCCCCCCCCCCCCCCCCCCCCCCCCCCCCCCCCCCCCCCCCCCCCCCCCCCCCCCCCCCCCCCCCCCCCCCCCCCCCCCCCCCCCCCCCCCCCCCCCCCCCCCCCCCCCCCCCCCCCCCCCCCCCCCCCCCCCCCCCCCCCCCCCCCCCCCCCCCCCCCCCCCCCCCCCCCCCCCCCCCCCCCCCCCCCCCCCCCCCCCCCCCCCCCCCCCCCCCCCCCCCCCCCCCCCCCCCCCCCCCCCCCCCCCCCCCCCCCCCCCCCCCCCCCCCCCCCCCCCCCCCCCCCCCCCCCCCCCCCCCCCCCCCCCCCCCCCCCCCCCCCCCCCCCCCCCCCCCCCCCCCCCCCCCCCCCCCCCCCCCCCCCCCCCCCCCCCCCCCCCCCCCCCCCCCCCCCCCCCCCCCCCCCCCCCCCCCCCCCCCCCCCCCCCCCCCCCCCCCCCCCCCCCCCCCCCCCCCCCCCCCCCCCCCCCCCCCCCCCCCCCCCCCCCCCCCCCCCCCCCCCCCCCCCCCCCCCCCCCCCCCCCCCCCCCCCCCCCCCCCCCCCCCCCCCCCCCCCCCCCCCCCCCCCCCCCCCCCCCCCCCCCCCCCCCCCCCCCCCCCCCCCCCCCCCCCCCCCCCCCCCCCCCCCCCCCCCCCCCCCCCCCCCCCCCCCCCCCCCCCCCCCCCCCCCCCCCCCCCCCCCCCCCCCCCCCCCCCCCCCCCCCCCCCCCCCCCCCCCCCCCCCCCCCCCCCCCCCCCCCCCCCCCCCCCCCCCCCCCCCCCCCCCCCCCCCCCCCCCCCCCCCCCCCCCCCCCCCCCCCCCCCCCCCCCCCCCCCCCCCCCCCCCCCCCCCCCCCCCCCCCCCCCCCCCCCCCCCCCCCCCCCCCCCCCCCCCCCCCCCCCCCCCCCCCCCCCCCCCCCCCCCCCCCCCCCCCCCCCCCCCCCCCCCCCCCCCCCCCCCCCCCCCCCCCCCCCCCCCCCCCCCCCCCCCCCCCCCCCCCCCCCCCCCCCCCCCCCCCCCCCCCCCCCCCCCCCCCCCCCCCCCCCCCCCCCCCCCCCCCCCCCCCCCCCCCCCCCCCCCCCCCCCCCCCCCCCCCCCCCCCCCCCCCCCCCCCCCCCCCCCCCCCCCCCCCCCCCCCCCCCCCCCCCCCCCCCCCCCCCCCCCCCCCCCCCCCCCCCCCCCCCCCCCCCCCCCCCCCCCCCCCCCCCCCCCCCCCCCCCCCCCCCCCCCCCCCCCCCCCCCCCCCCCCCCCCCCCCCCCCCCCCCCCCCCCCCCCCCCCCCCCCCCCCCCCCCCCCCCCCCCCCCCCCCCCCCCCCCCCCCCCCCCCCCCCCCCCCCCCCCCCCCCCCCCCCCCCCCCCCCCCCCCCCCCCCCCCCCCCCCCCCCCCCCCCCCCCCCCCCCCCCCCCCCCCCCCCCCCCCCCCCCCCCCCCCCCCCCCCCCCCCCCCCCCCCCCCCCCCCCCCCCCCCCCCCCCCCCCCCCCCCCCCCCCCCACCCCCCCCCCCCCCCCCCCCCCCCCCCCCCCCCCCCCCCCCCCCCCCCCCCCCCCCCCCCCCCCCCCCCCCCCCCCCCCCCCCCCCCCCCCCCCCCCCCCCCCCCCCCCCCCCCCCCCCCCCCCCCCCCCCCCCCCCCCCCCCCCCCCCCCCCCCCCCCCCCCCCCCCCCCCCCCCCCCCCCCCCCCCCCCCCCCCCCCCCCCCCCCCCCCCCCCCCCCCCCCCCCCCCCCCCCCCCCCCCCCCCCCCCCCCCCCCCCCCCCCCCCCCCCCCCCCCCCCCCCCCCCCCCCCCCCCCCCCCCCCCCCCCCCCCCCCCCCCCCCCCCCCCCCCCCCCCCCCCCCCCCCCCCCCCCCCCCCCCCCCCCCCCCCCCCCCCCCCCCCCCCCCCCCCCCCCCCCCCCCCCCCCACCCCCCCCCCCCCCCCCCCCCCCCCCCCCCCCCCCCCCCCCCCCCCCCCCCCCCCCCCCCCCCCCCCCCCCCCCCCCCCCCCCCCCCCCCCCCCCCCCCCCCCCCCCCCCCCCCCCCCCCCCCCCCCCCCCCCCCCCCCCCCCCCCCCCCCCCCCCCCCCCCCCCCCCCCCCCCCCCCCCCCCCCCCCCCCCCCCCCCCCCCCCCCCCCCCCCCCCCCCCCCCCCCCCCCCCCCCCCCCCCCCCCCCCCCCCCCCCCCCCCCCCCCCCCCCCCCCCCCCCCCCCCCCCCCCCCCCCCCCCCCCCCCCCCCCCCCCCCCCCCCCCCCCCCCCCCCCCACCCCCCCCCCCCCCCCCCCCCCCCCCCCCCCCCCCCCCCCCCCCCCCCCCCCCCCCCCCCCCCCCCCCCCCCCCCCCCCCCCCCCCCCCCCCCCCCCCCCCCCCCCCCCCCCCCCCCCCCCCCCCCCCCCCCCCCCCCCCCCCCCCCCCCCCCCCCCCCCCCCCCCCCCCCACCCCCCCCCCCCCCCCCCCCCCCCCCCCCCCCCCCCCCCCCCCCCCCCCCCCCCCCCCCCCCCCCCCCCCCCCCCCCCCCCCCCCCCCCCCCCCCCCCCCCCCCCCCCCCCCCCCCCCCCCCCCCCCCCCCCCCCCCCCCCCCCCCCCCCCCCCCCCCCCCCCCCCCCCACCCCCCCCCCCCCCCCCCCCCCCCCCCCCCCCCCCCCCCCCCCCCCCCCCCCCCCCCCCCCCCCCCCCCCCCCCCCCCCCCCCCCCCCCCCCCCCCCCCCCCCCCCCCCCCCCCCCCCCCCCCCCCCCCCCCCCCCCCCCCCCCCCCCCCCCCCCCCCCCCCCCCCCCCCCCCCCCCCCCCCCCCCCCCCCCCCCCCCCCCCCCCCCCCCCCCCCCCACCCCCCCCCCCCCCCCCCCCCCCCCCCCCCCCCCCCCCCCCCCCCCCCCCCCCCCCCCACCCCCCCCCCCCCCCCCCCCCCCCCCCCCCCCCCCCCCCCCCCCCCCCCCCCCCCCCCCCCCCCCCCCCCCCCCCCCCCCCCCCCCCCCCCCCCCCCCCCCCCCCCCCCCCCCCCCCCCCCCCCCCCCCCCCCCCCCCCCCCCCCCCCCCCCCCCCCCCCCCCCCCCCCCCCACCCCCCCCCCCCCCCCCCCCCCCCCCCCCCCCCCCCCCCCCCCCCCCCCCCCCCCCCCCCCCCCCCCCCCCCCCCCCCCCCCCCCCCCCCCCCCCCCCCCCCCCCCCCCCCCCCCCCCCCCCCCCCACCCCCCCCCCCCCCCCCCCCCCCCCCCCCCCCCCCCCCCCCCCCCCCCCCCCCCCCCCCCCCCCCCCCCCCCCCCCCCCCCCCCCCCCCCCCCCCCCCCCCCCCCCCCCCCCCCCCCCCCCCCCCCCCCACCCCCCCCCCCCCCCCCCCCCCCCCCCCCCCCCCCCCCCCCCCCCCCCCCCCCCCCCCCCCCCCCCCCCCCCCCCCCCCCACCCCCCCCCCCCCCCCCCCCCCCCCCCCCCCCCCCCCCCCCCCCCCCCCCCCCCCCCCCCCCCCCCCCCCCCCCCCCCCCCCCCCCCCCCCCCCCCCCCCCCCCCCCCCCCCCCCCCCCCCCCCCCCCCCCCCCCCCCCCCCCCCCCCCCCCCCCCCCCCCCCCCCCCCCCCCCCCCCCCCCCCCCCCCCCCCCCCCCCCCCCCCCCCCCCCCCCCCCCCCCCCCCCCCCCCCCCCCCCCCCCCCCCCCCCCCCCCCCCCCCCCCCCCCCCCCCCCCCCCCCCCCCCCCCCCCCCCCCCACCCCCCCCCCCCCCCCCCCCCCCCCCCCCCCCCCCCCCCCCCCCCCCCCCCCCCCCCCCCCCCCCCCCCCCCCCCCCCCCCCCCCCCCCCCCCCCACCCCCCCCCCCACCCCCCCCCCCCCCCCCCCCCCCCCCCCCCCCCCCCCCCCCCCCCCCCCCCCCCCCCCCCCCCCCCCCCCCCCCCCCCCCCCCCCCCCCCCCCCCCCCCCCCCCCCCCCCCCCCCCCCCCCCCCCCCCCCCCCCCCCCCCCCCCCCCCCCCCCCCACCCCCCCCCCCCCCCCCCCCCCCCCCCCCCCCCCCCCCCCCCCCCCCCCCCCCCCCCCCCCCCCCCCCCCCCCCCCCCCCCCCCCCCCCCCCCCCCCCCCCCCCCCCCCCCCCCCCCCCCCCCCCCCCCCCCCCCCCCCCCCCCCCCCCCCCCCCCCCCCCCCACCCCCCCCCCCCCCCCCCCCCCCCCCCCCCCCCCCCCCCCCCCCCCCCCCCCCCACCCCCCCCCCCCCCCCCCCCCCCCCCCCCCCCCCCCCCCCCCCCCCCCCCCCCCCCCCCCCCCCCCCCCCCCCCCCCCCCCCCCCCCCCCCCCCCCCCCCCCCCCCCCCCCCCCCCCCCCACCCCCCCCCCCCCCCCCCCCCCCCCCCCCCCCCCCCCCCCCCCCCCCCCCCCCCCCCCCCCCCCCCCCCCCCCCCCCCCCCCCCCCCCCCCACCCCCCCCCCCCCCCCCCCCCCCCCCCCCCCCCACCCCCCCCCCCCCCCCCCCCCCCCCCCCCCCCCCCCCCCCCCCCCCCCCCCCCCCCCCCCCCCCCCCCCCCCCCCCCCCCCCCCCCCCCCCCCCCCCCCCCCCCCCCCCCCCCCCCCCCCCCCCCCCCCCCCCCCCCCCCCCCCCCCCCCCCCCCCCCCCCCCCCCCCCCCCCCCCCCCCCCCCCCCCCCCCCCCCCCCCCCCCCCCCCCCCCCCCCCCCCCCCCCCCCCCCCCCCCCCACCCCCCCCCCCCCCCCCCCCCCCCCCCCCCCCACCCCCCCCCCCCCCCCCCCCCCCCCCCCCCCCCCCCCCCCCCCCCCCCCCCCCCCCCCCCCCCCCCCCCCCCCCCCCCCCCCCCCCCCCCCCCCCCCCCCCCCCCCCCCCCCCCCCCCCCCCCCCCCCCCCCCCCCCCCCCCCCCCCCCCCCCCCCCCCCCCCCCCCCCCCCCCCCCCCCCCCCCCCCCCCCCCCCCCCCCCCCCCCCCCCCCCCCCCCCCCCCCCCCCCCCCCCCCCCCCCCCCCCCCCCCCCCCCCCCCCCCCCCCCCCCCCCCCCCCCCCCCCCCCCCCCCCCCCCCCCCCCCCCCCCCCCACCCCCCCCCCCCCCCCCCCCCCCCCCCCCCCCCCCCCCCCCCCCCACCCCCCCCCCCCCCCCCCCCCCCCCCCCCCCACCCCCCCCCCCCCCCCCCCCCCCCCCCCCCCCCCCCCCCCCCCCCCCCCCCCCCCCCCCCCCCCCCCCCCCCCCCCCCCCCCCCCCCCCCCCCCCCCCCCCCCCCCCCCCCCCCCCCCCCCCCCACCCCCCCCCCCCCCCCCCCCCCCCCCCCCCCCCCCCCCCCCCCCCCCCCCCCCCCCCCCCCCCCCCCCCCCCCCCCCCCCCCCCCCCCCCCCCCCCCCCCCCCCCCCCCCCCCCCCCCCCCCCCCCCCCCCCCCCCCCCCCCCCCCCCCCCCCCCCCCACCCCCCCCCCCCCCCCCCCCCCCCCCCCCCCCCCACCCCCCCCCCCCCCCCCCCCCCCCCCCCCCCCCCCCCCCCCCCCCCCCCCCCCCCCCCCCCCCCCCCCCCCCCCCCCCCCCCCCCCCCCCCCCCCCCCCCCCCCCCCCCCCCCCCCCCCCCCCCCCCCCCCCCCCCCCCCCCCCCCCCCCCCCCCCCCCCCCCCCCCCCCCCCCCCCCCCCCCCCCCCCCCCCCCCCCCCCCCCCCCCCCCACCCCCCCCCCCCCCCCCCCCCCCACCCCCCCCCCCCCCCCCCCCCCCCCCCCCCCCCACCCCCCCCCCCCCCCCCCCCCCCCCCCCCCCCCCACCCCCCCCCCCCCCCCCCCCCCCCCCCCCCCCCCCCCCCCCCCCCCCCCCCCCCCCCCCCCCCCCCCCCCCCCCCCCCCCCCCCCCCCCCCCCCCCCCCCCCCCCCCCCCCCCCCCCCCCCCCCCCCCCCCCCCCCCCCCCCCCCCCCCCCCCCCCCCCCCCCCCCCCCCCCCCCCCCCCCCCCCCCCCCCCCCCCCCCCCCCCCCCCCCCCCCCCCCCCCCCCCCCCCCCCCCCCCCCCCCCCCCCCCCCCCCCCCCCCCCCCCCCCCCCCCCCCCCCCCCCCCCCCCCACCCCCCCCCCCCCCCCCCCCCCCCCCCCCCCCCCCCCCCCCCCCCCCCCCCCCCCCCCCCCCCCCCCCCCCCCCCCCCCCCCCCCCCCCCCCCCCCCCCCCCCCCCCCCCCCCCCCCCCACCCCCCCCCCCCCCCCCCCCCCCCCCCCCCCCCCCCCCCCCCCCCCCCCCCCCCCCCCCCCCCCCCCCCCCCCCCACCCCCCCCCCCCCCCCCCCCCCCCCCCCCCCCCCCCCCCCCCCCCCCCCCCCCCCCCCCCCCCCCCCCCCCCCCCCCCCCCCCCCCCCCCCCCCCCCCCCCCCCCCCCCCCCCCCCCCCCCCCCCCCCCCCCCCCCCCCCCCCCCCCCCCCCCCACCCCCCCCCCCCCCCCCCCCCCCCCCCCCCCCCCCCCCCCCCCCCCCCCCCCCCCCCCCCCCCCCCCCCCCCCCCCCCCCCCCCCCCACCCCCCCCCCCCCCCCCCCCCCCCCCCCCCCCCCCCCCCCCCCCCCCCCCCCCCCCCCCCCCCCCCCCCCCCCCCCCCCCCCCCCCCCCCCCCCCCCCCCCCCCCCCCCCCCCCCCCCCCCCCCCCCCCCCCCCCCCCCCCCCCCCCCCCCCCCCCCCCACCCCCCCCCCCCCCCCCCCCCCCCCCCCCCCCCCCCCCCCCCCCCCCCCCCCCCCCCCCCCCCCCCCCCCCCCCCCCCCCACCCCCCCCCCCCCCCCCCCCCCCCCCCCCCCCCCCCCCCCCCCCCCCCCCCCCCCCCCCCCCCCCCCCCCCCCCCCCCCCCCCCCCCCCCCCCCCCCCCCCCCCCCCCCCCCCACCCCCCCCCCCCCCCCCCCCCCCCCCCCCCCCCCCCCCCCCCCCCACCCCCCCCCCCCCCCCCCCCCCCCCCCCCCCCCCCCCCCCCCCCCCCCCCCCCCCCCCCCCCCCCCCCCCCCCCCCCCCCCCCCCCCCCCCCCCCCCCCCCCCCCCCCCCCCCCCCCCCCCCCCCACCCCCCCCCCCCCCCCCCCCCCCCCCCCCCCCCCCCCCCCCCCCCCCCCCCCCCCCCCCCCCCCCCCCCCCCCCCCCCCCCCCCCCCCCCCCACCCCCCCCCCCCCCCCCCCCCCCCCCCCCCCCCCCCCCCCCCCCCCCCCCCCCCCCCCCCCCCCCCCCCCCCCCCCCCCCCCCCCCCCCCCCCCCCCCCCCCCCCCCCCCCCCCCCCACCCCCCCCCCCCCCCCCCCCCCCCCCCCCCCCCCCCCCCCCCCCCCCCCCCCCCCCCCCCCCCCCCCCCCCCCCCCCCCCCCCCCCCCCCCCCCCCCCCCCCCCCCCCCCCCCCCCCCCCCCCCCCCCCCCCCCCCCCCCCCCCCCCCCCCCCCCCCCCCCCCCCCCCCCCCCCCCCCCCCCCCCCCCCCCCCCCCCCCCCCCCCCCCCCCCCCCCCCCCCCCCCCCCCCCCCCCCCCCCCCCCCCCCCCCCCCCCCCCCCCCCCCCCCCCCCCCCCCCCCCCCCCCCCCCCCCCCCCCCCCCCCCCCCCCCCCCCCCCCCCCCCCACCCCCCCCCCCCCCCCCCCCCCCCCCCCCCCCACCCCCCCCCCCCCCCCCCCCCCCCCCCCCCCCCCACCCCCCCCCCCCCCCCCCCCCCCCCCCCCCCCCCCCCCCCCCCCCCCCCCCCCCCCCCCCCCCCCCCCCCCCCCCCCCCCCCCCCCCCCCCCCCCCCCCCCCCCCCCCCCCCCCCCCCCCCCCCCCCCCCCCCCCCCCCCACCCCCCCCCCCCCCCCCCCCCCCCCCCCCCCCCCCCCCCCCCCCCCCCCCCCCCCCCCCCCCCCCCCCCCCCCCCCCCCCCCCCCCCCCCCCCCCCCCCCCCCCCCCCCCCCCCCCCCCCCCCCCCCCCCCCCCCCCCCCCCACCCCCCCCCCCCCCCCCCCCCCCCCCCCCCCCCCCCCCCACCCCCCCCCCCCCCCCCCCCCCCCCCCCCCCCCCCCCCCCCCCCCCCCCCCCCCCCCCCCCCCCCCCCCCCCCCCCCCCCCCCCCCCCCCCCCCCCCCCCCCCCCCCCCCCCCCCCCCCCCCCCCCCCCCCCCCCCCCCCCCCCCCCCCCCCACCCCCCCCCCCCCCCCCCCCCCCCCCCCCCCCCCCCCCCCCCCCCCCCCCCCCCCCCCCCCCCCCCCCCCCCCCCCCCCCCCCCCCCCCCCCCCCCCCCCCCCCCCCCCCCCCCCCCCCCCCCCCCCCCCCCCCCCCCCCCCCCCCCCCCCCCCCCCCCCCCCCCCCCCCCCCCCCCCCCCCCCCCCCCCCCCCCCCCCCCCCCCCCCCCCCCCCCCCCCCCCCCCCCCCCCCCCCCCCCCCCCCCCCCCCCCCCCCCCCCCCCCCCCCCCCCCCCACCCCCCCCCCCCCCCCCCCCCCCCCCCCCCCCCCCCCCCCCCCCCCCCCCCCCCCACCCCCCCCCCCCCCCCCCCCCCCCCCCCCCCCCCCCCCCCCCCCCCCCCCCCCCCCCCCCCCCCCCCCCCCCCCCCCCCCCCCCCCCCCCCCCCCCCCCCCCCCCCCCCCCCCCCCCCCCCCCCCCCCCCCCCCCCCCCCCCCCCCCCCCCCCCCCCCCCCCCCCCCCCCCCCCCCCCCCCCCCCCCCCCCCCCCCCCCCCCCCCCCCCCCCCCCCCCCCCCCCCCCCCCCCCCCCCCCCCCCCCCCCCCCCCCCCCCCCCCCCCCCCCCCCCCCCCCCCCCCCCCCCCACCCCCCCCCCCCCCCCCCCCCCCCCCCCCCCCCCCCCCCCCCCCCCCCCCCCCCCCCCCCCCCCCCCCCCCCCCCCCCCCCCCCCCCCCCCCCCCCCCCCCCCCCCCCCCCCCCCCCCCCACCCCCCCCCCCCCCCCCCCCCCCCCACCCCCCCCCCCCCACCCCCCCCCCCCCCCCCCCCCCCCCCCCCCCCCCCCCCCCCCCCCCCCCCCCCCCCCCCCCCCCCCCCCCCCCCACCCCCCCCCCCCCCCCCCCCCCCCCCCCCCCCCCCCCCCCCCCCCCCCCCCCCCCCCCCCCCCCCCCCCCCCCCCCCCCCCCCCCCCCCCCCCCCCCCCCCCCCCCCCCCACCCCCCCCCCCCCCCCCCCCCCCCCCCCCCCCCACCCCCCCCCCCCCCCCCCCCCCCCCCC